>JAQFWX010000029.1:0-552814 GCA_027605045.1 Phallus indusiatus | reverse complement strand
CTCACTGGAGGTATGAAATATCAGGTTGATAGAGACCATAACTGAGGTACTTGAGATCGACGCTTCAAAGCTTCAACATACTTTGGAAATAATTGAACGTCGAAGTGACGAGGTCCTGAGACCTGAGATTGACTTTGAGCTGCAAACGCAGCTGTCTGAGTCAGTCTGACCGACGCGTCGCAGGCGAAATAAATCGTGCGAATTAAAAGCATTACGAGTAAGTGCGTTATTTAATCGTCCTATTAGTAACACAATCATTAAAGGGAGTCCAAAAGGCCGCAACCTTGAATGCGGTGATGAGAACTTGGAGAAGACTCAAAGAGGTTCAATGAGTTACGAACCTGAGAGCGTCGGCAGCACCTAGGCAGCGGCAGGCCTAAGCGCTAAACGACTTCAGTCTTACGAGTCAAAATCGCTTGCGAGGCAGGCCGCAGCACACGAATATTGTCAGTATCATGGTGTTGAAAATGAAGTTCTATTCTAAGATCTCTGAATTTATGGGAAATGCCAAAAAATACGAGAAAGATGTTTTTTGTTCCTTTTTTTGCCGAATCTCATCCTGACTATTAAAATTAGTATCAACGAGCCAAATTTGTCCTAATAGTTCTACGTCCATCGGGTACTTGAGAGTCGTTTATGCCCCAATTGAAACAAAGCTTTCGCGAAGTCTGCCTTGTCTTCCGAATGAGAAGAAACGTTTTCTCGATAGCTCCACTGCCGGCAGTCTCAAGTGTCAAAATGCATCCTTTCCCTCAGCACATATCGATCAGGTGCTCTCCAGACTTTTCTACATCCTTGACTGCATCAAAATTTCTCCGCACAGCTCACCCAAACTTCTCATGAACCAAGATTTCAATCTGTTTACATATTGTCGTCATATTCGAAATGGGGGCATTATTTCTTCAAATACACTTGCCACTTGGTTCCAAACAGAAGTTTTCAAGTAGATGACTATAAGACTCGGAAAGGACACCACGCCTTGTTTGTTTATCAAGATGACCTATCTCGATTATTTATCCGTCTGACATGGGGAGCATAGAATTACACTATTCTCCACACGTTGAGTAGTCCCCTTTTTGCTTCAACTGTTCCATAAAATGACGTGTCTAGGTTCTTAACAGACCACCAAGTGTGGGTGTGACTTCTTCTGTTGATAAACTTCGTCCGATGATGTATGTACAGCACGAAACTCTCGGACGAATTCAAAATCAGGCATAGAAGTTAGAACAAGAGGTTATTGACACTTGAATAGAATTTAAAGCAGACAATTTCTGATAACGTCTCTGTTAACAGCCACTGGATCTGGGTCAGAAGATTCGAAACTGAAAAAAGTTTGATACGGCTTCCCGAGATGTCCTGACTACGCGCCTGCAGCCTATGAACATGGGCAAGTACTGGAGTTTATGTAAAGTGGAATTTAGCTATGCTAATGTGCTGAGCGTGTCTTGGTTACAAGAATTTTAATTCTTCAACGTAAAACGTTCAGATAGCGGATGGGCGACTCCGCGTCGAATTGAGATTTCTATGGGAATATCGTTATTCACATACACCATGTTGTCTATTTTCGGGTTTACTCGCTAAAATTTCTAACTGCTGAAAAAGGTAAAGCCGATAAGCCGATACAAGGTTCTGGGACTGTCCGGGGACTTAGGTACGTTCTTCCCTGTCAACGGCCGACGTAAAGACCGATGTTTGATCATTTTGAGTTGAAAGTTTTCCGAAGGCCACATTCTTTGCTTCGTCAAGCTTGCGCTTCGATGACCTATGACCATGTTGATACCACGGCTCATCATTTCATTCCCGTATGGACGTGTAAGTCACTGACAAGTGGCTGTATAGTAGGAAGTATGCTGTTACGCATTAAAGACTTATAATCGGAGTAAGGAGCCGTCAGATGTCATAACCTGACTAGGTAAACATGTAATGCCATTTTGAGGAATTTCCAAGCTCTCGCTTGCATTCATGTAACGAAAGTAACGAACCATTGTACCTTTATGCTCATTGGTCGAAGAAGAATCTTAGTGTTCTCGAAAGCTATATAATGAGCACATTTCAGTGGACGTTTTTCTTCAGACGATCATCAGCTCTGACCTACAAAGCAAACATGAAATTCACCTCTATCCTCTCTACCGCAGTTGTAGCCCTCTCTCTGGGTGTCGAGTACATCTCAGCCCAGACCCCCGTTACTACAGGTACTTACCAGTTCGTCAGTATGGTCACTGATGTCAACGGAAACCGTTTCGCGTTGACGGACCAGGGAATATCAAACGCCTCCGTTGTGATAACCCCGCTTACCTTAGGACAACTGAACCAAACTGTAGATACACCTACCTTACTCCGTGTTTGTCTCATAAATTAACAGCATATTCATAGTGGTCGGTTCAAAGCACTCCGATCACTGGCGGCTTTATTATCGCTTCAAACAGTTCTAGCCTCTTCATTAGCCCTGCGAATGGTGTTCCTGGAATTTTGGTCAGTTCGGCAACCTCATTCGTATGGCTCAGCAATTCCAACAACGTTTTTGGCTTTACGTGAGACAATTATGTTCTCTTGAGAATTGAAAAACTATGCTGATTTCGTTCCTACCTTCAAGATTCATTGACTCAATCAATGGGACTACCAACTGGGCGCTGAGGAGCCTTCCCCGTAGCTTCAACTCACTGAATGCTGTGAATAGCTCTTCTGCTACTTGTAATGGCGGTCCTAATCCTCTGAATCTCTGGGTCCCTATCAGAATTTCTTAAGCAGATTAACCGTGAGTTTACTGCCCTTTTCGTAGAAATCCTGTTTTGAAAGTGTGAAGTCACTAGGCTGCCACCACAAGTTGTAGTGAGCTAAAGTGCCACTAATCCAATCCAGTTTTAAAGTTTTGAAATATCGTTTTGAAATATCTTCTATGTCGTCTTTCTTGAAATATAGTTTGTTGTTTATCGTGTGCCGTATGCAAAGTTTTACAAACGACAATACCTTCGTTTGAATCCATCGGAAACTTATCAGGTAAAGGGAAATTCAAGCCAGGGTGTCGCTCTTTCACCATAGTGGCATCGTACCTTTCCTAGATACCCATCATATCCGAGCCTCCAGTTAACAGTCTATCAGCGGTTTGAAGGTGTTCGCTTGCTGAAAAATTGACCAAATTCATGTTTTAGAAAAATGACCAATTATCGGATTCTAGTACAATAAAGGTTTTTCGGTATTTAGCCAAGTCAATAAATGGGAGCACGAGTGACGGGTCATACCTGAGTTTCAACTGACGCCTCTCTCTCGATATTGTGAGCCATGGCCACAGCGTACACGCTTGAGATTTTTGCACGGAGATTTGAACGAGCCAGGGTGCGTGACGCGTGATGACACGGGTTTTTGACTCCGTCAGCGCTTCACCAGCTATGGCGCGAACAGCCGGAGCATCTCAGCGTGCCCACTCATTCACATGTCTGAATATCGTCCAAATTTGTACCAAAAGAACCATCTTTTTGTTCTTTCTACCAATTTCAACGTGATCAATCTCAACGGCTGGAAAATTCCGTGTCTTCCTATTCGTGGAAACGCACCAGCCTCCGCTTGCTGGCGAGGGATCATCACATTCAAATTGTATCTGCCAGTCGGAGTGGCGTAGTGCTGTGCTTTTAGCCTCGGATCTAACGATGAGCTAAATGAAGCAGAACGTGCCGCGGCAATCGTTCGTTGAGCTCGACTTTCGGACACCAATCTTTCCCTAGCGCCCTTCAAGTTCGCGAGTCATTCTTCCTCTAACCCCGAATTCTATATATTTTGATGGCTTTTTTCTTTTGCGAAGTAGAATACCTTAGACTACTCCTCTTATACTCATGTCTGAACTCACAAACGTGAGCGTAATTCCCACAACTTCGTTGCTGTTTGCAAGTGCGGAGTACTCCGAGATCATCGAAAAGGCCCCAGAATCGTATTTCATAAATTTATGCCAAGGTCGTCTTTTCCAAGTTTAATCTTGATTAGTCATTGAATTAACTCAAATTTTAGTTTCTGCTACTGCCCTTTTGTTATGGGATATGATAATCACCTATAACCAAGAAATCGAGCTTATTTGGAGGTTAGCGTCATTATCACATTTACAAAGCCACTTCCTCATCTCATACTTACGTCGACATTACCATTCGTTGATTATCTTTTTACTCAGATCACGAAGAAGTATTGTGAATTATCTCTTTTTTATGATTCGGTATCTATCCTTGACCTTGTCGGTGTGAATAGATGTTCATTCCTCTTTGCGTAATCTCTCAATTGACCGGTTTTCTCCTAGATTGTTAGTCGTAGCAAGCCAAGGCCGGTTTCCAAAGAAGAATCTCTGTCACGTCATCTATGTATCCTTTTTCAGCATGGGAAGCGTCGTATTGACAAGCACTCTGGATGTGCTACTTGTTTATCGGAGTACGTCTATAACTAATCAGAAGCAGTCTGCCTCTCTCTTTACCTTGATGGATCTAGTCTTTGCGTTTTACGAAAGAAATCGGAAAGTTCTAGTCGGTTTAATCACTCTCTGGTTGTTGAACACCGCTGCATTCCTGATTCTCGCCATTTTCTATTCCAAGGAAGTGCGTGTCACACAGACCCCCACAGTCATTAAACAAGGTGTCACTGGAGAATGCACTACCCTATACATTCCTGCGTTTTCGCGTAACATCTGGTAATATTTCCAAATCACAATATGCCTATGAACGACTTTCCGATTGTTTATTCTTAGGGTATCTGAGTTGGTTTTCCACGGTGTTCTTTTAACCTTGGTTATAGCAAGGTACTATGTGTTTCAACAGACCTCTCAGCTAGCAAACTGAAAACGTTACCGAAGGTCCATCAATTTATTGAAGACCGCTTGTTGGAAAACATCTGCTATACCCTGTGTTTATTACATTTTTATTCGAGATGGATTTTGTGTATTTGTCCATCTTTTCAGTGAGTTTATCTACTTGGAAAAAAACGAAAAATCATGACGAGTTTCTTCTACAGTAGTCTTTATCGTTTCGGCCCTCCGACTCAATATAGTTTCTGATATAGCGATAACTCAGTGCGTACGCTTGCAAGCACCACCATCTTCTCCAATGGTACTAACGACAAGCACTTTGCTCATAGAGTAGGTATTGTACTCTTTGGCATAACAGTAAGATTTAACAAAAACACTGGCCCATAATTGAACACAATTCTGACGATGGCATTATATAAAGGGAAGTCGCCTAGTTCTCAACCTGAGAAATCTGAAAAACGCCTCAAATCATTGCGATGCAAGTCACTATACTTATTGGATAGGGAAAAAAATCTTGTTTGATACTATAAGTGAAACTCTTGTTGAAGAACCAGAATTAGACGAATCGGGTATGGACTCGTTCGAGTTGACGCCATTGAGTCCTACATCGGCTTTGGATATGGACTAAAAGCACAGTTCAGTTATCACGCTGGCTGGTAAACAAACATAACATATACCTGGAATACAAAAATTTAATGGATATAGCTGTATGTTTCATAATAAAACAATTATACCAAACCGTGTTTCCTGGTTAGTGTAGACTTAGATAGTTGTATTAACTTGGGTCCGGGGTTTAGGGTTAGTAGGAAGGGGTGTTAATCAAATATCATAGCCCCAGGCCTCTCTGCAAAAAAATGGCTGTCGACAGACACAGTAACACATATGCAACCCCCAAAAAATCAATAAGTAATTGTCGTGTATTATACTGTTAATTACTGGCAGAGTCGTGACGTCAAGGCCAAATTCAGTTTGAGGTTCTCCGAACGGAGCCACTGTGAGAAAAGCAACGACTTCGTCGTGTCGTTTTTTTCTAATCATTCAACCGGAATATGGCTTAAGTGCGTAGTAAAATAATCTGGTCAACATGCAGGTAAACTGATGTCAAGGTTAGTACTACATAGTACATACAACCCGTAATACCTCCTTTCACGTGTGCTAAAACAGGAGCGTGGCCACAAACAAAAATAACGCTTCGTGAAAATAAGAAACGTTTGTCAAATCTCACCCAATCATAATCTTGATTTCATAATGTACTGGCGAAATCTCCAACGAAGCATTCTCCCATTCAGCGCCACTACAGACAATCGGGTTGAATTTGGAATCTGACACAGTAATTTTCCAAGCCACTCAACAACCTACCTATATCGGGATTCACTGAGAAATTTTTTGTCTCAGCTATCCGCTGTATTTGCGAATCTGTCAATGAAAACAACCGAGTCCTCCCATCTTTTCCTACCGCATTCGCGATTTAATCTTAAAAATGACAATTATCAATTGTGAATCCATAGTAATGAAAGCCTGTATTAAATGTCAGAAAGACAAGAGTTTTCGAAGTTCGCGAGTTCATCGGAACGCCCCGTCACGGATTCACGGTCAACCGACTCGGACTGCAATGTTTTTGGAAATTCCGGGTGGTACGAGTAACGAACCTGAGAGGGTTGGTATTTATCGTTTGAAGGAAGCACATTAGCCAAAGTAAGTGGAAAAGATGGCGAACAAAATGATGGCAATAGGAGAAATATGATACGCCTTAATGCAACACCGCATTGCGGAGGTGCGTCGACGAATTTTCCATAGCTACGGTTTCGATCAACACATGATATTTGTCACAAGGTAAAGAACCGGAATGAAGTTTATATGGTAACATACGTAAAAATTATATTCCGAATTCGGTTTCGTCGGTATATTTGCTCCTCATGACTTGAAACGCTAGGCTTCACGATCCCGTGTTATGTAAATATTGCGGAGGCTATTCCTGAAGGGGGTTTCGGTTGCGTGCACAGGAGTTGGAAATTAACATCGATTGAGAAATGAGAAGGGAAACTTCAGCCCAAAATTTGGATTCAATTTGCTCAGGGGCATCGATCATCTTTTAATTAGAGGAAGTTCAAAAAGACTGCATCGTGAATTAGGAAAAGTGACATGTCCAGTAGACGTAAAGTCTTGTCGAGTAATATGACACACCTGGACTGCATTAAGATATTCATAAAACACCTCAGTAAGGTTTAATTTTGATGAACGTTCGTAACTCGCCTTTTGCAGGAAAACTGATATTTTGCGAATTGGCAATAAAGACTCGTCATGATTCCTCCTTGCGATACTCTCCTCGATGACAGACCTAAACACGTCAAACGGTCATCATGCATGACGATCGTGGTTTACTCCACATGAGCAGTAAGACAATTGGCCAAGACACCTGAGTAGGGTTCAGACCGTGGGATAGCCTAATTTCCACTTGACCTCAGGTCACCATGTCTCACTAAAGTCAGAAGACACGTTCCAAATTGCAGGTAAGCCATCGAAATTCAATCAATTTACATCAATTCTGTTCGCTTGAATAAACTGATGACAAGAACGTTTTAGCGGGATCCACGTCAGCTCTTCTTCAGGTTTCGTCGCACGATGATCCAGATTCCACGATGAACCTCCGTCAAATTCACGTGACCGATTGAAACGTAAGCATTAAAATTCGAAGTTGAGCATATTTTCACCAATCGCCATCGTCTTCGGAACTACTTCTGGACTCGGGATAGAATAACAATCAAAATTTGATGGTTGGGGAAGGGAGCGGCTCGTTGCCAACTCGCTGCAACCTCATGCACATGATTTAGTAATAGATTACATAACATAAAACCATTTCGATAACCCGGTGGATTGGCTCGCTGACTTCTTTTCCCACGTGTGCGTCATTGGTTATTTCCTTTTTTGTGAAAGCAGAGCGATCGATGGTCATGCTTGTTGCGTCTACAAGACCAGAGCCTGGAAATTCTAAATTTCTTGCCATCATCATCCTTTTACTTCTACTACCCCCCATCCCCGTTTCTCATCTTATCATCCTCATGTCCTCATTCCATCCTTCCGTTCGCTGTCCGACACTAAACACAACTTTCGTCGGCATCCAACATTCCGTCTCCTCTCCTGAATACCCAGTTCACCAATTCAGAGGCATAAAATACGCCAATGTTCCAGGCCGTTTCAGACGGTCGCAGCTATGTACTTCTTACCCAAAAACAACAGACGCGAAAAGACATGGGTATGTTCTATCTGCGTTACACGTTTTTATTTATTGTGAGACTGAGACAATGATATCTATCCAGGCCAATTTGCCCTCAGCAAAAACGTCAAGGCTTTGACGACTTGTTTGGTTTCGTACGAGAAGACCCTCCACGCTTGGTCGTACAAGACGAGTTTGAGTGTTTGAATCTCATCATAACTTGCCCGGACGTCTCGAGACATACGCGTCCTTTGCCCGTAATGGTGTGGATTCATGGGTATGGATTATCCACTTTTGAGTTGTGACTGGCGTGTAAGAATTGACAACGACCTCCAGAGGCTCCAACATTCGTGGCGCGGGAAGCTCTGTTATATGCGATCCTGGAAAACTCGTTAAAGCATCTTTGGAATTCGAGCAGCCCGTTATAATTGTGAACGTAAAGTATGTATCACAATTATCTTGACTGAGAATGTCTCACTTATCCGTCAATTACCTTAGCTATCGCCTTGGTCTTCTAGGTTTCGCAGCTTCTGTGGCTTTAGAAGAGTCAAACCGCCTGTTAGGCGAGGAAGGCGTTGGAAATTATGGTAGGCCTTTCAACAAGAATGGAAAGAAATGTCTCGATCCCTAAAATCGTCTTTTCTCTCTCCTTTCTTTCTCTTCTTCCTTTTTTCCTTCTTCCGCCATATGCAGGTCTATACGATCAGCTCAACGCTTTGGCATGGATTCGGAGACACATATCTTCCTTTGGTGGCGACCCTGGAAACGTCACCTTGTTCGGAGAATCAGCAGGAGCAATTGACATTCATGCACTACTGCTTTCACGCATCAACCATCTCAACCAGGGGGGAATCGCTTCTCGCGCTATACTGCAGAGTGGTACCGTCCTCCCTACCGCAGTCCGCTCAATTGAAGCACAGGGATCATTATTAAGCCGTGTCATGGGTCGTCTCAGAATATCCGACGTCAATCACCTAAGGAATATTCCAGTAGATTTACTAGTCGCGCAAACGCCAGGCGTCGTGAACCCTACAGATGATGGAATATTCTTCCGCGACGGGTGGCGCAATGACGTGGGCTCCATTCCCGGAAACTTCATTCCTCTTCCAGAAAAAATCGACAGTCTCATGATTGGAGACTGCGCTTTTGAATCTGCACTATATCTTGGAGCGGGTTCGGTTGGAGGCGGTGGAGGTGGCACCGGAATCAGAACGTGGACTAGTCTGGGAATTGTCCGGCGCGTAAAAGCTCTCATCCGGAACGTCTATAAAGCCGACAAATTTTTGCGCACGTATGGGATTAATTATGGACCCGGCGCTGACGACGAGGAGTCACAAGATGCGGTTTTGAATTTGGTGAACGACGTGTTTTTCGCGTGGCCGATTGATAAGTTGGCTAAAGGGACCAGTGCCGGACGCCGAGAGCGTGACGGGATACCTGTTTATCGATACGTCTTTGATCAAGAAAGTCCGTATACGTTTACTGCGCATCATGCGGTGGATTTGCTATACCTTTTCGACAACATTTCGATGACACCCGAGAAGCCCAAAAAAGTAGCATCAGCAGGCGTTGGACCTCTTCACACCACCACTTCATCGACGCTCGTACTAAGCCCTTCTTCGTCCGAGTCAGACTGGGATGACGAAAATGGGTTCCGCACTTTTGATGAAGACGAAGACGAGGATGACGTGATTGAAGCTGAAAGCACGTTCCAGCCATATCCAGACTCATACGAATCGGACTCTGAAGACGACTCTGAGGACTCGTATTATCAAATCTCGGATTTCCAGTACAACGCTTCGCGTATACGACAAGCAGTTCAGTCACGATGGATCGCATTTGCTCAAGGGCCGTCAGCCATCAGTACCAACAACAACTTGAACATTTCTACCCCTGCTCCGGGTCGTCCATGGCCGAGTAATAGTCTCCTCGTGTTAGGACCCGAAGGTGAAGTCGGAACTCGTTCCATGGACGATGAACTTCCACGAAGGAGAAGACTTGACGAATGGAGTCGTGCTCTTGAAAGTGTTCCGCACGAACTGGCGTTTCGTGTTGGAGTTGAGCTGAGCGTCGGGCCAAAAGGTGTTCCTCCTACTGCCGTCGGTGCTCAACCCTTCCAGCAATTGTCCAGGATATGATTATATCGCATTACAACTTTTCCTTATTTATTCTCCCCCTATTTTAAACACGAAAAATTAGGGTATACAAAAAAAAAATCTTACTATCATCCCATCTCATCATTTTTACCATGAAGCCATTTTAGGTCTAAATCATCTTCCTGCATCTTTTTTTTTATCCGTCTCATTTTTCATTGGGTTCTCGTCTATCCTCGCAATATGCCATCCATTCATTCCGAAGGTTTCGGATATCGTCTTTTTCATTGTTTTTCCTTTTTTTCACCATGTATACGCATTTTTCTCTCGCATAACGCCGATTATCGGCTCTTCCATTTATTTATCTTGTCTGTGGGGCCGGTGGGGTCATTGTTTGGTCGTTGTTGTGTAACGCTTTTAGTTAGTAACATGGCATGCTGTCAAGGTTGTAGTTTAAAGGATTTGGGTAATACATTTCTCGTCCAGTGGAGTCTGGACTCGGCAAAGTGGCCACGTCAGCAACACGTCTGCGTGTCAACGTTTTTCGGGAAATTCCGCCAGCGTTTGGGTGACGTCGCGTGACCAAACGCGATAAACCGTTTTCTTTCCTACTTCGACGATTCAATTAGCTTTCGTAATCGGGAGGAATCACATACGTTTATTATGATTGACGAACGCCTCTATCCACGTTTCATCAACTCATCATTTCACAGGTGTTTCACCCCAGGTACGTTACCATTCTTTTTTCTCACAGCGGCCAGTCCGCGTTTGAAGTGACTGATTGCCAGTGAATGTCAGAAATAACAGCTCATCTGCGATATCATTTATGGATGTTTGGTTTGGTATCAAATGACGTACTGCGTATACATCCGAAAGAAAATAACGGCTCTTTCATCATGAGAATTACGCGGGTGGCAGCGGTTACTGTGATCGTGTATTCGAACTCACTACCTCTCACTTCCCTGTCACCTGAGGCGTAGCTATAAGTCGATCCCCCCAATCACTCTCTCAACTGCTAGGTTTCACCGTTACCAGGTTCGTTGATACTTTTAAACGGGTCTTTCTTTTTCCAAAGTTTGACCCACAACATTCTCGTGTAAAAACCAGGTCAGAACAATTAGGTTGTTCAGCTTCCAAAATCTTAAACCATATATTGATGACCAGGGCTATCCTATTTTTAGGTATTTTGAATTGTGTTTGGCTCGGAGCGATGGCATCTCAGTTCCCTGCCTTCCCAGAGGGCACACAAAAAGGTGCCACCGCCGCTATTTTTAGGCACGACCATGAGGGGTTTAATTTAACGTTGCCGCCTTTATTAAACCACGATACAACTTCGCTTAAAGCCGTCTTTCACGGCGTTTACAAGCTGTAAAATGCCTTTCTAGGAGATAGAAAAGAAAAGAATACAGTCTAGCAAATCTCCCTCGGCAATACAATCAAAACCGTATCCATCAACGATCAAAGCTCCTAATCCTATTCGATACATATTCCCATCTTTTTTTCGTTTTGGTGCGACGCCCACAACGTACATATGTGTCCGCGCGATGTGCCCTCTGCTGAGTCAAGAAGCTTTGGCCTTATAAGGGGTGGTATCTCAACCCACCGCCGCCCACGTCCTTCACTCGGAGCTTCGCCCATGCCATCGTCAGAACAGTGCAGACTCATTAACGAAGCCCCTCACTTTTTGACAGTTTCTAGATTTCAAGGTTTACTTTCATTTTGTTTGAGTCTAATCAATCGTATTGAATCATTCATCTTTAATTAGTTTTTGCTTGCGCGCTTCAAGTATGGGATATCTTGTTAACCTATAGCCAAGAGATCGAGCTGGTGTGGAAGTTAGTGAAGAATTCTAGAATTCTAAAATCACAGTCAAATGATATCTGATTGTGATTTGATTTTATTGCGCTTATTCGTTTAGAGTCCAAGCTTGCGCCGTAAACTATCTCTTCTTTATGATTCGATATTTAGCTTTAGTACAATCGATGTAAGTCGTTCACCTCAATCACCTTTCTGGCTTCAATGTATAAATTCCACTTAGAGTGACAATAATCATGGACCAAACCTACTTCAAAAGCAGAGGAAATAGTGTTTGCGAATTTTATACGTGGTACTCTCAGACGAACAACATCGTACTGGTAGCAACACTGGATGTATTACTCATTTATCGAGGTAGTATATTTGTTTCACAACAATGCTTTAGACACTTAGCCTCTTGTGACTTTTTTCAGTCTATGCTCTATATGGGAGAAATAGAACAGTCTTAGTTGGTTTAGTTCTACTCTGGACTGTGAATATCGGATTGCTCTTAACCTTCACAATTTGGCACTATGTCCAATCACCGATGATCCGGTCTCCACTGACGTCCTTTAAACCCGGAGTTTTTAGTGAATGTAATAGCCCGAATATCGCTGAGACTATCCATGGTACTTGGTGTGTATTTGTGATTCTACTGTCGCGACGTATCATAAATCTCTTGATTTCGCTTTAGGATTTCAGAATTGGTTTTCCAAAGCTTCCTATTCCTTTTAGTGTTGATAAAGTAATGCGCCTTGCTTTTCATTTTTTTCTTCCTTTTGGATTGACTGAGATGTTATCTATCGAAGGCTTCTTAAAATCAAACTTTCCTCTTGGAGATCAAATGCTTTACGTCGCTTTTTCTGCGTTTTCGTTAGAGATGAGTTTTGGTGTTTTTGTCTTGTTGTTGGTAAATGAAATTACTTTGGTGCAACAAAATAATTTGAAATGAAATTTTCTGTTTATTTGGCGTAGCCATCTTTCTCGTTTCCGTTGTTCAAACGAATCCCGATATAAAATTAATACAGTATGTCATACCATTTTTCATATACATATCGTATCTTCATTATACTGACTTACCGTAGGTCAGCGATAGTCTTGATGGGAATCGCAGTAAGATCCAGCACGACCACTCTGTGCATTGATCTGACTCTAATGACATTGTCAGGGGAGTCGCCTAGTACTCAACCTGAGAAACTTACAGGACGCGCTACGCGAAATAGAAGTTTCTAAAACCTACGTTTTCTCGACTGTATGGACGGGAAGAGAAGTGATCTTCGATTTTATGCCAGATCTCGCTGATGTCAGGCTCGACGCAGAGCCTCAGACCTTCGAAACGTCTTTGCAGGCTACTAGACCTATATCACCATCATCAGATTTTTCAATACCAGAATCTCAGCGGGAAAAAATGGATGCAGTGGACGGATTTGAGGTTTAACTGGGGATGTCAGCAGTGTAATGACGGGTTCACTTTTCGCGATGTATTTGTCGAGCATTAGCAATAGTATTCATGGACCAGAAAAGTATCATAACAGAACAAAGTTTATTTATATGCATTTGAAGACATATTCTCGATTTGTTTGTATCTGGCACTATATATAATGGTGATTCGGCCATTGCTTTATCACGGGAGTCTAAGTATCAGAGAAAATTTGAAACAGTTTCCTTCAAGCACGACATGATGATTTGACATGGGACCCACATTTGAATCTAAGAAACCTGCAGTGTGCGTATGCGTGATTTTGTCCCAGAATGCATAGTCCTATGCTGTCTAGTCCGTTGTAACTACAATGGGCAAACGCTTAGACCCAAGGTTCTGTATGTACTCAACAGCATCCTTGTCTAAGATTACTGGTGGAGGGCAGAATATGGATATGGATCTGAAAGGAAGTCGTATCCGTCGTCGAGCCTCGGCACATATAACGACTTTTTGAAAAAACTCTTCACTCAATTCGACTTTGCAGTTGAGGAAATCGATTTGGATGTCATGCAAAGAGGGGCAAGGAATATCGTTTAATCCGTTGTGCGAAGAATCTCCAAAGGAAGGCATTAAAGCCATCACCAAAAGTTCCGGTTCTGAGTAGTACTCAGCATCAGGGCTTTCATATATGACATCCAACCGCTTTAAATTCCTGAGTGAAGTGAAAATATTACAGAATGACGCGGAACTGAATGCCGGCTCTTCTAAGACCAAGGACGTAATATTTGTTAGCGGGAACATTCGCAGAAAATCCGAAAAGTTCTCCTCAGGCTCGTGATCGATATCATATCTGGTTGAAAATGTTGACTTTTCAGGGTAGGATCGGGAGTCGTTGAGTGTTATGACTATGTCGGAAGAGTACTCGTACTCGTACGCGTCGAAAGGAGAGATTTTCAAGTGTGTATAGCATCGCTGGGAAATGATATGCAGCAATCTTTCCGCCCTTGGTTCGGACTTATGAACATGTAAGTCATTGCAATTGATTCGAAGCATGTCGATGTTCTGGATAGGGAATTCGATATGTTGCAAAATAAAATCTGCCATTTCGAAAGTAATATAATTCTCGAGGTTTAGTCCGAGCAGAAGTCGCCGAAGATTCGGTAGATGAACTCGTCTTTCGGGGTACCTCGGCAATGTAGCTGTTTCTTCGTCGACCTTTGGTGAGATTGCAAGTGATCGAAGTTGTGGCGATTGTTCCAAGATGTCCAGGAGGTGGTCGCTGTGAACGATGGTTACGTCCTGGGACTCGAGATGTATTTCAAACAAATTTCGGAACAAGGGTGAGAAAAAAATCTCATCAAAACCAGGGGAGGCTTGTAGACGTATAACCTTTAAATTGGGCGTTTCTGAAAACAAGATTCGTGGAAATTCCTCCGAGTTGTCTGTCGCCCACCTGTTCCCGGCCGCGTGTATCGTCACAGACAGAGTGCTCAATTTTGGAGCAGGGCGCTCGAAAATTTGCAAGACTTTGCGTACCATCAACTTCGATTCTTCGCTTGGGGCGATGATGGTTATCTTCAGATTCTGGAACCGGTGCGTCTCTCGTAGAACGATATCGATTGCATGAGCATCCAATACCCATCCGCACGCCAGAATGGTCACGTTTAATGGAGCACGAGCTGATCGACGAATCAATTCTTCTGTTCGACCTTTGTCTTTCTTTGGGATTCTAATGTACGTCCACATCGTCGGATCGGATATAAGTCTCCATCTCCATGAGTGACAAACGTGAGTCTCTAAAATTGGAAGAGAATTCACATTGTCCGCCGACTCAAGAGAAGGAACAATTGGACGGTGTTTATATTTTAATTTGATGATCTGCCTGAGGATTTCGTAGGGCAAACGGTCGAACATGTTGGAAGAACAATAAAAGCGTGTCCACAGTCACCGTGACGTAGGGGTGACCAAATCACCGGCGTTACAAGACTCTTGCTTGATCGATTGATCATTGCCTTCCTCTGTCGTCAACTGCGTTTGTTGGAAGCAATGAACCTTCCCCAAACATATCACAATCTTTGAAAATTGGAGATACATCGTATGTCGCGTGGCATTTATTAATGGTATGATATGACTGTCGCTTTTCATATGAGCCTCGGCCCTCCGAAAATTTGGGCAATGTCTCGGCGCGTGCTAACGCGCGCACACACTTCTACCGACAAAAGGGTCAGATCAGGTACTAGGCTCGACGTCATTCATATGAAGAAATTTCACATTGCTCTAGTTCTTCGTAAATCAACTCATAATATTCTTCAGTCAAATTGTGCGGCTGAGTATCGTTCACTTGCTGCGACAAAGAAAAGACAAAGTGTACGTGTACACGAAGCCTTAGGAGGGAAAAAAATAGTGACATTTAATGTGAAATGCTTGATTCCGTGTCGTCTAGATCGGAGCCGCCCTCTTCTTGGTCTGTTAACACTATGATGGGAAAGCCTTTATGGCGTTGCATGCCCGCAACAACCTCCTCCCGTAAGACTGATCGCGAACAGCGAATCGTAATGGATTCGAAAGGGCTCCCTCCCTGTCGCCGAAACTCAGCACATGTAGCGACGGTTTGGAAATACACTTCAGTCAATTCGACGTCTTCGTCCAACATATTTATCCTTAGTGTGCGCAAAAGGGGGCAAGGAAGATTAGTGAATTCGGGTTGAGAGCGACCCGGCCCTGAGGTTGTTAAGTGGTTAGCGTCACCATCCAAGAAGGATGCCTCGTTGTCCAACAACTCGATTCGTGGTGGATTATACGTAATGTGAGGCATCAATGCCATTAGGAAGGATTCCTGCGCCGGATCACCTGCAGCGGGGCTTTCGTGGTCGATACGTAACCGCATCAAATTCCCAAGTGAAGCAAAAATATTCCTAAATAACGTGGATTCTAGTATTGTGTTTTTCAAGTCCAAAGACGTGATATCTGTTAATGGGAATGTTCGCAAAAAATCGGGGAAATTTTCTTTAGGTTCGTGAAAAGTATCGTATTGCGTCGAAAATGTCGACCTATTAGGGTAGGGATTGTCGAATGTCACCTCCAGGTAAATATCCTCGAATGGAAAGGTGGTCAGGTGTGCATAACGTTGCTGCGTGACGACATTCAACAATGTTGCCGCCTCCGGCTCAGATTGGGCAATATGAAATTCATCACATTTAATTTGAAATTCGATGTTTTCGATGGGAAACTCGAGATGCCGCAGAACAAGACCTGCCGTTTTGAGATCGAAACTGTCCATGATTCCAAATGAAAGATTCTCGAGACGTGGCAAACGAATTCGTCTTCCGGAGTGTGTCGGTGATGTAATCATTTGATCGTCTAGTCCCCACCCTGTGATTTTGAGGAGTTGAAGCTGCGGCGATAATTCCAGGACGTCAAAGAAGTGGTCGCCGTCAATAGTGGTGGTGTCCATTATGAGATCTATCTTCAACAGGTTTCGAAGGATAGATGGGGAAAGTAGTTCATCAAAACCAGAAGAAACACGAAGACGTATATGTTTGAGATTGGGCGTATCTCCTGAGAACCACTTGATTCGCGGAAATTCCTCGTCTACCACCCAGTTCATTCCTCCTACCGATATAGACAGACTTCTCAATTTCGGAGCAGGACGTTCCAAAGACGATAACATTCGATGTACCAGCTGTTTTAGCATTTTGTTGTCCACATAAATATCTATGTCCAGAATCCGGAACCTGTGCGTCTCTTGCAGAACGGCATAGATCGCATGGACATCCAATCCATATGGAAATGATCGAACGATCACATCCAACGAAGAATCACCAGATCGACGAATCAGTTCTTTTGTTCGACCTTTATCTTTATTCTGAATATTGATGTACGTCCACATCGTCGGGTCAGATAAAAGTGCCTGTCTCCACGAGCGACAGACATGAGTCTCTATGATTGGAGGCCGAGTTAGATCGTCCACCAATCCAAACAACGTAGGTATCGGGAAGAATTCATTTTTAGACTTTATGATCCAGCTGAAGATTTCGTAAGGGAAACGATCAAGCATGTCAGAAGGATGAGCGTGAAAAACAGTAGACGCGTAGCCGTGACACTGGGGTGACCGTTGCTAGCGCAACAGAACGGGAAACGGTGAATTTTGCCAAAATCTCTGCTCCAGTTTGTTGTTGAGACAACCAGCGTATGTGCAGCACTTTATACTCTCTTTTTAATAATATGATACGACCATAACTTCTCATTTTTCAAGTTAAAAAGTTTTGACGAGCGCTAACGCGTGACTTACGCGTTACACTCACTCCGTCAAAATATGATCAGAAGATTACAAAACTATAGTCATTGGTATTTATGCTGATGAACGTTCGTGCACCATGGGGTTGCAAGGCTTATTGAAAGGTGAGTAACAACCTTGAAATCTGAATCTGCGGGTGAAGAGACTAAGCATGACGAGATGTGCACTCCCGGGGCCGCTACCGGTGAGTGCGCCGACCGCAACCGATGGAGCGACAGACGCTCGAGCGCATCCCTGCATCATTCCCAGTTTATTCTTTTTGTCTTTCGTTTTGCGTCTTTTTGTGTTCTGAAAAGCCTTCAGGGAAGTAAAATTGTTTCCAGATATGACTGGAAGGGTTGGGCTTATTGTAAGTATTTTCAGACAAGAGATCTCGCTTTCCTACTCCTTAATTCGGAATTCAAATCTGCCTGACAAGACATTTAACGAGGACGTTTACAAGGAGGTTGCATACGCTTCCAAAAATTCAAGTGCTAGAAAGCTTTGTTAGTTATAAATTACGAATTATTAGCAGATATGACTGACATCTATAAGATCCTGTCCAAAAATGGGTTTCAATAACCTAGATACTCGGAGGTGGAGCTCGACACTAATCACTTTAGCTAAAGCAGTCTTACCAAAAAGAAGAAGAAAGAGTCTAACGGCGTATCTTATCTTACCGGAAGGCATAACCCTGAAAAATACACTATCAGAAATATGCTTATTCCTAGATGGCAACTCTGTGGTTTCTAAATGATGCGAAATATGTATAGCATTCTTGCCGATCGTGAGCGTGATTCTGCTTCCTTATGATGCCTCTGCAAAATAGCCGGAGCACTATGGAGCCATGCACGGATCAAGCGCGACCCTACCTTATTGTATGTTCCAAAAAGGTTTTTGAGCGTATCGTACATCTTAATTTTTTTTCTACGCGTTGCAACACTTAATACATATAAATATAGGAAGAACAGAAGCATCCCAATCCTCAGCGCAGAAGCCTTCCTCGTCGAACACTCACTTTCCTCGCCAATCATCCTCCAATTCATATTTCTACTTAACTGGTAGTGCACTATACAAACTCCCGACATCTAATATTCTTTCTCCGCTACCATAATGTTCGACAATTTTACCCGCGTCCTCACCAACCTCAGCTTCACCATCCTTCCCCCGCCTTCCGGCAACAGCGAAGGAAACATCGCGAGCGTTTCCGACCTCGCCTCGCACAATCTTCCCGAATCCCAACCCAGCCCAGCCCCGTTTGTCCCATCCGGGGATATAGATCTTACAGTATGGGAAGTTGACAGTGATGCACCATCGACAACGAACGGCCCCTGTGTCATTTGCTGAAAAGGGAAGCGTGGCCCGGGTCACATCCTCGTACGCTTGTCGACCTAACGTCGTGTTTTAAGCAAAACTTTGATCAGCAGAATATTATCTCTTCCACAATTCGTCTTCGATTTACAACGTGTTCCCCCCTTTTTTTTATTCCTTGCATTTAGTCTTGTAGTCTTGTACTTGAACTCAAATTTCCTCACAATCGTCTTTTGATTTTTTTTTTGTTCATCGCATCTAGTCTTGTGAAACTCATATTATAATTAATTTATCATGTATGGCCAATACAATTTTTTTGGTGATAAAAATTGGATCAAAAAGCAGAATATATAAGTTGAAGAAAAGGGAACGACTGAGTAATACGCGCCACACTGTGTCATTGGGACGACGAGAGAAGAGGTAAATATACAGGTCGGCCAAAATAATTGATTCAGAGACGTGTTGGAATATTAGGAATCTCTTTCCCTTTTCGCATTTAAAATAATCCACTTTTGTGTTTCTACATCTTAGAGATACTTTCTCCTGTCACCATCCCGCCGGGTCTGAGCATCGCTATTATTTCTTGTTCCGTCGACCACCGTATCGCTCTATCATAACTCTAAAACTGTCGCGAGAGGAAATCTGTCCACCGCAATTAATAGTTGGGATGTTCCTTGTCCATTTGGAGAATAGGGCCAGTTGTTGTGAACAAATTCCAATCTTCAATTATATAATATTTTACTCTCCAGAGTCTGGTAGTATGGAACCGAAGAGCACTTCGCTTTCTATTCGATTTCCCGAGATAAAATAAGTGTCCGAGTTCCGAGCACACGAGACGGTCTTGAGGTTTCTTAAATTGAGTATGAGACGACTTCCCTGTGAATATTGAGCGGGCACTTGTTAGAGTTCTAATGAAGCGTCATGTGATTGAAATCTTACTGCTGTTCCCAGTAATAGAACCGCCGTTCTAGGTGAATCGACATCCCGTTAGTAACTTGGCAAATGTGTCAAATTTTGTACGACATACTGTATAAGTGCTATACCAGAAGGATTGGTTTGAAAAGCGGAAATGAGGGAGACCACTGTAAGTGAGTGATGAATTTGGTTTAAACTCTTGAGGGGGAGTATGATATTCTTACAGAAAATAATGAGAAAGCACCAAAGCTCATCTCTCACAAGAACGTAGTAGAAGGTACATATACCGCTTGTCGCCCACGAGGCAATTGTCAATCTGACGACCCTTTGGGAGACAAATGAATCAGATTTCAGTCTTAAACAGCGAAGAGAAGCTCACTACTTTATCGATACCAGAGTAACAAGACAAATTTGAAAGGCCAGTTCGAAAATCCTGAGATAAGCAGTCTCAGTACATATGTCGCATTGTAATACTCATGTGCCTGAGCACTCAAGTACTCACCAAGCGGCATGAACAAGCTGAGGTAAGCCTACAGCAACACATTCCCCAAGTACCCCACGTATAAAAAAAGACATAGAATGGGTGACCGGTAATTTGAGCACGATCAAGAGTGTGAACACAAGCGATCCGAGGTTTAGTGATACCCAGAGGACAACCAAACCGATTAGCACTCTTCTGTTTCTCTCATAGAAGGCAAACGCTGAAAGTAGCAATGGATAGTTAGAGTTGTTTAAATTGAAGAGATCCATCATAAAATATTACCCCGATAAACCAGTAAAATATCCGTGGTGCATACTAGTACGACATTAGCTATAGTAGTATACCAAGTATAGAATCCACAAATTTGGTCTTCTGCCTTGAACCGGCTTTGTGTCACGACAACTGTCGTTCTTGTGTAATAATTGGTTTTAGAATTAGCCAGACGAGGAAGGACGGGCGTATAACATTGGTTGCTTACAATGATACACTCAAAGCTAGATACCGAACTATGAAAAATAGATAGTTCACCGCATTACTTCGTACTCTAAAATATAAAGTCAGGTCAATAAACAAGATTTTATACATCAAAAATCCACCGACTTCCAGACAAGCTCGATTTCTTGGTCATAAGTGAGTACGATATCCCATATCTGAAGCGCACAAACTGAAGCTAAGAGTGAATCAGCCAACGAAGTCGTTAGTAATGAGATTCAAATAAACACAACCTTGAAACAGAGAGACGGGCAAAGAACCAGAAGCTTCAAGAGACAGATTGTGCGCGAGAGGCGAGATGACGGTCATATTCGTAGCTGGTACCATCATCGACAAGCTTGGACTAAAGGACTAAACGTACATCGAGGAAAATTTATACGGGCGCGATTTACTGGCTTAGCCATGGGGGACATGATATATATACCATATCATCTGTGTGTTCAGAGAGAGATGCATTACATATTATATTGCCTCGTAGCCAATGAAAACGGAGAAGGGGTGTTGAATAACCGAACCGGGGATTTAGGTTTAGTTGGGCTACCAATGTCGTTTAAGCTCTATTTTGATTGATCTTTATGAAATGCTCTTCCTTTTGGCGCAAAGATTCAGCCTGACAGGCAAATGCGCAGCTTTTACCGATAAAGATTAAGCCACTTACGAAGTAAAGCAGATAATAAATAACACAGTAATTCTCCGCTGATGAAAAGGAATTCTAGGCCAGAATAATTGAAAATCAAGAAAATTTGAAAATGATAGAATACATGATTGGCCGACATTTGATCATATGGCGCCGTTGACCGTTGGGGGTGCCCTCAATGGGCTGACAGATGTTAGGGGGATACAATATGTGAGTTTTCGGGTAAGGATTGTAAAACTTTTTGAGGACAAACTGGATTGACCAAGATATGACACCGTACGCGTACAACGGTGACAAATTCGCGGTCGGCGGTACTCGTCCACAGGGCAAAGCAAATTCAATTTCAAGCTCCGCAGGTCTTTCTCTTGACCAGCGCCGCTTTACTCAGGCCAATTCAGGGACAAAACAAAAGCGGGGTTGAGAGCTCTGTCGCTCGGAAAATTTCGCTGGAGAGCACGAAACAGGCAATGTGTTATTATCTTTGGAGGATACTTTTGTTTATAGCATAATTTTTGGCAAAATTAAAGAAGCCACGTTACTTTCCAAAGTGCGCGCGCCCTATTACCTTTATAGATTCGTTCACCCTTATGACTTTTCGGCTTCGGAATTGTGTAAAAAGGTGTGCGGCGTTGACAAAATCATCTAATCTGTTCAATCCCACCTTTATTATTGAAAGTTCACCAAGATCTTATTATCTATATTCAGAATTTTGAAGCCCATCATATGAATTCGAGTTTGTCCATTAGAACCGAACCGTCGAAACGCGTCGAAAACGTGTATACGCACAATGTAACAACTAGAAACCATGACGCGTACTTACTCAATCACGCAATGTGGCAATATGCATATGCCTTAGAAGATGCGACGGACGGAGCTCATCCCTGCATTCAATATGTACATATCACACGCATTTTGTTCGTGTCCATGGCTGGTCAATGATGGTAATACGGCTGGTCAGTGGCAGCACAGCATTCCATCTACGCAAGCGCTTTCCTTATTAAGGCAGACAAAGATTTTTTCCCTTCCAAACGTGGTGAATTTTTGATATCAACGATTTCATATGGATTAAGATTAGTTAAGTGTTTGAAGTGCCAATTAATGCTCGCGGTGAGCTGAAAGGACACTTGAGGCCGATCTGGAAGCACTATCTGTATGGTCTTTTTTCTTTTCACAAAAGTGGTCTCAGAGAATAAGCCCCACGCGATTTGGGTTTTTAAGTTTCAAAAGTCGGGATCTCCTTTCCGCTTCTTTAGAACAAAAGCTTCAATTTCCGGGACTTCAGGCAACGTTCTCTGTCAATATTGACACGAACCCCTCATTTTGGACATGAACAACATTGCCTGGTTCCTTCCTCCCCTCCTAAGTGTAGATAATCGTGACAACACCATGAGGTAAATGAACTCCTTTCTAGACCTAAACTAGTGCATTAACCCTGCATTTTTAGTAGTACTCACGCTCAGGCATCCCCGTGGATGACGCTCCTTTTCCTCTAAAACATATAAAAGACTCCCTTCCCCTTTCCCCCGCTTCACGCCCGCTATTATTCAAGACGCCTCTTACTCGTCTTTTCTATTCACATCTTTGCACTCTCACCACATTATGAGTTCGAGTTCCGACCTTTACTTTTCGCCACAATTCATCGAAGAATTGGGCCTTCCGAGTTCCCTACAGTTTAGCGTAACCCACGTCGATTGCGTGGACAATGGGTAAGATTCACTATCGTTGAACTTCAAAACGGAGAAACATAGTAATAGAGTACCCTTAGAGATGCATACATCAATGCACCGCTTGGAGAGATATCTCCCAACCACGGTCCGAATCAGGTTCTGGAACACGGTCAACCGTCGGACTCGGATCCCAGTGGCTTATCGATGGGCCCTCCTGGCGGGTATTTTCACATGCCCGGAAATGCATTCAATAAGCCTTGTGACACGTGAAACTCTCTTTATTGTTTGTGTCATCTTATCGCACCTAACAATCTTTTCTACTCGCTAGCGTGGATTCTGGTCCTTACTCACATTCAGTGTATGTCGAACCGAATGATCAGTACACGCGTGCTCCATATGTCGGACCCTCGAACTCGTAAATCTTTTTTCTCATTTTATATTACGACATCTGATGATATTTCGTTGATAATTAGATACTCAACGCAAGACTTCAACACGTCTCATGCCGAGTACGTAGATCCGTACCGCACAGACTGGGAGTTGAGAACGTGAGATCTCTTTTCACTTTTTGGTGTCAAAGATATCTATTTAACATACCGCCTTCCAAAGGCATCTATTTTCCAACTCCCAGAAACCTTTACAAACTAATCACATTAACGCGGGACCGTCGAGTGGCAACGTATCCCATTACGACGTGAGGCAAGGTAACCAGGAGTTGGGTGATGAATTAGACCGACGAGGTCGATCACACATGCACCCTTTACACCACAACACCTTGGCACGAGGTACTGAAGCGACTGCGCACAATATCCAGCAGTCTCGGCTCCCTTGTCCGAAAACAACCCATATCACTGCCGGGACAGACACCATCGTACCTGCTGCACCTAGTTTTCCTAATCCAACCACCTCTGCTTCTTACGATTCCGCGTTATCCTCTCCATACAACTTTTCTTATCGTTCTCAACCAATGCCTCATTTTCAGGATCCTGTACCTTCTAGTTCTTCACTTCTCACTTCCGCGTCGGCTATCCCAACCCCCATGCAGGGTCCAGTACAGGCCCCGTCAAATGTCACTTTACCCACCGCCCCTCGTTCATCGAACCCATTACCTTCTTCTTCCTCCCCTCCACCGTACCCGGTTATGCCCACCACAAACGCCGCTCCCTTTACTGCACCGTCAAACCACTCTCTCTCTCCAGTGCATCAACCCCAGCAAAAATACCGGCCTATCCTTCCTGCCAAAAAGCGAGCTCGGACTGCTAAGAAAGTTGTCATCGTTCCCGCAATAAAAAAAGATCGCAAAATGGAACAAAATTTGCCCAAAAAGCATAAAAGAGCTCCGGTTCGGAGTCAGGAATGGCTAGACAGGTATTTCCCCAGCAGGGGTCCATGCACGTTATGCGGAGCAGAGTCTTCGGTTTGGCGAAACGACCGATCACTAGAGCATTTGGTTTCATCGCACATTATCCAGGATGTCAAAAACGTCGAGCATTTCGATGACGACGCTTTCAAAAATAGGTCTGCACCTCTCGTGGAAACCGAGGCCCAATTTGCTTTCGTACGTGAGCAGATTAAGCAGATAAAGTGCTCATTGTGCACGGATGTTGAGACCTCTCTAGTGATCAGGAGAATCAACATGGAGCAGCACCTGAGGATGAAGCATAAAGAGCTTACAGGCACGGATGTATGGAAAAACGAGCTGAGTCGTTTGAAAGCGCTGATACCGGAAAAAAAAGATTGGTACAGTTATAACGATAGATTCCTGTATTATTTCCCTAGAAAATGACACTTAGTACTGAGTTCATATCGTAGTTGTTGTGTCTGAACCTCGTGAAAATTGTGGGCCTGATTGTGTGTAGAGCTAGCGAACAGCAAACAGGCTCCATCGATGAGATGATGTTTTGTGACTTGTGACATGCGTGACACTAACGGGCGCTCCGAATCCATCTTGGCGAACATCCAAAATTTCACAAAATGACTCCTTTGCACATTTCCCAATGCAGCTAGATCGGACCTTTTACCCAAACGACGGACAGAACGGAACGGGACAGATGTACCTTGCGACACGACTAAGTTTGTTTGAACAGCCTACATACTCCGGAGGCTGGAGTTCCAGAATCTAGTCCGCCAGGTCCGTCACAATATACACAATTAGTTTGTGACTTATCTAACTCCTTGTGGGATTATTTCTCTTCAGTATTTATGTCAACGTTATGAGACTTTCTGAACAAGCCTTTGTAGCTTCTTAGTTATACACCGGGCGAATCATGATTAGATAGCCTCGTCAACCTGAAAACTCAAAAAGTGGACTTGACATCAGTACTGCATCACGATTTTGACATCAAGTTTCCGGAAAGCTTGTCGACCCGCACGCGTGTTAGTTGAGGTACTTCGTATCTGAAACCTGGTGAACTGAGAACATCAAATGCATTTGGGGGAGCACCTATTCTACGGATAATTGGCCCAAATCCAACAATTATACGTTTGATACCCGATATTTTGCGTACGGATAGTCTCCTTTTCCCAACATGAACGATCGTCTCGATTGCCTCGCCAGGCTGTATTCTAAAACATCACTTGCAAAGTCGGCTCAATCCTGTCATGGTCCACGCGCTCATAAGCGGTTACCAACAAAAACTAGTCGATGGTGGCAGCATGCTCGCTGGCAAATCACCAGTAGTTGTTATGAAGGGCACTTTATCCGAGCGTACCTGAATCCCTTCTAGATTGCCGTTGGTTTCGCCTGCACAGTCTAACTGAGCCAAGGGCTTTTTGGTATACCTCTATACATAAACGAGCATGTTATCTTCGTGTTGCGGCTCTTCAAAGACCTGTCGATGATACGTCTCGATAACTTTATTACAGTGCTACCGTCAGAAAGCTTTTTAGTTCTAGAAGCCCGAGATTCGTTCACTGTCTCATTGTTCCAAGGTTATTTCAAATTATTTCAAACTATTAACTCGTTGATATTTTCAAAATCAGCTGCTGTTTGTGCACTTTTTATATGGGACATCATGCTTACTTTCGGTCAAGAGATGGAGGCTATTTGGAAGTCCGTATTCTATTAAATTGTGTCTCAGGTGAAGAAACTCAAGACTCATACATGCTTGTTTTAGAACTCGAATCAGTATTGTGAACTATCTCTTCTTTATCATCCGATACCTAGCTCTGAGTGTATCGATGTTGGTAATAGTAGTTTTCACATGTATTACAAACTGATGAGCCCTCATTCTTAGAATATCAATCGTAATTAGTCAAACTCGCTTCAAGACGGGGGATGTCGTTTGCCGGCTATATACCTGGTATTGTTCGATAGGCGGTTTTATAGTGGTGTGTAGTATGGATGCACTACTTGCGTATCGTGGTATGTTTTTGTGGTTATGTTTTGAAAATTTCATATTATAAATTAATCACTTCAATCAGCCTTTGCTTTTTACGAAAGAGACCGGAGAATTCTAGTTGGTTTAGGAATTCTCTGGATATTGAAAAGCACGGCATCTGTGCTTTTCTCAATTTTGTTCACCCTCAAATCGCCAGTTGTTTTTTCCAAGGCTATATTTGTACGAGGAGTTCTTGGAGAATGTATCGCAGTACATTTCCCTCATTTTGTACATGACGCCTGGTAAGTCCTCGTCCAATACGTACGCCGATCTCTGAGTGAATATAAATCAATTAGGATATCCGAGATGCTTTTTCAATCTTTCCTTCTATTTCTGATATCAGTGAGGTAATCCACGTTTCATCCATGCGTTTTTCGCTTTCAAGTTTGGCTATAATTCAGCAGGTCTATCGTGTTAACAATAGCTTCTTGGAAGATAATGGGCATGTCTACCCTTTGTTACATTTTTATTAGAGATGGGTTGTGGGCTTTTGCTCTTATTAACGGTGAGATTACGATTTACCTCTTGATATTGATTGAAGTCCTGAACAAAAATCATAACTAATAGTAACCTTTATTATTTTCGCTCTTCAAACGAAACCCGTTAGTCTGGCAATAATACAGTGTGTCGCTAATCTTATTTTCGACGAGGTATTGATTAGAAAATTTTTTTTAGGACGGCCGTTGTCTTTGTGGGAATTGCGGTAGGATTTTATTTTCATCTGTTTTATCACGTCTAACGAAGTCATTGAAATATGAGGGGGGTCGTCTGATACTTAATCTAAGAAGCTTTAAAGAGCCTTCGCGTCCTATAATAACACTTCAAACCCCCTCAAACGTACAGTAAATTTACGATATAATTTAATGAATATCTTTCGAATTGGAAGAGCCCTTTAATTACAGTGACTTTTAAAGATGAATCAGGGAATCGGAGACTGGATATCGGAATCCTTACCGGAATCCCATCCCATGTGAATTTGAGTCTTGTTCAAGGCGATTTCTCCGAGTTGTCCTGCGGCTCCGCGCCCCTGACCGGACGATTTGTTAGCCGAGAGGGAAGGAACTTCCAACAAGATACCCAGCTTGCCTTGACGTGACTGTAGCGAAGAACATTCCTTTTCGTCTGTTTTCCATCATGAGAAATATCCACTCGTGGCACCAAAACCTTATACCAGCCCAGCTGTCCCGCCTGTCAAAGTCGTGTGGTGTCCTGTGGACGCGGCAAACCTGATGACGTCTTTCTGTGACAGAATCAATGATCACCGCGGTTCCCACCCAGTGGCAAGTGGGCCCTGCCCCATGGGTAATCGAAAGTCCAATTCTCATAATCCATTCATTGTTATCTTCATCCTCCATCTATTGTAACTATGACCTCCATCGTTTCATCCGCCACCGCCACAGCGGCGGCAGCAGCTCATGCGGCAGCCGCAGCTTTGTCGACTACCCTGCAGATCAAGGTATATAATAAGTCTGTTGCTCTTCTGGCTAAGAATTTGAGCTGAAAAACACACACACGCACGCTACACAACATTTCACACATCCTGTACTTTTGTTTAGCCTGGTTCATCTATTCCTGATGTTGCAGTCAAAGAGAACGATCCTGATCAGACATTTTCACTGGCCAACCTACCTGGAAAGAACATCATCGTACGTATTATTTGACGATTGTCACCAACTGGGATATCGCAGAATTGACAAAGGGGGATTTTGCATTATAGCTTGGTGTTCCGGGTGCTTTCACTACACCCTGTTCTGCTCAGATACCCGAGTATATCAAGCTGTACTCGGAATTTGCCAGTAAAGGCATCGCCGGGATCTATGTTATCGCCGTCAACGACGTTTTTGTCACCAAAGCATGGAAGGAGAAATTAGCGCCTAATGGAACTCGTACGTTACCTTGTACAGAAAGGATAGAATTTGCTTGACATCCATTTGTTATAGCTATTCATTTCATTGCCGATGATCAATGTACATTTTCAACACATGTCGGACTAGTGTTCGACGGGACTGCCCTTTGGGAGCACCACGATCTAAGGTGAGAACATTTCCAGAATTCAAGGTTGGCGTTTCCTGACCGGCGTGTGGATGACATTGTTCAGCGATATGCCTTAATCGTCGAAGACAGCAAAGTGAAAGAGGTTTTCATTGAGGCTGCTCCCACCGATATTATTCTCACGAAAGCTGAGACTGTTTTGAGTAAGATTTGAAAATCACAGAATTATTAGGAGGGATTTCTGGAAGAAATGTAAAATGAAAAGAATACATATATTAGCAACAATGATATGATTTGACTGGTATATAGGATGATTATGAACCGACTAGAGATTATAACGAAATAATCGGATTGCGTCATGCTGGAAAATCTTTAGAAGAAGTGAGGATCCCAGTTGTTTCAGCCAAACTTCGAGGAAGCATATAAAAAAAAAGATTGACAAGAAGGAAAAAGACGGAAACAAAAATGCAGAAATGTCACAGATGTCACAATAAGTTCGACGCGGTGGAAGCCCAGACCCGTTTGGACGCGGATAGTTTGTGCCAAACTCTTTTTCTTATTTTCGTCCTTTCATCCACATATTTTTACATGTATATTCTCATTAGTGGGAGTACTTTGAAAAAGGCCATAATTCTGTATATCAAACTAGATAATTGAGGTTCTTGGGATTCAGAATGGATGGAACTTTTATTGGTATGGTTTTTTATCCTGATCTTATAGGAAAATATGGGCGATTCATCCTCAGAGTTTTTTTATTTATAGAACATCTAGTTGACGATGTGAATGATCTTCTCAAGCAGCTCTGTTTACCACTTGTCATTGAGACGCCATACGACCTGACTCCATCATTTCTCCTTGCAATCTTAGAATCCATTCTCCGAGACCGTCTTCCTATTCCGTCAGAAATTCGTACCTCAACCGCTCAAAAGTCAAAAATAGAGATGATGAAGATACTATTGGGAGTACTGGAAGATGATATTTTGGAAAAGGACATCGGGTTATCAGAGATTGATCCGAAGAGGCTAGCTGCTGGAGAGTTGGATGAACTTATCTTTGTAGGACAGGTCTTGTGCCAATTGGGTTATGAAAAGCTTACGCTTCCAAGACCTTCCGATAACGAAGATAGGAACAAAGCTGAAGAAGAAGCTCGAGCAGCCATTCGACCCTTGTCACGAGCGAACACTAGTTCTAACACGGTTGACTCAAGCTACGAAGAGTCAGAAACAGCCCCTACTTCTATCTCCAACGGTTCGGTTACGCCAACCGCACATCAACCATCGCCATCGCCACCTTCAACGCCCAAATGCACCCACCAGCTCGAGTTTCCCGAGTTTTTCTTCAATGGGGGTATACGCGATGACTCAGGTGAGAACAAGAAAGAGGTAACTCAAAGCTTGTTCAGTTATTCCTTAGAAAGTCACAGTATCTCTGGGGCAACTCAATCTGGTGCTGGCGTTCGACATGAAGGACTATTAAAAAGAGTCTCCGAGTTGGAAGAAATACGGGAATTTGAATCCAGACAAGGGCGTTTTTCAAAAGTATGTTTCATATTCTATTCAGCTAGCTTCAATGATGCCGACATTTCGCAATTAGCCTTCTTCACCACCATCACCTCCTAAACCTCCCAAAATTTACAATTCGGACAAATACCTGTATCCTACCCAATACACTTTAGCCCTACTTCGAGAACGGGCAGAGCTCCTCGAAGAACTGGCGCGTCTCAAATTAATCAGGGCTTCCAGATCTATTCATTCTTAATTTTTTGTTTTTGTTATCTCCCGCTGTCGCTTTGTTATACTGTTGTTCACTTGTTGTTGTTGTTATTATTATTGTATAATGTAATCTTCTTGTTTTGCCGTGTTTTTCTGTTTCTTAGTCACGTTTTCATCGATGTATGGAAGTACTAGTATTCCAATGAAAACATGTAGTTAATAGTACGGAATTCAAATTCAAATTCAAATTCAATTTAATTGGCACTACGAGCTTTTTCCAACTCAGCAGCGTATTGCTTTGGGGTTAGTGTTTTCTAATGGAAGAAACAATCCATCAAAAGTTGGTTTAGATCATATAATTGTGGTCTGATTTTTTGTTCACCTGCGAAAACGCGTGCATCTGGGCGATCTGCGTTTTGAGAAGTTCATTGACTAGAATTTTTCACGTTAGCAAGAAAAAAGACCGTTGACGATGGAATCTACATACTCATTCGATGTCGGGCCAATGTTGTCTTTCCTTCGAAGGCCTGATAGAAGGTAACAGTCAGGATACCCCTTTTTTTGAAGAGCAAAGTGTTTTGTGAACCGCTGACGTACCTCACTAACGATGAGTACAGCATAACTCTCGCCACATCCACTGGATTGATCCGTTATATCCAAATGTGATATGGGAATGACGTTCTTCAAAGCCTCTTCAAGGAGCTTTTGAGAAATGGGCATTTTCTGAAGAGTTAAGGAGAGAGAAGAGTGGGGGTTGGTAATAAGAGATGATGTGGTGATGGAAAGATCGTACGTGTGGTTTATCTGATAAGAGTATTCATTCAATCTGGATTACATAACCTCAGCTCTACCCTCTTTTTACGCTCGTGTCCGTTCGCACTTGCACTTTGATTAAAAAACTTGACAGGGGGAATAATTGAAAATGTGTGAGAAGAAAAAGAAGAGAAAGGTGCGAGATATCGTGATTATTGTGAAATTGCGTGTTTTTAGTGGGTACCAGTACCGTGGGAAGCTGGTCGTGATGGGGGTATGATTCATTACGAGCCAATGAGACGGGGTAATTACAAAACTACAGCAAATAGGATGTATGACTTTCTAATCATATAAGAGAAACACCTTTATCAGATACGCTATTCAGTCCCAGATTAAACGTAAATAAGCGAGTTACGAGTATAAGTTACTCCAATCTGACCTTCCCACACCAGATCGTGTGCTCAGTCCTTTTGGTTGCTATTGAGGTAGCTGTCACTGGCCGTTGCGATAAAGACCTGCGGTATCGGGCGGACATCGTGAATAATCAATTACCAATCTCCTACCCAAAATACTTCTCCAGGAAGATTTTAGGTACGTTTATACCTGACAGGGTTAACGCGTAGACACAGATGAGTGGAAGTAGTAGGAAGAGTACTGCTTCCGTTCGGTACAGGAAAGGAAGACTTGACAGGCCAAAATACACTCCTATTATGTATTGACCAAATCTAGCGAATAAAAAGATAGAGATGCTTTAGTACTCGACTATGATGGTCCTTTTTAGAATGTGGCAAGTAACTTACGCAACGAGGTATATCGTGTTCCCAAGGAACAGGCACACCCAATAGCTTCGTGTGATCACTGCAATCAACAACAGCTGCACAACACCGAGAGTAAGGAAGCATGGGAAGAATGCATTAATAGCTATATCAAATGCGTATGCGTATTCAACGTAGTTTGATTCGGAAGAGCCTGGTACCCCTCCTCCCACTGCCGCTGAGCCAGAGCGTCTCGCTCCTAACGTTTCCGCCCTTGCTGCGGGTATTCGAAAAAGAATATTCGCAAAAAAGTATAGCAATGTTGCAACGAAGAAGCTTGATAGTAGAAAGTCTCGGCAGACCATTGTTAGGATTAATGTCAGGGCATCGTTAGGGGAAAGGGTATACACTATTGACCATAGGACGGAAACGACTAGTTAAGACAAAGAAGAGAATTAGCGCGTGGCTATATGATGGGAAGAAAAAGACTTGCAAACTATGCATCCAATGATGAGAACGAGAATAGCGGGGTCGTCTCTTGCCCATGTGTTTTTGGTCTCTGAATAACACGGACGTTAAAACGAAAAACGTGAGAGATAACATACTCAGAACACAGAACATACGCTTATGGAAATAAAGAAGCTTATACCTAATATATATTGGCATAAGCTACTACGAATCAATGCGACTGGGATCCCCGCACTTACACCTTTCTTGGTGCAACACAAAGATAAGTCAGCTGCCACGCCGCCATTTCGTAGTCCTACAACATCAACAATGAAAACTATCAAAACCTGAGAACATCATAGAATAAGCAAAGAAACGAGAAACAAATACGCACCATTTGTTGGAACTTGTGTAGTCTTTTGAATATCGGAGGGAGCTTCCATGTCGACACTGAAGAGATCAGTCCTGATGTTGATAATCCAGTCTGACCTGAATGGTTATGGTTCGAGTAGGTGGACATTGATAGTGGGAAAGCGTCGCCAGGTGAAACCATCACATGCGTTGTTATTTTGAGTGTTTGTTGGTTGAAGTCGATGTTAGCGTGCACTGCACGCGGCACGGGTGCTACGGAGCTTGAACTGGCTTGTGGGGCCGGTTGCCGGACCTGAAACGGCAACCCCCGGATATATCTCAAATTTGGAAAAATGCTGTCGTAAACTTCAATGCAGATTGAATTATGAGTGAATACATATAAAACCGATAAATCAAATGCTACAACAAAATTGGCTCGTCTCTCGAGCATATACATATGATATGAGTATTTCATGCTTGTCCATTGATGCGCTCTATCGTTTTTTACCGAAAAAGCCTTTACATTTCCGTCGCGATTGATTGAGAGGAGTTTTTTTTGAAGGAGTTTTTTTGCCGTAGCCTTGCTTCTACGGGACGAGCTCGTTACTCTGGGATGCAATATTGTCATTGTCAACTGACTCAGTAAGGGTACTGAGCCGTATTTTGTTGCCTAACCAGTGTATATTCCCGCTTGGGTCGCTATTGGAATTATTTCTCAGACTCCTTAAGTTGAGTATCAAGCGGCTTCCCTATAAGTCGTCAGAGTTACATCATTGACGATGCGAGCAATACTTTTGATCAGGCTTACTGTGATCCCCATTAAATCTATGAGTGTCCTGAATCAAGTTAGTTCCCAAATATATGAACGAAGGACTTTCAGGCTAACATACTGGAGTGTTGTCACACTGGTTTTGTTTACCCGAATGAAGGAAATGACGAAAACCACTGTCGGTAATACCAGTCAGCTTGTTATTCCTGAGGTCTGTATATAGTCTCACCGCAAAGATGAAGTAACACCCAGAGCCCATCCCTGACGAAAATATAATAAAGAACAGGTATTCCCGTTGTTTTCCAGGCAATAATTGCTAGTCTTATAAATCTATGATCATGTCAACCTGAGTTCAACGAGCAGACGAGAGGCATGAATACATTACCTTCCTACGATCAGAAAGAAAAGAATGAAATGAAATATTATTTCAGATATCCTTGGTGCATGTGGTTTAATCAGAACCGATCATGTATATGTACGTGTGAATGCATGATACTCACAAGGTATCATATGAGTGGGCATAATGGTCGGATTTGACGCATTCCCCAAAGATATTTCCACTTACAAAAAACGGGGTAAAGAAAATTGGAGATCCGATGCAAAACAAGATTGAAAAGACTAGAAGTATCACAGCATTCGAGAGCCACAGAAAGACTAGACCGGCTAACATTCTTCGACTTCTTTCGTAGAAGGCAAAGACTGAATTTTGGAGTGAGAAAAAGGTATCGACAAGGCACAAATTATGAGACACACTTCGATAGATCAATAATGCATCCATGCTGACCATTAACAGGGTGTTACACGTTACGAGAAACAACATATAGAAGTGACAAGTATCTTCCGTAATAACTATGCTCTGGGCTACAATAACTCTCATTCTAGAGAAATATTCATTAATTTATGAACTGAACCAAAAAAGATGTATTTATTTACTTACATCGCTGAGACGAGAGTTAAGTATCGGATGATAAAGAAGAGGTAGTTAACGGTGCCGCGTTGAGCTCTGAAAAATGGTACTCCTAGTAAGGTCAGCATATCATGAATCAGATGATAAACTAACTTCCAAACTAGCTGGACTTCCTGATCATAGGTGATCAAAGTGTCCCATATCAAAAGAACGGCAGCGGGAGCTAGCAAGTAAATCAACAACTGTCAGCTAATCGGCGGTAATCTCAAATGACCTTGGTAATACGAAACATATGGCTCCGAGACTTGGAATGGGACGGTTGAGTTCATTCTGGCTGCTGCCAGTGGAACAGGCCAGCTGAAAGTATGAAGAATCAATTTATAAAAGAACAAGGTTCGGAAGGATATTGTGAGCGCTCGGAAACCCCGTTGTCCTGAGATGATTGGTTATGGTCTCAAGGTGCTTTGGTGGTGGTGCAAGTATTCGCATTTTTTTAGTAATTATCTTACTCAAACATGGAGATTACTCAACAATCACGCAATTATGCCGTAACGCTACATAAGGACAGCCAGTGAAAATATTGACGAGTGACCAAAAATACACTAAATTATGTAGTAAGGAGCCTGGAGGTCATGTTGACGTTGTTGAAATACGTTTGTTGCGCTGCTCGAATTTATAATATACTAGTCTAAATTTCGCTTTGCGGATGAGTCTTCATATGCTTCAAGCGACTGAGAGTAACTATGATGGGATACTAAATCAATTAATTTAGGCTTGCGGCAGCTGTACTAAAATAGAACCGTCAGCTGATGCCCGCCAATTATAGGGTATTCCGAGAGAGTATTAGAAGTGCCGGTGAGGTGAGACCATTACATCGGCCTTGGCAGGCGTCTTCACGGCAGAACAAATGGAGGTCCTATCGAAACATGGAGTGTTTTTTTTTTTACGCGAGAGCTTCAATTTCATTGATTCAGCCAGGTATCGTTAATTTTTTTTCACGGCCTTTTATTCCTTGTAAGCCGACCACTGTCTGCGTCAGGTCCAATCATCAATGAGCAGACCTGATTTCGAATCATTATTAGCCAGTACTTGTTTTCTATTTACATAACACTATTAGGTTCGCTTATAGTATCAAATAATATTTTTCTGCCCATCCAGTGAATGTAATTAGGTGAGTCGGTATCCGAGCCATTTCTTAAACTCCTCAAGTTGAGAGTTAGACGACTTCCCTTTAGTTGTTATGGTTATGGTTAGTAAGAGTTGCGTCAATGATGATCGGTGAATATTTTAAATCTTACTGTCATTCCAACAAGTACAACGGCCGGACTGAGGTGCTTCTCGTCAGTACTTTAGAGAAACAGGGGGCTACATGCAAGTTACTGGTACACACATCATTATCATTAGACCAGTGGTTTGAAGGAAGGAAGCGACAAAAACCACTTTAAGGGACGTCAAACTGTGTTCAATTTTCCAACATTGTACTAACCAAAAAGATGGATGAAAACCCAAAATCCGTCTCGAATAAAAATGTAACAAATGTACGATATACCCAGTACTCTCCAGGAAGCAATGGTTAACTTGATGAACCTCGGGTACTTTCAGTTCCATAACAGATATGTAAGTATATGAAACACGGTACCTTACTATGACCAATGTGAGAAGGATACTGTGGAAAATTAACTCAGATATCCTGAAAGATTAAGAATTGATCAGAATTCGGGCAGAGGTCTGCAAGTACTACCATATGTCACGTTCGAAGACGGGAACGCCTGCCATACGGCATTCTCCAATAACGCCTTGTACAAAGACAGCGGAGTGAGCGACCGGAAACTTCATGGAATATATGATTGAGAAACCCAGGAAGGCTGCGCTATTCAAAACCCAGAGAATGACTAGTCCGATTAAAACTTTTCGGTTTCTCTCGTAAAAAGCGAAGACTCAATTTACTAAGGTAAAGATAGTATGTCAAAAAGAATAGTCTAAACAGTAAACGTACCCCGATAAACGAGTAGGACGTCAACGCAACTTATCAAAATCACGCTGCCTAACGAAAGAAGGTATGTATAGACACGACAAATATTTTCTCGTTGAAAGTGGCTTTGTGTCATTATAACAGTCGATCTAGATAACCACCGGTCAGTGACTCAAATCGCGCAAGAGAAGGATGAACATATATTTACATTGATATGATCAAAGATAAATACCGAATCATAAAGAAGAGATAATTTACAACACAGTGTTGAGATCTAAAAACCCAATCATCGAATGGAATATCAACTGTCTAATGGATGTTGTGGATAATAGCAACGCTTACTTCCAGATTAGTTCGACTTCTTGATCATAAGTTATTATCGTATCCCATATCAAAAGGCTAGCGACCGAAGCTGATAAGACATCAATAACTGATTGATTATGTAGTGATTCTACAGGAGACGACCTTGGCCTAGATAATACGAAGGGTAAGACTCCGCAAAGACGGGGGAGACAGCAAGGTCCCGATTCACGTTCATGCAGCTAGTCAAATTTGAGAGACCGTGATCATAATGAAGCTGCTTAATTTATAGCCAACTAGGATGCAAGATTATGAGCGCTCAGATTCCGGAAACATGATAGGCATTTGAATATTCAATATGGTAGGATTGTCTGAATCGAGAGTCGTCCAAGACAACACTGGAATTTCATATCATACTTCCAGCGCGGGTTTTTTAAACCTTCTTTGGCGTGCAATCTGAAAAGGGCTGTAAGAAGGCCAGCACAAGATAGAAGGCAAGTGTAAAGAGCCCTTAGCTGTTGTGTTAAAGGCTAAGCTTCAGCCAAATACGAACAAGATAGGTTTCCACGACGAAATTCTGAGCTCCACCTCAATATCACGCATATGCGACGTTTCTTTGTTGTTCAGATTTGGATTTCGCATAATGAAGGGGCCCATCCGTCTAAAAATACGGATCCAGCCTCCACGGTTAAGCGCAAAGCGCTTGGTATATGAAATCATTACATTACGCGAAGTGGAGTCGTTCAGTTCATTGACATTCATCCCTACCTTACATCTTCCGCAAGGTCTGCCCGCTACATACTTCAGCAAAGTTAATCCGAAATGATGTGAATTGAGAATCGGGAATTGTCCGAGAAGTCCGGTTCATGGACTGCATATGCATGATTGAATCAGATTGATCTTTGACTCTTGCCTTTCTTTCCTGATAAGTTTTTCTTCTAACTTGCTTTCAACTTCTAATTTTGCGTAGATTTACTCATGTTTGCCTAACAGTTACTATACCTGTAAAATCGGTTTAGCCTCGTTCCTTGGACACATTAGCAACTTTGTCGCTATATAAAAAACTGTAATTCAGCTAGTTTTATATTTCATACGAAAGCATAATTATCCGAATTGCTCCTCATGTATCGGAGATTAAGAGGTGCATATACGATTCATTCTGATAACCGTGACAGACATCAACAAGACTGGATTCGTAGTAAAAATGAATTAAGATTATCAGCTAAAGTAACAAAAGAGTCCTACGCTACAAATTGCATCCGAATATATATTCTAATAAATTATGAATGTTTTTGCAATGTTCGTTGTGAAAGTTCAATGTGTCCATGCCTGCACCACATCATTCTGCTTCTAGCAAATTAAGTCGTGAAAGTCCGAGAGGATAACTCGAGAGCTCGATATCCCATTCTGTATAGGTTGTGGGCTCACTGCCAGTGTGAGTACAGTTTTTTAAATTCCTTAAGTTAAGGGTTAGGCGGCTTCCCTAGATATTGTCAGTTCTTCAAGTTTTGGAATGATGTTTATAAAAATCTCACTATTAAGCCTACGAAGACGATAGCTGATCTGAGAACCCAGCGTCTCTTGTCAGTGTGAGATTAAAGATACCGGTTGGTCAACATACTGGATTATTGCAAGACCAATTAAGTGGGTTTGAACGGCGGACATGACAAAGGCCACTGTTTAGTGTTTAGTAATGAATTCAGTCAGATAGCACGCGGCTGAGTGTCTTACCGGACAAATGGAGAAACGCCCAAAGCTCATCTCGAACAAAAATGTGATAAAGACTGAATATCCCCATTTCTTTCCATGATGCAGCCGTAACCCTAATAAACCTCCGGTGCTTTCAGTTCAAGGCCTAAGATGAAAATGTGGAAACTGCTACCTTACGAAAACTACGAAGAAAAGAACAATTTGGAAAATTATCTCCGATATCCTAATATGTTGATTTAATGATGACACCTTTTGACACTGCAGGATTCTCACCAAAAATCATGAGTAAACCTAGGAAGATTTACAGCGGTGCATTCTCCGAAGACATTATGGGCAAAAATCGTATCGGCGTTGACAAGTGGTGATTTCAAACAAAACATGAGAGAAAGGCCGAAAAATGTTCCGTTATTCAGTAGCCAGAGAGTGACTAAACCAGCTAGAACTTTTCGATCCCTTTCGTAAAAGGCGAACGCTGAATTTGCTGAGAGCAAGGATATGTGTAAAACCATGACGCATACCTCGATAGACAAGAAATGCATCCATGCTGCTTATCAATAAGCAGGTCGCCATTGTAGAAAACCACGTATAGACAATACAAACATTATCTTTTGTCGTGAAGCTACTTCTGCTTATGATGATTGACGTTCTATATAAATGCTCGTCAATTTCTGATATTTATACCAAAGCATATTCGCTTACATTGATATGCCTAAGGCTAGGTATCGAATAATAAAAAAGAAATAATTAACCACAGAGCGTGGAGTTCTGAAACAGATTTGAAAAAAAGGAACAACAATCGTGGAAACTATGTTGACCTCCAAATCAATTCAATTTCTTGGTCATATGTAATTATCACATCCCACATCAAAAGTGCGCCGGTAGAAGCTAGATATGAGATTCAAAATTGAGTGAAATCAATAATAGATTTGAAAATGACCTTGGATTAGGGATGCAACGTAAGAAGTTGAAGCTTCCCGGAGTGAGGAATCCGCAAGTGGTAGTACAGCAGTAACACTAACGTTTGCAAGACTAGGCATTAACATGAAAATCCTGCTGAAAGGTCCGAGTTTATATTGTTTATATAAAAAACGAAATAAGGTTAAAGGATCGGCAGAACGGAGGGTATATTTAGATCGTGGGCACTTGACATCGTCGGAGACCATGATAAACCGGCTTAGGTACAATTTGCTATCATCAAAACGTCAGTTGCGGAATTCCGAGATGCATAATTATTGTGATAGATGGCTATAAATCTTGCCCCATGCTACATACGCCGCGGAGATAATTTCCGGAACCATTGAAAGAAATCTGCGGACCTAATTACTCCATTTGTCGTTGTGCATTTTTTGATAGAGACAGGAGACGTGACGCCGGCAGCGGGCATCAGCGATCAGGGCAAGTGCTTCAGACGACATACCGCGTTTGTAGGCTGAGCCTCTGGGACTTTCTCGGGCACCACGAGGTTATTTAGATTCTAGGATACTGCATGCCATCTAAAGCAGATGCGAATCACTCCTCGGTGGGTCAAGAAATATGTACCGCGGGATGGACTTAGTCCAAGCCTCCAAGGGATGACACCTCCAGGGCCCAACTTGAATATACAAATGTATCATGTTGGATTGTTCACTTGTTACAATTTCAAACGAGAAACTTTGACACCTATGTAAAGCAGAATCTGAAGAGCTTCAACGGTTTGACCTGCGAAACAGGACAGAGATCGGAACGCAGATATCGGCGTACAGTTTCGAACCAATCCGAAGGTGACGGTAGCATTTCCAACACGTTTTGTCACGCGGAGTCACTCCGACGCAGTGCAGAACAAACCGGCCACATGGCACATCACTGCCTTTGTCCTGGCTAACAAAAACAAGGCGAATAGCATTGGATATTGAGTGCGCACGAGGAGTGTAGCTGCATCACACTCGCCGACGTTGTTTTTACACGGTGCGGAGGATAGGCCTTCATTGCGTTGAAACCTAATTTTTTGCCTGATTTGATTGCGAAGATTTACTATCATTTTGACAGATGTGGCCGTTAGTTGCTGTGATTGCAACAAGAGGTAAAGAAGGGTGAAGATCGGCGGGAAGAACGGCAATGTTTAGCCGAGACTGGCCTGCCTGTCGCATCTCCGACGGTGACCTGGACCAAACGCGAAACCGTTGTTGGCACGGATAAAGTTTGAGACTTCGCGTGTCTGCACAAGGCCTGCTCAGACTTCCCTGGCCTGTATGACTTCACTCCCAACTTCCCTCTCTCACTCGAGATATGAACTCACGCCAGCTTCCGGGGGTGATCTCGATATGCGTAATGATGGCGGATAAACACATATTATCGTCCTTAGTTCGATCTTTAATACAGGATGATCCATAATGCCGATGAATTGGTTTTTCAACAAGAATCAAAGCCTGGTTCTGGTTGAGTTGTATCTGTCTGAAAAAGCCTTGGTTATTCAATATTCGATCATAAAGTGTTAAAGTAACCTTTTTTTGTTCCGTAAAAAAACGTGGCAGTAAGGTGCACGCAGCGATTCGGTGGTATTCATAAGCCGCAACATTCAACGGCCTGGCTCAAATTTGTTCACTTTTCGAAACGCCAGATTAAACTGCGACTTGAGCGTATATCGTCCGTTTACATGTCCTGACGTCAAAGCCTGTGGCGAGCAATGCAAAAGTGATTACATAAGTCACGGACATCGGGCCGCCACAGACCCACAGCCCATTAAGCAACCTACTACTTGCTGCAAAGTACAATGTCAAACTGTGAAGATGTCTCTCCGAAAATTTTCTAAAAATGAAATTTAAACAAAAGACGTAAAACCAAAAAAAACTGCTCCATACCGTTCAACCCGAACCCTTTTTGCCAAACGTAATGGGCAATCTATGGTATGCATGACCTTATGACCATGTTTTGGGTTAGTTTGGTTCTTTTTGTTTAATCGTTTTCGTACTCTGTTTCCAATACGCCAACACGATTCACAACGGAGAGTTCGGAAGGTGACGACATGGCCTCAATCTGCACAAGCGCTCACCGGCATTAGTCGGCATATAATATTCAAATTTGAATTCCGACAGGTCCAACACTTTGAATATTGGTATTAGCCGCTCTCTCAAACCGACTGTCAGGGAGACAATGCCCGATACGATAAAAATCCATCGATCTCGACCTCGATTACCGCAACATCAAGATGGTGCAAATGGTCACTAAAGAAGATGCATTTGGCACGTACATAGAAGGGCACATTCCTTTCACCTACCAGGGTGAAAAGTTCCAGACGTATTACAAGCTGTACGGTACTATGGAAGGCCGTACTCAAGATCCTCTCATAATTGTTCATGGTGGACCTGGTCTTATTTGCAATTACCTCTTTCCGCACGCAGACGCTGTTAAGGTTGCTTCAATTCCCATCATATTCTACGATCAACTAGGGAATGGACGATCGACCCATCTGAGAGAGAAACCCTCCGAGTTCTGGGCTATAGAGCTATTCGTGGACGAGTTGGACAATCTCATCCGCTATTTCGGCATTGAAGATTCATTCAACGTTTACGGTCATTCGTGGGGAGGCTGCGTCAGTGTCGAATACGCTATTCAAAAGCAGAATCCCGGTCTCAAACGTTTGGTTCTTGCGAATACCCTGCCGTCAACGGCTTTGTGGGGGAAATCCACGATGCAACTTCTGGAAAAATTTCCTGCAGATGTTGTAGAAGGTATAAAAATTGGGATGAAGGATCCAGCGAGGTACTACGAAGCGCTGAAGGTGTTCCATGCCAAGCATGGATGCACTGTGAAGCCGTTGCCAGCAGAATACACCGAGACATTCGAGGCTATTTTTGGTCCAGATGGTGATACTTCCGTTACAAGCTCATCGTATGTACTCGGTTGTACTTCTTATGAATTTAATGTGTTTCTGATTCACCTCCTCAAAAGGCTTCTCGACGATTGGACCAGCATCGGCAGACTCCATAATGTGAAAGCGACTACGCTTGTTGTAAACGGACGTGATGATATCGCGCAAGATTACGTTTGCGCTCCGTTTTTCTACAATATAAACAAGTGCAAGTGGGTTCGTTTCGAAGGGTCTAGTCATATGCCTTTCTGGGAGGAGCGCGAGAGGTACATTGAAGTTTTGAGTGGGTTTTTGACAGAGAAGTTGGAATGAATGAAATCGTGAAGTGTATGAAAATCAATCTAGCGGATAAATGGGATCTATGTATATTGGATATTAGCAAAGAATAAACCGGGGTTCATGGAAATATTCAAAAGGTTCGTCATAAAGCATGCTAAAAATTGATGATTAGCACTATAATCAAAGTGGATATTCGCACTTAGGTCTCAGCATGGAGTACAGCTGGTCCCACAAAGGCAGACCGGCGGTCATTAATGGGTCCACATCAAAGGCCGGGGGCATATTAGCGAAGGACCTCTTGGTCAAAGTTTTTCGTACAAATCGAATGTGAGATGGGCGTTGGCAGAGAAGGAATTAACGACATACGGCAGCCTAATCAACGATGTCTCTTCAGACCTGGATATCGAATTTTCATTCGCTCAACGGTACTTTTTTACCCACATGCCGAAGTCAATATCTGACGAGTAGGAAGAAGCGTCATCGCTATCGAAGTCGCTTTCAGTACACGTCTCAGTATAGGGAGCGATTTCATGCTCACATTTGAATGCACTGGCATTGTCAGTTGGAGGCAAAATGATAATTCTTTCTGCAGAGTCCAGACATATTTGTGGAGGGCATGGACTTGTAATCCGCAATAGGATGTTGAATTTGCATATGAACCGGGGATTTTTAGGTCCACAGGCAGGGTCCACAATACATGGAGGCTAGGAATCCCAAGTATACTTTTTTTGTCCATGATCTCTGAATATTTAATAACGCGCCTTTATAGACCTCATTCATCCACCAACGCAAAACCAAAACCTTACTTGTTTTTGATTTCAGTGCCCGTCGCTCTTCCATAATCAGAAACCTGCGCATCGTCATGTCCGCACTTGATTCCAAATCAAACGACTTAACAAAACAATCCACCGAACGTTCGGACTTTGAACAAAAGTCAAGGAAGGTCCAAGAGCGATCCAAAAGTTACCGTGGAGCAGGAAGGAGACCACTGTCAGAACTAACCATGAGCAGTTTACTCATAAACGCGGTTGGATGGACTCCCGTCTGGGTTTTCGATTTGCTTTTGATATCGCTTGGGAATGTAGACGATGAATCCATCAAAATTTTATGAGGACCCGCGGGCGACATCTTGGGAAGAGAATCCATTTCATTTGGTAGTCTTTCTTTAGTTATATGTAATTTCTGCGCTGACTTTCGCCTTATAGAAGAACGCTTTCGGTTAAAGTTGAGAGTAGACTTGACACATGTCTTAAAGATGCATGTATCATAAATATTACACAATTTACAATTCATTTATGTTGATAACTTGGTTTCTATATCCTTTGTGTGCGAATAAAACTTAAATCGGGCGATTATAAGTTGAACGCTAAGATACAAATATTAAAGACAAACAGACTCCTGGGGAATCGTATCAACGCCTAAGTGATTGAAACTTGAAGTTGGTAAATCGTGGCCTTATTAGACTGTTTCAGATGATGATGATATTCACTGTTGCCTCATTTTATTATTCTTGAAGGGTCCGGGTCAAGCATCAAAGTTAAATTGTTTCAATACATATATGTATACTACAACATGTACATACATTTGTGTGATTTACAATGTGCGCAAAATCCAAATGAAGCCGAAATTATAAAGCAAACCACGCTGTATCGTCATCTTCAATATTCTGGAGGCAAACAGAAACAAAATCGTCATTGCAGATCTCAGTGGGAACATGGGCCACGGATTCGTGGCTTGAGCGTTGTTTTTTAGCTAGACCTCCTGAATTGGCCGATACGGAATTTGACCGAGCCCGTTTCGTTGTTTGGCGGGATTGTCTGGATTGAGTAGATTCACCTACTTGTGACCGAGATCCACTTGGGGTTAATAAACTTTCAAGCCGTGTGGTCATTGTCCCTCCTCCTAACTTCCCTGTCGACATCCTAGAGGATCCGGAAGAAGTTTTGGAAAATGGAGGTTTAGGGCCTTGAATTGGAATCGGTGTTCCGTCTTCTGACATTCGTACTATTTCCTTGAGTAAAAGCCGTTTGAACACCTCGTGGGAATGCCAAAAGGGCATGTCTGGAAACCGCGACCAACACATACAAATATAGCTTCCCATGTCAGACAACAATTTTGCTAGAGATCGAAAAGCGGGATGCAATGATACTCTCCATTCTGCTTCTGGACATGGAACGAGCTTTATTACCGAACGAGCCATATGATTTGGCATCATGCGAGAGTAAACGGTTTGTAATATGTCTTTTTGGTATTCCGCGTCACCATCTTCGGAGTCTGGATATGGTTCAGTTCCCGTAGGCCATGCTTTCGCAAGGAACCATAACATTATCCAATACATAGATTCCACATCATGGTGTGGCTGATGGGCAGGAACGGGATTACCGGCAGCAAATGGATCGACTTCTGGCATATGCCCAGCAACAACCGATGTCAATAGTGTGTTATACTCTTCATATCGTTCTCTTTTGTAAGTATTGATATATTTATTGAGGACTTCTCCTTCCAGATGAAATTGAGAAGGGACGATGGGTGGGCTCGAATGACTTGCAATGCGCAAAATTCTGAAACCAATTTTTTTGTATGCGAGCTCACATGCCATGAACATCGGTGTTCCCTGCGAAATATATTTGGTTAAGTTGTTGAAGAGCTAAAAAAAAATAATGTACGCACTGTTCTTTTGGTCCCCTCGCCAGGACCTTTATCGTCTTGTAGAAGGGCCGCGTTATCGAAGTCGGTCAATAAACAAAGAGGCTGGGGGTCTGGTTCAGCTCTGTATATAGAGAATTAGAACAACGAGTAAACAATCGAGAATCTCGAACACATACAAGATAGTTCCTATGTTTGGATGGTCCACGACGTTTTTGTGTCCGATATAATGCTGAGGTCTGCACAGCACATTGTACCAGCTGACATCTCGGTGCAGAACACCGCGTTCAACCGCTCTTTCGTGAGCTAAAAAAATATGAAGCAACAGCGAAAGGAATAATCCAGGAAAACGTGCATACCTTCTATTGCATCATACATGATTTTCAAAAATTCAAGAACGCTTTTACAAACACTCAACCTAAGACCGGTGCTTCCCATTATCAATCGGTGCTTAGTCCGATTTTTAGTGCTCAAATTGAACGATCCTTCAGCGATTGGCCGAACTATACCAGGAACGAATCCTTTCTCGTGAATGCGCTGAAGAAGACTCCCTTCTTCGTATCTCCTTGAATTATCTCTCCACATATCCTTCACAACCCGGATACTAGTCGTCTTTGATCTGACATCTTCTACGGCCTTGTCTGAATTGTTGACTGATCCCACAGCTATCCAGGTTCTTCTTCCGAGTCCCTTTCGTTCGAATATAGACCGTATTTTGTATTCTTCTCCTTTGAAAGAGATCCCCCATATCGCGGAACTGTAACTCTTTTTCCAAGTAATATCATGCAGCTGAATAGACGTGTCCCGCTGAATGTTGTCGGTAAATATTTTATGCAAAGAATAAACATAGTGAACGAGCGGCGTCAAGCCATCCTTCCATGGAAACACGATTGATGTTTTCTGCGTGCAGGCATCTACATAATAAAAACGGTACCCGAACTGGTTACAAGACAGACCGAGCGCACTTGTCTTGTCAGGCCGATGTTGCAAGAGTATCTCTAGGTAATCCACGGTCTGTTTATGATCCCATTTCTTCTTCGGTTTGCCCTCAATTATGGATTCCAGCACCGCCCAGGGGCAACGCAAAGAAAAGCTTGAAGGATCATCATTCTTTGACTCCGCCTTTTGCAAAAACTTTTGGGAGACCGTTAGAGGTGGGAAAACAAGAATATCAGGTGCGATATGATGAGTTTGTTGTTTATTCTTTGATGAAGGTCCTTGGGTATAAGAACACAAGAAGTGAAGCGGCAGTGTGGTCGGCGACGACGAGGAATAGCCAATGGTGCAGACGAGTCGAGCAATCTTATCGAGTATTTGAACAAGTTCGTTATAGATATTTTTCTCTCCATGAGCGGAAGAAATAATCGTGATTAGCTGAGCAATAGAATCATCTTCCACGGTTGGAATTGTATCCAGGGCGACGAAGAAGTGTTCAGCGAATTGGGGATCAACTGCCGGGTTATCTAAAAGCTGTCGTTCCTTCGTTGCCGAGAGCCTTGGACCTGAGCGTGAATTGGATTTAAAAGGCGTAGAATTAGAGTATTGGGTGTTTGAAGACATGCCTTCAGAAGATGAACCTCGATAGCTTTCGCTACCACTCATATTTGTAGGGTCAAAGGTTTGGACAACCGGATTGAGGTCAAGTTATTTGCTCAGCCTGGACGAGAGTCAAGGTGGTGATTGTGGACTGCTTGGACTGTGCGCATGTTTTGTGACATGACGCGACGCGGCACACGCGGTGTCCAAAGCCCGAGAGCCGACACGCGTTTGGCCGAGATCATGTGACGTAAGCCTACTTTCGCGCAATGATTGAGCGCTTCGGCGAAATAAGCGCTAGCCAGACCGCGTCGCGTGTACAGCGGCCAGCACCCTGTCTTTTTCCATGGGCTACTGCGACCGCGAGGCATTAATCGATACAAAATCTTAAACCTCATCTTCCGATTCTGTGGCATATCATTGTATTTCTAAAAAGAAAAAAATAACTTCCATCCACGACTCTCTTTAATCTTTCTCTATCCGTGGGCTCCTCGTTACCATTAGGTATGCCACGCCAATTCTGGACAATGTCAGTTGCAAGACAAAACATCACAATTAGCTTTATCACATTGACTAATAATATAAGCAGTTTCAACTTGGACAAACATGAAAAATATACGATATATGACTCGCGGTCTGAACTAGACGACTTCTTTTTTGAGAGGTCAGCGGGGTCTACCCTGAAGATGTTAATCAGGTGGCCCGCAAGCAGCGCCCACATGCTTCGCTGGGTAGAGAAAAAGGTTTTATTTACTAGGCTCCAATCCGCTGAGATCGATCGGTAATGAGAATCTTTCAAATCTCCCGATAATGAAACAGTGATTTTAAAATTGATAGAGCAACATCTCAGTCGCTCACCCTTGAGAAACTTCCTATCGAAATTATTCATGATATTCTCGACTTCAATGAAAATCTAGAAGATGTCGTATGTTTTTCCTTGACATGTCGCCATTTTTGGCATATTGGCAAACACCACGTTATACGCATTCGGGACCGTCTCATCGCTAAGAAAACCTGGGCCGGGTCTCGGATTATTTGCGTAGGTGATTCTCAAGAGGACGGTGACTGGCCACCTAGCATTCCCGAGGAAGAGTACAAGTCGTATGATCAGATGCACGATTGGCCCGACCGCAACGATGATTGCTGGCCCCTTCCGCGCAATTATTACGGACGCTCGTGGTTGGTAAACCCCGTGGAAAAAATTGTCATGGATTACTGTTGTCGATATTATCGCTTAGGGAACACATATGTCCTTCGAAATTTATCGAAAAAACTGTACGTTGCACAGGATCAGTTGAAAAAGATTTTTGAAGGATGTGATATAACACCCCAATCCTTAATGAAAATTACGCTTGGCCACGTTGCTCTTGCATATATTTGCTGGTCCTCCCATCCGTCTATGATGGACTACACTGGCCCGATTCACCGTGGAACATGGGCCGGAGATAGACTGGAGATGGTTCCGATAGCCGAGCACATTCGAGAACTTAAAGAAGAAGAAGAAGAAGAAGCGGTTGCTAAAATCGAAGATTTGGCAAAGGGGAATGACACCCTTAAACAGGGCTCTTTCCCGGAAAATTCGACGGGGAACATGGGCAGGTGGACAAATGTGTTTGACGAATTCCAAGAATTGATACAGGATATTTGGGAGGCGAAATACGGCGCAAACTGGAGAGAATATGCCATAGAGTTAAAAAAAGTCAGATGGCGATACTGGGTGAGATAATAAATATAATTGTGAATATTACCAGGCTTGCTACTACTAGAGAACTATGCTTACTACTGTACTAACTACACTTCGGTGTTTTTGTTTGAGTATCGTAAAATGACCCCAAATTACAATGGAGATGTCTATCATCTATGACTCTGACTTTTCTTTGTCTTCTCGGCGTAGACTTCATGCCGTCATGACAATGGGAGCGTGATTCTTTGACAAGCTCGCCTTCTTGCGGGGCTGCAAACCCGGATAGTGACTCTTAAAGCAAAGACAATGACTTACTACGACGCGTGCAATTTGCTTCTGCGAATCGTATGTAGATGTCATGCTCGCCTCATGAGCAACGGAAAAGAGATTCTTTATGGACGCACAATACGACATTGCTGAGATGACTGTGGACTGTGAAACTTTCAAAGGAGCCGGTCCATCCGCAGTGCTTCTTTTCATCGTCGTGTACATGAATTTTTGTCACCAATGCTAACATCACAATGTTCGCCCTGCACGCTTGTTGCGACGAGCCTTAGATATGAGGATGTACTAGTAATAGTGGTGACACGGTGTCTGTGTATGTCGTGGTGATTGGGCGCTTCGGCGAACGAGGCAATTACTAATCGATCCAAAATCTTGAACTTCGTCCTTCAGCTTCAATATTGTGGCATATCATCGTGTTTTTTTTTTGCTTCCAGCTACAGCTCTCTTTCTTTATTCGTGATAAATCGAATTATGGGTCAAAACTGGACAATGTCAGTTGCAAAACAGAACGCCACAATCAGTTTTCATTCTCGTGACTAACTTGAATAATGAACCAGTTTTAGCTTGGACAAACATGAAAATTTTGTTATATATAATTCGTGGTCCGAGATAGATGACTTCTTATTCACAATGTTCGCGGGGTCTGCTTTGAAAACGTTGATTAGGTGGCCTGCGAGTAGCACCTTCATGATTGAATGGGTAGAGAATGAGATTCTATTCAAGCTCAGGCTTGAATCCTCTGAGGCTGATCGGTAACAAGGATCTTTCATTTCGCTCAATGATCAAACATTGATTTAAAAACTGATAGAAATACATCTCAGTCGCTTGATTTGAACCAGTCGCTCACGCTTAACAAACTTCCCGTCGAAATCATTCACATTATTCTTGACTACAACGACGATCTAGAAGATACCATATCTTTCTCTTTAACATGTCGCCATTTTTGGCATGTCGGTAAACACCACGTTATACGCATTCGGGACGGTCTCATTGCTAAGAGCACCTGGGCCGGGTCTCGGATTATTTGTGTGGGTGATGCTCAAGAGGACAATGACTGGCCGTCGAGCATTCCTGAGGAAGAGTACAAGTCGTACGGTGACAAGTATAAGTGGCCTGACCGCAACGGTGATAACTTGCCTCTTCCGGATAATTATTACGGACGCTCGTACAAGGTGAACCCAATGGAAAAGATTGTTATCGGTTATCTCTGTAAAGTTTATCTGAAAGGGACAACATTTGTCCTTCGAAATTTATCAAAGAAGCTGTACGTTTTACAGGATCAGTTCGAGAAGATTTTTGAAGGATATGATATTACACCCCAATCCAAAATCAGAATTACGCTTGGCCACGTTGCCCTGGCATATATTTGCTGGTCCCCCCATCCTACCACACTGAACTACCGCGGTCCGATTAATCGTGGAACATGGGCTGGAGATAGATTGGAGATCGTCCCGATAATCCAACATACTCAAGAACTTGAAGAAGAAGAAGAAGAAACAGCGGTTGGCAAAATTGAAAGTTTAGCGAAGGAGAATGGCACCCTTGAACAGGAGTCTTCTCCAGACAATCCGACGCGGAACAAGGGTATATGGAAAGATGTGACTGAGGAATCACAAAAATTGATAGCGGATATTTGGGGGGCAGAATACGGTGTAAACTGGAGAGAATATGTCGTAAAGTTAAATGACAATGCTAAGTTAGATTATAAATATAACTGTGAATAATATCAAATTGACAACATGTACATACATACATATATATTTAACACCAATTGATCTTCATAATCTTTCGAGCAACCCCCTTCGTGGTCTCAAAGACGGTATCAGAATGACCACCTTCATTTTCAATTGCTTCGACAAAGCTCTCAATCCCTCCGCCCACACCAAAATAAATGACCTTCGCGGCTATCAGACATAACGACGTCGTATGTGAAGTTGAAGTTTTGCTGATATCGGCTTCTGACTTTTGGGAGACGGCGTTTCGTAAAAGGGCGATAAGACTCGGCAAGCTAGATATCCGATAGATAGTCTCTGATGAGAGGACGAGAGAATATGTGGTTCCCGTTTCTGATATCCATTTATTTGTGTCCTGCCACGACCCCGCTAAGAATTTGATATCGATACGATACTCATCAAGCGAGGTCTGGAAAGCCGAGATTAATTTCGAAGTTAGTGGGAGTTCTCCAGGCTCGGTAGTGAGTTGAGCTGCGTCCGTGTGGAATTCTTCGTCTTTATCCAGAGTCTCACGATATTTTTCCGATGCAGCGGATGCGTCTACCAGCCGATCAGTCATGAGTGGAAGAACGATTACGACCAGAACGTACACCACGCTAAAATTACGTTATAGAAGGTTACCTGAAGTAAGGTCAGAAAATGAGTATATCCGACGATAATGATACTGACTAGCTTTAAAACAACGAAATTGTAATCTTGGAGATGGATTATTGTCCGACCACTCGAAAGAGGAGGCTTGCTGAATAAACGCTTCAAACAGTATAATGACGGAATAGCAGTACCACAACCAATCTACCGAAATATTAGCATGCTAATACTCCTATTTTCAGAACAATTTACCTCTAGAATAGCAAAATCGCTGTTGGAGGTGTCTAAGCCGAGTTCCAGGGTAGCAAGATACCCTGCTAGATCAAGACTACATTCCCAGGTTTTTAACCCGCCTTCATATACTCCAGCAATGAGATCGGAGGGCGCGTCTACAAACGTTATCGTGTCATTAGGACCGCCAGCCTCGGAATGGTTTTGTCCAGACGATGTCAAAGAATCTTCAGAACTAAGTTGAAACCGTGCGTCAAAAAGATCTCGTCGAAGTAATGTTATGGATTGGTCATTCTTATGAGAATCGCGAGAGGTTACTGATATTCTAAGAGGCGAATAAGATATTGCAGGAGGAATAGTGGAAACCTGAATAATTCAATGATTAGTACGCGAAGACCAAAGAAAGCATTTTTGTGACGTGCTAGGTCTGAAATTGAAGATACGTTGAAGGACACAGAGGATTCTTGTTTTGTATCAGAAGATTCCGCATCCTTTACCGATTGGTTTATTATGTTCAAAACAGCCGGATCATCATCTAGCTCCAGTTCATTGAGGTTGAAGTCGAATTTGAACATACCGCGGAGGATATAGCGCCCGCTTCAGGCGCCTAAACGTTCACACCTATTGTGATCTACCAGAATACTTATGCAGAAGAAAAATATGTTTCAAGTTTCAGATTATACCCGTAATTATTTATTCAATGTGGCGCAACTAATTTTTTCAAACCCAAATACATGATTCGTGGACGACACTGAAGGAATAAAGATCTCCGTCTCCGCTAAATGAGCGCCTTTTTATGTCACCGAGTCATCACCGAGTCACAATCAATACTCAATTTTTTAGCCCAAACTAGCGCCAATGCAACGACTTTTGTCTCCCCACTTTGTTCGTTCTCTTTCCTCGGTATCATTTAGAAGGACAATGGCCACTGCTTCGACCCAGAATTTCGTAAGTAGTCATCCTGGCTGAGAAACGGGGACCTGACGGTGTCTCAGAACAAGATTCTGTACACGCCCTTGGCGGAAGCAGATCCCGAAATACAGAACATCATTGATAAAGAGACATGGCGACAGTTTACTGGTCTAGAACTGATTGCATCGGAGGTATATGTTCAACGACTCGTCTTTATCTCATTCTGACTAAGAAGCCGTGAAAAGAACTTGACAAGCGTTGCAACTATGCAAGCCAATGGTTCGATTCTGACCAACAAGTACTCCGAGGGTCTCCTGGAGCTCGTTATTATGGAGGAAACGAATATATTGACGAGCTTGAAGTTCTTTGTCGTAAGCGTGCTCTTGAAGCTTTTGGCCTTGACGCAGCAAAGTGGGGTGTCAACGTTCAACCGTACTCTGGGAGTGTGAGTTTTGTTATCTGCTTCACTGTTTTGCCACGTGTAGAATACAGATTGTTCTCTCTTTAGACTGCCAAGTAGGTCCACGATTTGTTCGGATGTGCCTTGTGTTTAGTTCTTTCCCGCTAGTTTTGCCGCTCTCACGGCTTTGATTCAGCCGCAGGATCGTCTGATGGGTCTTGGTCTTCCTGATGGGGGACATTTAACCCACGGATACTATGTAAGTTTCTTTAGTATCAAATTGGTTATTTGTTCTGAATTATTGTCTTTTCGTGTGTAGACGGCCAAGAAGAAGATGACGGCGTCATCGATATACTTCCAATCGCTGCCTTATGGGTTGGATTCTAAGACCCAGCTTGTGGATTACGCTCACTTGGCATCTCAAGCCCGTCTTTTTAAACCTAGACTCTTGATTTGTGGTGCCTCTGCTTATCCCAGAGACTGGGACTACCAAGCTCTAAGGAATATAGCCGATGAACAAGGCGCATACTTAATGGCAGATATTGCCCATACCAGCGGTCTGATCGCCGCTGGCGAACTTAACAACGCATTCGACTTCTGTGATGTTGTGACAACTACAACGTTGGTTTAATATTTCCGCATTGTAATGTATTGGCTGACCGTTTTCATAGGCACAAGACTCTTCGTGGACCTCGTGCCGGTTTGATTTTCTTCAGGAAAGAGGGTTCCCAGGCTGATGATTTGGAGAAGCGAGTTAATGATGCCGTCTTCCCTGCTTGCCAGGGAGGACCTCATAATAACGTTAGTTTCACCTTCGATAGTTCCTTATCACCCTGATCCCCATTTACTCCCAGACAATCGCAGCTGTAGCTACAGCACTCAAGCAAGTAGCCGATCCCAGTTTCAAAGCCTATGCGAAGCAAGTTATTGCAAATGCCAAAGCCCTTGCCGAAGAATTGGTTAAATATGGATACAAACTTCAGACCAGTGGGACTGATAACCATTTGATATTATGGGATCTCCGCCCAATGCGCTTAACTGGTAGCAAGGTTGAGAAGATTTGCGATCTCCTTCATATCACAATCAACAGTAAGTGACTGTATTTCCAATGTTAACATGTTGTGGGAGTTTGGCTAACGTAACAATTAGAAAACGCCGTGTCTGGTGATGGTAAGCCATTCATGGTTTGATCAACATAAGCGCGCGACAATGACATTTTGTTCTTTTCTTAAATTAGCTTCTGCGCAAGTTCCGGGTGGAATCCGTATTGGAACATCGGCATTAACTTCACGAAATCTCACAGAAGAAGATATGAAAGTTGTCGCCGGTTTCTTACATCGTGCCGTCCAGGTTTCTCTCACTCTTCAGAAAGAAGCCGGAAGCAAGCTCCTGAAAGACTTCTTGAAAGCAGCCACCAGCGACGATGGTGCAGGTGCCAAAGCTGTGAAGGAGCTCAGACAAGAAGTCCGCGAGTTTGCCATGAAATGGCCACTGCCTGGCGCGGACATTGCGACCATCAAAAAGCCTTCTGGCATCGTCCACGATTAAAGGGTGGTATCTTGAATCCATAATCTCTTATCTTCTTTTTATCTCATACTTGCATCTGTCGACATTCAACATCGTCGGTCATTACAATCCTGTATCCATATATATCGGGCCTCAACTCCTACAAGTTACACGTAGCTGCTTATATTATACACTGCTTCATGTCAAACTTTACGCCCTGTGTTATCTACTCAGGTCTGTGAGAAGTTGGAGCATGAATAGCTGATATTGAGAAACCGATATAATTGGAATACTCGAAGCAAGCTTCTTCCCTGCAGGTGACGATGGTTCGAGGTGGCGGTCCGCGGAAGCTGTGCCATCGTGTTGATGCGCTTGAAATTTCACGTCTATGAGCATGTGAACAAGCACGAATTTTCACTCAACGTAATTAAAATGAAAGAAATGTAATATGGAATGATTTGCAAACTTTTTATTTTTATTTTTGTGGGTCTTTATACCTGGCTGGCTTAATCGTAATTATCATTAAACACGCGTACGTCGTGTGCGTATATATACATAAAAGGAGGGGTGAGGGTGTTTCGTACGTAAGAAAGGGGGTGTATAGATATCAATTTTGATAAGGTTATAATATATTTTTTCTCATTGTTTTGTTCAAAAAAGGAAGTCGGGTGAGACAAGGAGGACTCCGGTCTACACAAGAATTGCCATGGTGTCGGAGCTTGAAAGTGCAACTAATCCTACCTGTCACCCTCTTGAACTCCTTTCCTTTCGACTGCGATGGACAGCGAGGATGTACTTGATTGGGGTGCGAATGAAGACGATGAAGGTACATGTTCGTAAATATAATTAGGCACGACGCTGACGATGGTTTTAGTGATAACGTTCGTACCGCGGAAGGATGCAGCCACACTGTCTGGTGCCGAGTCTTTACTCGCTCTGGCGTCCGGTCCGGGTCAAACACTCAATGGAAACGACAAGTCCGAGATGGCTGGCGAAGACAAAGACACGGATGTTGTTTCTCTCGGAGGCGATGACGACGACATGGGTGAACTTCAAGCGTATCAGACCAGGACTAACTTGGGTGGCGTGTCGACAGGCGAAGCAAAATCAGCTCGACCTACTAAACAACAAGCTCGCCAAAGAGTCGTCTCGGATAAAGCTTTGCTTAATGAACGTTCACCATCTCCTCCACGTTCTGCATTGTCAACTTCTGCTTCTCCCCGTCAAACAGCCACCACCGACATAAAAAATAACGGAAATATTTCGAACGGAACAAATTCAGATGGACATTTCGTAAACGGTAAAAATCGAGAAGAATCTTCTTTTCGTGATAGACGTCGCTCTACATCATTTAGTGAATCAGCTCGTCCAGCTTCTCAGGCAAGCATCTTACCACCCCCAGGAACACACGGATTGCCTCCAAAACCTGTTTCAGCTTCCTTACATGTGCCGTATGTTCGACCTTCTCATCCTTCTATAACATCTGCTAGCACGATGGCTCCTTTGCGCGACCGTGACCGCGACCGCGATAGTCGCCGTCATGCGAGTCCAAGACGGGCAGGTAGCCGTCACTATTCCCCTGACAGAGATTCACAACTAGCGCCTGATTGGGAAATGTGTATTGCTCGAGATGGATCAAATGATCCGTATTATTATAACTCTAAGACAGGCGAACGCACTTGGGATCGCAGAGAAGCGACTGGACACGCGCCACCACCACCATCACCACCCCGTTCCTCTTATTACCCAGCTGGGAGACGTTCTCCAGGATATGATGATGTCAGAAGAGGTCGTTCATCTCGAATTGAGCCATCATCTGGAAGAGCTCTGTCGCCCAACCTCAGCTATAACGATCGTCACTATTCTCCACCCAAAGACGACTATTTCGTGTCACGTCCTGAACGTGGCGGCGATCCCCAACGTTACCAGAGAACACGATCTCCTGCATTTCCTCCATCTCATTCTAGCTTGCGTCGTGACGACGACAGAGGCAGAGATAGAGACAGAGATATTCCCGGATACGCACAACACGCAAGATCCTACGATGACAGATCGCTTAGTCGTGAACCACCGTCGATCAGACGAGGTGCTGAGATTGAGCGTCCCAGATCGCCTTCCCCAGGAAGAAACAGATATGAAGGTAGTCACAGAGCTCGAGGAAAAGACTCTGACAGAGACAGAGTATCATCTTCGAAAGAGACAAGACCCAAAGAACTTAGGCCCGATTCGGTATCTGGTCCGTATGAAAATAGAGACGGTAATGACCGAATGGGATCATCTCCACACTATCGTACGGCAGTACTACCACCCACAGGCTCTCACAACTCTTCATCAGCGCCTCAGTATAAAAGAGCACCGTCTCCTCAGCGCGATGATCGGTATATATTACCGAACTCCGAGACAAACCGTACGTTATCCCCTCCCACCCTGACATATCACACGACCACTTTCTGTTCCTGTTTCGATATGATGAAGAAGGCCATGGCAGTGTTTGACAGACATTGTCGAGGAACCTGCTACTGGACTGTCTTCTCTACATTCTCTGCATCGTAATGCCGCATGTATTCGGACGATAATGGATTGTTCATTCTCTCCCATCTTTCATCCCTTCCTCGTTTCTTCATATATCGTCGGTCTTGTTATATTCATGCATCCTTCTTTCTTTTAGGAGCACGTAATCTTTCTCCTCCTCATAGGCCACCTAAACGTTTGAGATCTTCCAAGTCGCCGCCTCGGACTCTTGATCATCATGGACAGCCACCTTCTCAGTCTCATCCTACCGAATGGGCTGCGCCGAACAAAGCAGGCAAGACGAGACAATACGCTGCACCACCGAGAGATAGGCCACCACACATGGAACCGATTTTGATCCCATCCGCGAAATATATGGAACGAGAGGAAAATCAAAGGCGCGAATTAGAAAGAAGCTATGACACAAAGCGTCAAAAGACAACGGATGATCCAGATTCAGCCTCTGCTCGTCGAGCTTTACCTGACCAGTTAGATTCCCGCGATGCTCGTGACAACGGTATGCCTGTTCAGCTGGATCGTGATCATTCTTTTGATCTTTTGTTGGAAGATCACATTGCTAGGCGCTCCCAGCCTCAGATTGATGGACCTCGGTCAGCACCAGTAGGACCACGGCGCCGAGATAATATGCATCCCAGAAGAGAGATGGATAGTTACAGACCTGACCCTTCTTCTGATATGCGTTTAAAGGATGACTTTTATCCTGAACGACCCCCCAGAGGACCTGATAGAGATAGGATGGGCGGTCGACTCGACCTACCAACAGGACCTCGTGCCATGGAGTCTGATTCTCATCGTCGTGATGCGCATTACTATAGACAATCAATTGATGGACCATCTACTAATGACAGCATATCTGACTCGCGCGGAGGCGCTCCACCTCTTCCCATCGCCGATAATAAATCCCGCCAACCTATTCGCGGTCGTCGTGACGAAGGTCCTCGCGATAACGGAGAGGTGCTTCCGGTCTTGCTACATACCATTTTCACCATCCTCACTATTCTTCCTCTTCTTGACAGGACCGTTATGCGCCATCAGTTAATAACGCGCGGTATGACACTTTTCATTCTAACCGGCCTGCTGCACCACCTCCCGGTCTTTCTGGACCCAATACCATACCTCTGAAACCGCGCTTTGGGGACTCGTATCGACCTGATGAACAAGGTCGTCGTGATAGGCTGCCACTTCCGCCGCAACAAGATGCTAAGAGAGCGAGTAATAATAACAGTGTTGGCGAGGTTTGCTCAGCTTTAGCTTTAGCTTTAGCTTCTGCTTAATTTAATTTCACATAAATCGGGTTTAGTCATATCGGCCATTAGTTGGTGAAACCAGTCAGGCTTCTCGTTATTCTCCTGGTCTCTCTCCGCCGCCGCAGCTACCACCTACAGTTGTTGATGTAGGTGCTTTCCTCCGGCGTTTTTTGAACTTCTTTCCTCATTATCATGCCTTTTGCTTAGCGAACTGCTAGTTTGAAAGAAGAAGGTCAGCGACCACGCCAACGACCGAACTCTCGATTCAGAGACATTGAGGGACCACCTGTCCCTGTGGCTGTACATGATCCAAAAGGTGACGCGCAGATGGACGGCCGTCCTGATGTTGCTTTCGCTGGGGTCGCAGACGCGGATGGTATGATGGTTGACAATACCCTAAAGCCTGACATTTCGACTTCGATGCTAATTGGTGTTCTACCACCGGGATCTATAGGGGTAGAGAGTAACAACGTGACTTTTCCATCAGGATCGGGCAATCCTAATTCTCATGCCCGAAGAAGGTCAGGCAAACACGCTCAACGATCAGAACAGTCTAGTGGAGATCCTGTTGGTGCTGGTGCTGGTTCAAGGCCTATTCACGGACTACCCCCAAAACCGAACGTGCGACCCTCGTCACTTCTTGATCGACTATCCAATCCCGGAACTGTAAATAACACTCAATCAAGACGAAGCCCAACTTTACGCGATCGTGTCGGACAAGACATGTCGTCTTCGTCGAAGACGTCTGCAACAGCGCCTCAGGCTACAAACTCTACCGCCAATGTTAATGCTCGACCTTCACTGCGTGACAGACTGGATTCCAATCCCGAAATTATCGAGCGGAGTGCTGAGGATAATTATCAGAGACAGGGAAACAATGCTCATGGAAATAATAATAATTCGAGGAATAATCGGTCTCGTAAAGGAAGAGGACAGTAGTAGTTATAGTAGTGATGAATCGATGAGGAAAGACATTATTATTTTGTTCGCTTTGCTATTTTCTTTTCTCTATTGTTTTTATGAAATATTGTATTTCTTTTGATGGTTCGGAATGTTTTGCGCATTATAACGCATCATGCATCACATGTGAGAGATACAGCGATAGTACAAGCAGGAGAGACACAAATCACGGAGAACACTCCACTATATCTTCTCTCAGCAGTGTAATTTGTCGCTCGCTGGTTAATGCGCCGACCTAATATAGATCAGTCTGAGGGGAAAAGACGTTTTTGATTTGGATAGAAAAAAAAAACATCAATTAAATACAAAAGACGAAACTAAGAGTAATATAATGAAGAAAGAAAATGAAAGGAAAATGAAAGGAAACGGGATTTAGAAGCGAAATGACCAAGGAGCGGAAGGAGCGAAAGGACAAAAGAGCGACGAAGAAGATCTGAGGCTCGCGCGAGTGACCCCATTTGCAGCAACGGAACTCAAGCTTTGGAACCGGTGTAGATATCAAGCCCAGGGAACTTGGCTTGAATGCGCTCCAAAAGCCAACCGAAGGGAATACCATAGGTAATATCGGTTGACTTGAGTAGCCCGGTTCCGCCAGTCAGGAGGGCCGCGACACGTCCTAAGCCGTCGACGATAACAGCGCCCGGAATCACCACATTCGGAAAATGCAGAGAATTTGTTGTATCCGTACACCGCTAGTTCCATCGATGTTTCCTCGGTGCCGTCCAGATGGGTGTAGCGCACGAACGATTCGAGTCCTGTGCCGCGGCCAACAGTCGTATTTGTTGCGCAACCATTTTTCAACAGGAACAGGCATGCCTCGCCCGTTCACGTCGTGCATTTGGGGGAAAATCAATTGTCCGGCAGGGACGACACCTTGAATTTGGAAAAGGCGGTCGTCGGGGTAACCCTTTTCATCGTTGGGGTCATCTTTTGAATCATCAGGCTGATCCGTGTTATCGCCAGGACGATTCTTTTTATCGCTACGCTTCTCTTGATCTGCTTTGTCTTCCTTCAGATACATCATTCTCACAAAGTCCTTCAGCGCAATTTCCATCCCTAGGCACATATGTCAACAACGAATTTAATGAAAATTACTGGAAACATACCTAAGTCAATCACATTGCCTCTGAAATTGGCCCAGTTAATCTTACTGTGATCGAGCTGGATTAAAGCCCAATCCTCAGTATATCATTTGGGTCCAACTCCGAAGGTGACAGGAGGCAAGTAGAAAACGTGCCCAATGACACGCTGCTGTTTTTGACTCCAGAATTTTGTAACGTCCCTATGGAATTTGTCAATCGTGGTTATTGATGCCTTTGTGATTTTGAGATTGTGCTTCTTCACCTCCTGTTCAAAGTTGATGTGACGTCATTGTGTAATTTGTCAAGACACTGAGTCCTTGTCGGACACTGGTTGTGTTGCTGAGGAATTTGCTAAGTGTGTTGATTGCCTCCACCACTTTCCAGACCCGTTTGCGGGGTTAAAGCCCAATAACGGTGATAGAGGTACTTCGGAGTTTCTTCAAGGTACTGAAGCTAAAGCAAGGAATCTCTGTGATATTTTTGCATTGTCCACTGAATGCTATGGTGTATGTGATGATAGTAAAAAGCCGGAGGACTCGCTGTACACATGATAGTTGAGGATATGGAGGAAACGCGGCGAGTCACGCTCACTTTCAGCTTTATGAAGGTCAGAATTACCACTCAATTTGGCTAAATCTTCTCACGCCTTGAACTGAGCTTTTTCAGCGAGTGACCAAGCGCTCTAATCACCTCGCGTCGCCCTTTCATGTCGCCCGGTTCAAAACGAATAACATGGTCTTGTTGCACTATAACAAAGTCCGATCCCATGCCAATCTCTACCTAATTAATAATTCATTCATGTTTATCCAAGACCTTTATAGTGTATCAAGTTAGGAAAGGGCGCGTGCAAATGCTATGGAGTGTAATGTCAGCTGCTCCATTGCCGTACAAGAAACAAAGAGCCTGGCTTACGGTCCGATACATTCCTTGAAATCTCATCCTCATGAAACATTTTCCTGGTAATGTCTCCGTCTTTGGGTCTAACCAGAGTTTCCGTAACTCATGTCCGATAGGAATCTGCTTTTCCAAGACGCTTTTCACAATCGCCCATCCAATCCCGTTGTAATGGAGTTTTAAAACACGTATAAGCTGCTGAAGATGGTTGTGTATGAGCGTATGATATAAACGCGTGTATACGTCTTCAAGCGTGTCTGCGATGATCGAGTGACCGGGAGCTATTACGCCATCAAGGGACTCGAGAGGTGTTGACTCGATTACGGAACGTTCATGAACTCTCAACCCTCCAAAATCTCGAATAACAAATCCTTTTAATTCTTTTGTCCCTATATCGAACCGTGCCAGTACGTTCTGTGGATGTGCCTCGAATGCTACTCCGTTGGCAATAACGGAAGGTAAAAACGCCGCGAAGAACAATTCAACAAATCTAATTCGTGTTTCGCCATATATATCAAACCAGTTGCGCGTATCACGACTAGAAGCATACCTATGCAGCCACGCAACTCGCTTCTTTTCGTCATCAAGACCGAAGACGATTTGCACTAGAGGTTCTTCACCGCTACCACTGTATCCTGTTTCAACAAGTGCAGTACAAACAATAGCGCGTTCTTTATGCTCCGCTTCAGCAGTGTTTTCATAACATTCTCGAATGATGCACGCAAGATGTTTGGCTATTTCACCGTCCGGGTTAACTGAGGATACACTCGCCAGCTCTTTTTGAACAATCATAAGAGACCTGTCATACGTAAGGTGTGGGACGATTTGGCTGGAGAATCGTGGTCCTAGGAATGCGGATGCAGGCGATATTGTTCGTACAGCAGATGTTAACCGTATGCCGAATGCAAGCTTCAGGTGTGTATCTCGCAGTACTTCAACGATTACCGAACTAATGCAAGAAGTTAGCACGCATAACGATATTCACTAATTCAAGACTCTACCGCAAGCTTTGTTGTGCCTGTGCAGTAAGTGAGTATTCCTTGGGAAGAATACGTGCTTCGGGGAACTTCTTCACGATGTTCTCAATCTGGAGCTCATGGATGGGGATTAGGACCTCTTCTGGCGGTTTATCCGATGCTTCTCTTCCTGCTTTGCAGATTTCATTGAAGATGGGAGAGACGCAATTGTCCCACGGGCCTTGGATGTTCAGCTTGTCTCGAGGAACTAGAATCATCCGTATATTGGGTTCTTTCCAATTGAAGTCACCCGGTGAAATCGGAGTAATTGGAGGAAGAGTACGGCGCATCTTATGCATCTACTAAACTGTTCGAAATCGAGGGCGGAAAATAGCGGGATAAACGGGACTGACAGGATGAGTGGGATGGCCTTCGATGATGCATTGCTCCCAAACAATGCTCGGCGATTCCCATGTTGGCATAACAGGAGGATTCTCATATGAGTATTCTGTGAAAAATACAATGTCAAACATCTGGCGTTAGTTCTCGATGAAGCCATAAGGGGTCATTAACGCACGTTGCCAATCCATCGAGTTCCGAAGCTCTTCAGCCACGTCGATCTCAAGATCTTTTTCAATTCCTGAATACTGTGCATACTTCTTCCAAAGGTGTACTGGATCAGGACACGAAACAAGCTCAAAGTTGGAGACGCCAAATTCGGTGATCGCGGTTCGTATTGCCCCATCTACGTCGTAGAACGCCTGGAAAGATCGTCAGAAGCCAGATCTCCTTTTTTTTAATTAAAAGAATATTGTGGAAGTGATGTCCGACGAAATCCCATGCTTTATCCTTGCAAACCATAGGCAGCTATTACGAGAAGACGGGGAAGGCCGCTTCTCCTTCACGAGCTCTATCGGCGGCAGCTATGCCACGTCAAGGACGCAATATCAAGTTCTTGATCTGAGTCATATGCGATACGACCCTAGACTTGCTCAATCAAGTCAAGTCCGTGCTCCATCCCCAGACATCCCATCTCTCAAGCCGTCATCGCATCATCCTTATCCATCAAATTGGCTTCTTTGCAAATTTGTAGTCTCTCACCTTTGAAAACCCATTAGGCGTCGTATGGCTGTCGTTTTCTGGCGTCTTCAGTTCGTAAACATATGGCAGCATATCCAGTGGATCGAGAAGGTTGATATGACGCTCCTTCAAGAAGGGTATATGGCGTAGTGGGATCACGACGAATACCTCTTCCAACGATCGAACAGGGCCCGTTGATGATGATAGACCGACAGCATCGGAATTTAGGACAATCGCGATCCCTTTCAAGTTTTCGTTTTTGGAGTGAGATGGTACGAAGAACGCTTTCAAAAGAGATTCTGTGACAAGACATGATAGTAGGCGTGCTGTGGTTGCGAAAGATGCGCGTTTGGATGGTTCCAGAGATGACGCAGACGAGACCAACGCGCTCATCGTGCTTGAGGGTCTTGGATGGAAGATGAATTGATGAAGCTTTTACGACAGATTACGGCCAAGGTGAGAGCTCTTTATACAGTAACGACATCCATTCGGTTTATCAGCAGGAATGTAGCCCGCGTTAATTAGGAGGTACTGCAACCGGCTATCAGTCCGCGATGTGCTAACATAACCAAAAAAACGCCATAACATACACTGACCAACTGAATCTCGTGAGAGACAAGTTTCTAATATCGTGAAGATGATTCCTATTCTCCACCACATGAAAAAAAGGACCCATTTTTCGGCAACGGCCACTCGTGGAATCTTTGCCGCGTAATCAAAACTCCGACTTTATCAGATAAAAAGACATTGATAGGCGTTCCTTATCTGATTAAATCGTGGACTCGGCTAAAAAAAATTTGGTTCTTGGGATTGCAACATTATTCTTTTCACACTGAATCCGTCGTCTTTTCTCATTATCTATAATCTGAGTCTTCGAGTTGGGTTCAATTTAACGGAGTGGGAATCGCAAAGGAAAGCACCAGCGTTTCATTCTATGAAATTGTTAGCGAAATTCAGAATACAGGCAAGCTTCTCTGGCTTATTCGTAACAAGCATTTCCCAGCACTAACTGGAATAGATACTAGGTCCTTTTTGTTTATTACGGGATGGGGTTATGGTCCCTGAGCGCCTTTTTTTATCTATTAGTCACAATCTTAAATTTCAAGATATCGTCATCTCGGGATCTGATTCTCCTCCAATCTTGCACGGTTTTCCGACAGCGCCTTGAGAATTTTAGGCTGATTATTACATCCCTAGACACCCAAATTGCGATTAACCACGTCCAAATTTCATATTGGTCCATCATCTGACTGCGCAATCATTGTGGGAGTAAACCTAAGACGAGGGTTAAATCGTCTGTATTCTTATTCTTCTCGATCAAAACATTCATCGCTTGTATGTTATTTCTCTGTCAGCCGTCTTCCTTTCAGCCATATAAATATGTTGATACAGGACCGACTTGGCCTTACCCACTCCACTCCGCGCAAATCGAACTTCCCAGTGATGCATCCATTACGCTCTTTATCGTCCTCAGACCGCGCAGCATTCGCGGTTTCCTCCCGACTTCTTTCATGCTTGGTGACTGAATCTCTGCTAAAAGCGATTTTTGTACCTATTGGTCCTAACTCGGACTCAAACCTGATTGAAACATGCGGAACATGTGTCATTTTATCGAACAAGACGAGCAAATCGAGTGTCCCTGTAGGACGACCGTGGTATTACCCGTCGGATGTCTTCCTGCTTGTTTCGATGCGATTCCCTCCTATTCTCAAGAAGCCAGCTGGCGATGCGGCGGCAGTAGCAGCAGAAGTCGGCCTGGCGGATCCATCAGATATGCTTCCATGGATATTCGAGATTCGGGAAGACCGTAATCCACGTCAAGCCGATGCTTCAATGGTTAGTTCCGTCTCATTCCAGCCAATCTCTCCTAAAGATTTATTGTTCATTATTAGCCACCTCACTTGATTCAACTCATAACGGACCTTTCAGAAGAGTTATGTGACAATACGCGATATTCAATATCTCCTTTATCTTTGGATCCCGTATACATATGGAATAAGTTCTGTGCTGACATTCAATTCGACGATGTCAGTATGATTAGTATCACTAAGGAGCTCAAAAGTTCCATGGAGTGGCAAAGTATCGTTTAAAGTATTGAGGATTGAGGATTATCGCCTATTGACAACATTTTCTTAGGGATAGCATACGAGGAACGAATATCACGACCAACTCTCGCATCATCAGAATTGGAATGGGAAAAGGCCCTTGTTGAGGGACATTCAACACATCCTGTAAGGAATATATTACATCAACAACCCGAATTTGGATAAATCTCATCATAATCAAATGCAGATGCATCGAGCGCGTCGAACCATCTTTCCATTACCGGTAATAATACCTGGCCAATATGATTATTACAAGCCCAACGTTCGTTTTGCTTGGATACCGCGTGAACGTCTCCTGATACAAGGAGAATTCGAGGCGCTGCTACGATCTCTCCGGGATTCCGCCGAGAAGAACGCTGGTCGTCCATTAGCGGATGTTCCGGATCATGTGCTGTTTCCTCTTCATGAATTGCAGATACCAAATATTGAGTCGAGGTTTCCCGATGCGGTTATTCTGCCAGAAGAGTACTTTGTGGCAACTGTGGCTCAAGCTAGCATACGGTGCGACCGGAAACCATTTTTAGACCTAAATGAAATCTTAAACTAATAATATCAATACGACATTCTAGCACACTCACATTACCTTGTTCGGATAATCTGACCCTCAAAACTGCTGTCGGTGTCAAGATATCTTCTGCTCTTCGCACCATCTCGCACTTTACGGCATACTTCGCACCTAAATTTGGTCGGGATATTCTCCCACGACTATGCATTGATCCAAATATTTTGGTCATCGAAAAAGAAATAGCCAGTGCAGTTTACGATCACGAAGACCCAGAAATCGCTAAACATTGCACAGCTATGCTGAGACGTACTTACAATGGGAAAGAGAACGGGGAAAGGGTTATTCCTGCGGCTGTTTTGATAGAATCCGCGTACCAGGATGCGGAGGATGGTGTTCCAGTAGTGGTTACTGCTTTGGGATTGGATGATGAATTCAAGAAATACGCTTTTTTGGAACGGTATGAAATCGATCAAACTCACACAGTTCTTTTATCCCTTACTAGTTTCCCAAATAGCTATGTCAACCTCGTCTTCGACGCTTTCATACCTCCTCTTTTGGTAAACTGCGTTGCGTTTGAGGCACACGGGCAAAACACCTTGGCACGGTTTGACAAACAAACGGGTGAACTCAAAGGCTTCGTTTTCCGAGACTTTGGTGGTTTTCGCATTCATCCGCCCACTTTGTACGAATCCACCGGTGTAGTGATCGACACTCTACCGGGCCACTGCGTCTTGGTTAATGATGTAGAAGACGCGTATCGGAGAAGTTACCACACACTGATACACTGTCACGTTCAACGTTTGATTCGTGTCCTTGGGTTTCATCATGATGGGAAAGGATGGGCTCTTGTGAGAGATGCACTCTCCGCTCGAATTCCTCGCGGCACACGATTGTGGGAGTCTTGGCTAAATCCTGAGAAACAAGTGGTTATGGGAAAGTCACTTCTAAGAATGAAGATGGAAGGAGTGTATCGCGATGTAGGTTTTTCTTCTCGTTTAGCTTGTCATGTCAACACCAATGTTCTTTTAAAGGCAGTGTACCAACAAATTCCTAATCTTATTCATTTTCGTGGCTAAGTATTTTGTTTTGGAGAGGTTCCTAACATATGTGTATAAGACTGTTGAAAGGATATGAAAACATTGATTTTCTGAGGTTGTGAATATTATGGCTTTTTCTAGGCGGGTTTGACATATGATATGAGTTTTGATAGTAATATTGGGCCCTGGTTATTCAATTTTAGGGTGTTTGTCTCCCTTTATGCCCGATCTGGTGGCGCAAAGTTAATCAACCATTTTATGGGACAGATGGTCATAGGACCACTGGACGAGTTGGGTCGGAGCAGGTTTGGCCGTCTTTTAACCCAGTGCTTCTAAATTTGAAAATGCACCTAGAACTGAATTCTGGAAGAAAGTTGTTCTAACTCACATTGACAGGGTTGGGTGACTCATATACAGCTAAATGACCAACCTATTATTTGGTAAGCTGAGGAGCCCGATAAACATTATTAATTGCGCTCATTGGGCATTTACAATTGATTGATATAAACCTTTCAGAACTGATTTCAATCTCGGAACTAACAAAATCAACGATCATGGCTGCATTCATGAGTGGGTTAAAAAAAACTACTTAAACCGGACATTACCCATCATGGTCGCTATGGAACTCATATTTCACAAATAATTCCTATCTCTGAATCATGATGATCTCCCACCGGTATTTCAAATCGTCGAAAATTTGTCTCAGGTGACAGATTTCAAAGTGGGGTCGACAGATGGTACCTGTCTAACCAAAAATCCATCTTCACCGTGCTTCGATCATTTTCCGAAGAAGTTTTATTTTCGGTTTATCTTGAGCGCATACGCCGCGTACAAATTTAGTGCGCCGTTGTCCCCAATTACCGAACCTGAATCATTTATATTGATTGGGTTACACCATCCTTTTTATCATCTAATCCACATTGAGGACAATTATCACCATTGACCTCGATACGCGGACCAGCAATGACAACGTGCTTCAACATTGAAGATATTGCAAACAAGCAATTTGATTATATTATTGTTGGTAAGGACTGATTCATGCTATTATAATATTATCAGTGACTAGTGACTGATAACTTGAGCGGTATACAGGGGGCGGTGTAGGTCGTACCAATATTTGCTTTGAGTTCTCATTTGAAGTTGATAGACTACGGGTTCAACCCTTGCCGCTCGCTTGAGCGAAAATCCTGAAATCACAGTCCTAGTCCTCGAGGCAGGCAAGTTGCATGTCAGCGACCCCCTTATCGGTACGCTTTTGCATAATAATGAAAAGATCTCAGGGCACTGATTTCCCACAGACACACCCACCGGATATCTCAGGCAATTAGGAAATGTTGACTATGACTGGATCTTCCGGACGGTAAGCATTTTCTGATACTCATTTTTTTGTTCGTAGGGATATCCAAAGTCATCTAGACGCCTCAAACAAGGCTCGGAGGAAAATCATTGTCATGGAACAGGTCTGTAGAAATAGCTAACTATGCGATTTCGTGTTTCACGATTACTGCACAGGGGGAAAGGTCTTGGAGGAAGTTCGAACATTAATCTCATGGCATGGACTCGTCCAGGAAAAGATGAGATTGATGGTATGAAACACTGCAGCTCAAACCCTAGCTCCTTAACTTTTAACTACTTAGCCTGGGAACGTCTGGGGAATCCGGGATGGACATATGAGAACTTTATTCAATACATCAAGAAAGCAGAGAGGTAACTCAGAAATAGGTATTATGTAGTGGTCTTCATTGACTTGGATTTTGCAGCTTTCATTTGCCTTCAAAAGACATTATTGAGCGCGAGTCCGATTTGGTTGTTGAAACCTCTTGGTATGGCAAAGAAGGTATTCACTGAATACATGTCAAGAAGTGGGATATTAACCGCGTAATAGGACCTATCTCTATATCGTTTGAAGGCAGACCCTCTGGCCCGGAACGAATCATCAGAGCTGTATGCACCCGCGAGCGTTTTCACTGCCATGTTATTAGCAGACGAACTTAACATTCTCGCTAGGCTCTAGACAACGCCGGTGTTCCTATATTAAAAGACGCTGTAATTCTAAGTGCATTTCTAGAGAAAACCATCTCGTTGAATCATGACATAACAGGTTAACGGGGAATACTGCGGAACCTGGTGTTCTGCTTCCTCAGTCAATCCAGCTACATTAACGCGATCAAGTGCATTTACGGCATGTTTCTGTCATCCTGTAAATTTCTTGCAGAATCTCATCAATTATTTCTATTATGGCAGGGGTACCTACAACCCAGCATAGGACGATCGAATCTCAGCATCTTAGTAGAGGCCTACGTTACCAGACTTTTGCTCGACGATGACTCCAATGAACCCGTTTCTGCGAAGGGAGTAGAATTCAAATACAAAAATGATATATATGTGGCTTACAGTAGTAAAGAAGTACTCTTATGCGCGGGGTCAGTTCGCGAACCTTTCTACCTCCGATTAATTCTTTTGATCCTTTGGCAGTGCTATTAAATCTCCCCAGATCCTTGAGCTAAGCGGTATTGGGGACCCGGAGATTCTTACTCCCCTTGGGATTGACGTTAGAGTCAACCTTCCCGGTGTTGGCGCCAATCTACAAGAGCATTTTGCTAATGCCAGCATTGCATTTGGTGGGTATATGCCGAAATCATCTTCCATATTCCAGCTTTATTGTGGGATTTCAGAGCTGAAGCCCGACGTGAACATCCAAACCCTTGATATGCTGTCAGATCCTGTGGCGTTTCAGAAATCTCATGAGCTTTAGTCAGTCTGATGCATCAATCATCTTTATAAGGATCGTCTCGAGAACCTAATCGTACGCAGTCAGCAGAAGCAAGATGGACTCCTTTCCTTCACAGTTTCTGGGATAGCGTTCACCTCCTTACAAACAATCTCTCCTCAAGCTGAGACGATCATCTCCAAACTGGAGGAAAGATTAGCCAGCAATGAGTTGGTTTCTCACCCTGGAATTCAAGAACAATACAAGATTCAGCTTGAAAGATTGAAAAATCCAGAGATGCCGGATGGTGAAATAATAACCAACCCAATATTTAATGGATTCATCAGTTCGTTCTATCTGATATTTTCTGATCCCTTAGCTGAATCTTTGTAGATCAAGTCGAGTTAGGGAAGCGCTATGTCTCCTTTGTATGTGTCGTGGCGGCACCTTGGTCTCGTGGGACTGCTGTAAGCATTGCCAATTTTCCCTTCAGACGAAACGTCTAAATGACGATGTCAAAGCACATTACCTGTAAGGATCCGTTCGTCGAGGCCGCTTTAGATGGAAATTATTTGGCCGAGGAGGTTGACCTCGATATCCTCGTAGAATTTTTCAAGTTCACTCGAGCTTTAGGTTCAATTGAACCACTAAAAAGTATTGTTGCAAAAGAGGCAAACCCTGGATTATTAGTTAGGACTGATGATGAAGTAAAAGGTATAATTATTCTCAAAGTTTTTCACCTGTCGGATTCGTCTGTTGGCTAAACACTAATATATAGAACACATCCGCCAAAATATACTTTCAATGTGGCGTATGTGGTTTGCAACATCACTTTATATTGGGAAATATCTGAATAAACCCCGTCCTCAGACACATCAAGCACTCTGTCAATGCTTCCGAGAGAAAACCGTGGTGTCGTTGATTCTTCCCTCAAGGTAGATCTTAGACTCGGGAGGTTATAATTAAATGATCGACTAACTAACGTGATTTACGAATCAATCAATAGATTTGGGGCACAAAAAATATTCGAGTGTGTGATCTTTCCATCATTCCTTTGGTAGTCGGAGTGCATACCCAATGTATGTTTTTTATGTAAGATAATCGCTGATGCCATTGACTGACGGGAATATACTAATAGGTATTGCCTATGGTATAGCGGAGAAAGGTTAGTCAACTAACCGTGTTTGAATACTTCGGTTAATATGTTAACTGTATTATAGCTGCAGATATAATTTTGGGTCGCGTTTGACTTGATCCATCCGCTGGTACCAACGATAATCAATATATACGTAGTTTTAGTTTTAGTTTTTTGGTCTCAATTATCTCGCGTCTGTGAAATTGTGATATTTGAAAGCTAGTGCTATGAGAGTACATCACATACCTTGGAAGACCCCCGGATTGGAATTTAGATATGATAGTGTGGTACAGGTTTTTCGAGTTGAATTGAAGAATGATCAGTTTCGGAAACAGCCGGGAAAGGCGGAACACGTAACAATACCGACAAATGAATCATGAATCATTATAATTGGAGTGGCATAGAAGTAGTGTACACATCCGAGTAATAAATATCGAAGATCAAATCATCAAGAACTTGCTCTTGGAGTAATAACGTACTGGAAATCTTCAGGAAGACTAATCACAAATGAGCATATGATCTTCGCCTAAGATTAATTAAATTGAACTTACGCTACCAAGCCTTCTTTGAAATTAGCAGGAGGAATAACAGGTTTTCCGTCTTTCATGACAGGTCTGATGTCATACGTAGCAACCAACGTTGATAGTGCTAGCCATTGCATGGCTTGTGCGAGATGGACACCTGGGCAACGTCTGAAAAACATGGGTGCAATGTAAATAGAAGTGCTCATGTGCTTGACTAGTAGTGTGCGTTCGTTACCTAATACCATAACCGAATGAAAAATCACGCGGATCAGTTGCTTTTCGCTCTGCAGAAAGGTAACGATCTGGGTTGAATTCTTGGGGGTTGGGATACATCTCTTCGTTATTCAAGAAACACCTGTAAGACAAGAGCTGTGATAAATGCTTTTGTGAAAAAATAGAGTTCAAAATATACCATGTGTTTGGGATAATAACTGAACCTTTCGGGATGAGATAATTGTTATAGATATCGTCTTCCGTGGGGACGTGTTGCAAACCTACAGCGGAATGACAAAACATTTAGCACGAATCATAGAGCACTTTGTGTAACATTGAACGCGCACCAATGTGGCCAATTGGATACACGCGGTGTATCTCCGCGCACAGGGCGTCAAAGTAGGGCAACTTGGGACGATCAGCTAAAGTGGGTAAACGATCTCTTCCAACAACAGAATCAATTTCGGCTTGAGCTTTTTGTAATTCGGTGGTGTGTCTAACAACTCCTAGCAAAAAGTTGGACAGAGATGCGCCCGTCTAATATCGTATAGAGATTGTGAGTACTTGTTCAAAATGTAAAAAAAAGTTGTTATACCGTAAGACATCCGCCTAAGAGATATTAGTACCGTACGCATAACAGTAAAAGTCAGCGTACCTGCGTGAATTCCAGCCGCAGACCATTGTATAATTCTCTCTTTTTCGGGTGTCAAATCTTTCTCTTCCTTCAGGATGTCTGTAACGAAGGACGATGTGACCGTTCCCGATTTCTAATAGTTGATTATCAATCACGTCAATTATAAAAGTTTGCAAAAGAACTACCGTTTGTTCTTTCGCCCATTCGTATGGACCTTTGAGCATTTTCTCTACCTCTTCACGATACTTCGCCGCCTTTGTCTTCCAGCCAGCGCCGGGGAACCATTTCGGAACATGACGAACTGTGATAAAATAATTTCAGCAGTGAGTGATTTTAGAGCTCAAGTGTCACTTACGTGCAGGGAAAATATCGACGGCGAAGGCACCACTTTCTGTCATTTTAGAGAATCCGTCCATAGCATCATTGACGATCATCACAAAAGGGTCCTTCTCATCAACGACTTTATAACCATACACGAGCCTTAAGAAACAAGCGCCAGCGTATCTATTCGAAACTTTCAATGTCTGATCTGGAACACGGAATGTGTTTTTACTCACGATTGAAAGAGGTCAATATGGTTTTCGGGTGTTTTTACAAGGCGATCCAAGTGGGTCTTGATTTCTTCTTTTAATATGGGCTCATACTCTTCGACCTTTGCAGCGGTCCCCATGAAACTCGCAAAGTGTTTGCGATGAGTCGCCCAGGTTTCGTTGGATTCAATGAGAACGGGGCTTTGGTCCCACCCAACCAATTCACCAGCCATCACGAGAGTTGGCCGATTGCTGTACAGTTTCCCTTTGCCTTCAAGCATTTCGTACGCACATTTAAGCTCATTAACGATGATAAGGTGAAGTCCCATGATATCAAGATGTACAATCGGGCCTGAAAGGACGAGTCAGTTAAGGTAACTCATAGCTCGGTTTTAAAGAAACAGAACCATATGTCTTTGCCCACTCGGCGAATGTCACATACGCTTTCGTCTTCGGCATGTCTTTAGCATTCCCGATTAAAGGTAAAGGTTTAGGGCCCGGAGGCAATGGTAGCTGTTTCTTGAACATAGGAGGGTTCGGTATAGGTATGTCCTAGACGCAGTGAGAAGGGTTGTGATCGGGGAACGCAGATTCAGAGCTATTCAGAGCCATTTTAAATGATTTGAGCCTGCTGGGCGTACCGCCGCGGATCAAAGTTTGACTCAGGTCTCTGACAGTTTCTGTCCTCATGCCAGCCCGAGCCGCCCTGCCCCGCCCGGGGTTTGAAAGCTGCACGGCGATAGCTCCTGCCTGCCCGAATATTATTTTTATAACAACCTGCGGGTTCGCCTTTTATCCCAAATTCGTTTCCAGTAGAACAGGCTTTGTTAGCTAAGCGCGCGCGAAACAGTTGAAAAAGCCAAGCTTAAACAAAAGTGACAGGCTGAGCACTCTTAGTTGGTAAATGAAAGGGAAAAATATCTTGCCATGACGTGTGTAAACTCAATGCCACCATTGAGATACATAGGACTATCATTCGGCCCAAATGCCCCGAAGGTGGTGCGGAGCGTTGAGGCCACGGCGATGTCAAGAATACGGAACCAGTAAACGCTGAGTAAGGCAAAAGCGCCCAAACCACCTTGCTCCGCAACATCAAAAGTCGGCGTTTCGTAGCACTTCCGTACTACTTATGTACTATAGCTCGTACCCACAAGTGTTGCTGAATAACCCTCCTAAAAGAGGTCTGAAGAACACATTTGGTTTTAAACGTCATATTGAACATATATAAGAAATAGTCAACAAGTTTATCCAAGTCGTTACTCAAGGTTCTTTCTCCCGCCTTTTTTTTTTTTATGGAGCTATAGTCGTTAAAGTATTTGGACCGAGTCCGGCATTTAAAGACAGCTTCTCCCGCCTTTTTTATGACAACTTAAGCTTAGAAAAAACTACTACATTTGAAAACGCGGATACATTATATGAAAGGAAACGCTACATCCTCGAAGACCACAGTAACTCCCTTTTCGCGCAGGTTAGATGTAGCCTCCGACAGTCGTGGGTCATTTGGGTCGGCCAATAATAACAAAAGTTCAACCCCCCTTTCTAAAACAAGATCTGTCATGACCTTTAACTCTTCCTCTTGCCATCTCCCTTGCCATAAATCTAATATAAGTTCTTTCGGTTTAAAATTTGTTGGTAGAGACGCCAACACCGCCCCGGGCCAATCAACCACTTTTAGGGACCGAAGAGATGGCAATAGACTCCGCATATCATTATGTGGAGTGGAAGATAACCACACATCGCCTCGTAATACAAAATAGTTTATTTGTGGCATACTGTGCATGAGTTCGAGAATAACAGGTTTGTCGATGAGGATTCCCTGGCACCGAATGATAAACGAACACGAGCAATGACAATTCCAATGACTAGAATTGGCACTTTCAGCAGCTGAGTCTGCGCATATTGCTAAATATCCTTCGTTTTCTAGGAAATGTATATCCAAATATACCATATTTGATAAATGCGAGGATATTCCTGACGGAATCGCCTCAAAGATTGAGAAAGGTATGGTTCCAGCTATGTTGGCGCTCCGTCCCCGATCGCAGCTTAGCTCAAACTGAAACAAAGCTTTTGAAATTCGAATATGCTTCGAGAACTGTTGGAAAAAGTCATAGCTCGAGGGCCCATTCGCTGCTAGTCTGAGAGTAGTAAGGTTAAGGACTAGTCCATTGGTCATCGGCGCCGGATCTTTTGACGTCGTCATGATTTCTGTCCAGTCGCCATCTCGAAAAGCAAGATCTAGCACAAGAAGGACAGGACAGTTTGACAAAAAAGTCAACAGCTGTAAAAAGGAGGGGGGATTGGTTGGATAAGCGAGTCTGAAGTGTGTCAAATGGTTGTGTGGAAGCTTGCCCCATACAAAGTCTAATCCAGCCAGGCTGATTTGGTAGAGATGAGAGGTGTTCACCGAGTTCATTAGTTGTGACTGCTCTTCGAATTGGACATCTGTGAAGTCCTTGATCTGCCGAGAGATATTCAAATGTCGTAGCTGGAGGAGTGGCAATCCAGAGCTACGGATGATATGATGAAATTGAGCGAGTTTAGCGAACGGTAATTGTACGTCCAAAGACCATACACGAGATAAAATTGAGTTCGCATGAGAGAAGAAATATTTTGACGGGATTTGCTCAAACTCAGTGCGGGCTCCCCGAACGATTCTCCAGGACCACGATAGCGCGAGAGGTGCATTTTCTGAGCGCCTTATGAATAAATCGAGAAGCGATGTAGAATCGTTTAGATCTATGAACGCCCATAAAGTGGGAGATCCCAGCGCGAGTTTCCTCCAATGTTCGCATGCCTGCGATATATTCAACGCGGCCTTTTTAGGAATAGGGGAGTCGTAAACTGCTAATGTAAAAATTTTGTAGAGAATATCAAGAGGAATTTTGTTTATGCCCGATTTGGAGTTGCGGATATTGTTCAATCGGAGGATCAGGGAATCAAGATTTTGGTGTATTTCGTGTATGGCTCCAAGTGTCAGATCGTCCGAATTTAATCTAGTAGTGATCCTATTTATTATTACACGTGCAGCAGAAAAAAATGGGACTCACTCTATCTCATCTTTAAGACCAAAAAAGTAGTGTGCCAGTCTACTCTCCATCGGTCAAGAAATGGTTGGAAGTGTCGGCCTACAAGCCTATGCGCGCTGCGCTTGCTATACTGTGACAAATCGGTTACGGGCGCTTCAAAAGGTTGTCACTGGACGTCTAAAATTCGCCACTCATTTATTGTTCTTTTGCTTTGCACAATACACTACAACATTTTATCAATTTAATTCCGACGATGAATGGGTCATTTTGATTCAATCTCTCATGAACCTGATGTGCCTTAAATTGGATGTGACGATAACCTGGGGTATGTCGGTGTGCCGCGTGCCGCGATGGAAAAGGTAACTACTATAGCTAGTAGAGGTTCAAAAGGGAGTGTCCAAGGTATTTGTCCAACTTCGTCGCCAATAAATATAACATCATTTCATACCATGCTCCAAGGATTGGACAATTGTTTAGAGCTGAGAGAATCTATTTTTCTATTCACGACGACGACAAATATTACACGTAACACGTACGATTCCAAGATCCATCGGATTTTCACCAATACTTCTTAAGGTCCATGAAAGGAGCAAATATAAAAACGACTGGCGCATCATTCAAAAGCTTAAGGATACCTAGCCATTATACTTGTGGTTTACCCGTTTATTACAGATATTAATAAAACATTCCAAGAACATATGTAGTTCACGAGTGAGTAAATGTATCGTGTAGTGTTTCGTTCCAGAGAGCCACGCGTATGCTTTTCATGAAGAAATTAATATTTCGCATTAATTAAGATCCATACAAAATTCATTTAGAAGTTCCGATAGAATGTGAACACATTTACCAATGTTACACACGATCTGCTCCAGACTGATGGTCATCCAGATCTTGAACGGCTTTAGTAGGTTGGCTGGTATCCGCCGGCAGTTCAGCAAGATAATCAAAATCGCCGTTCCCAACATCCAAATTCATGTTTTCTTCTTGATCACCCATTTCCACCAAGAGAGACTGGTGAACATGCTGTAGAACACTTTGAATCTGAAGTGTTAGCAGGGATATGTCGCTGGCTTTCATCAGCACAGCATTGCGTTGACGAAGATCCAAAACGAAATCGGAAACCAAAATAGCTACGAAGCTTTGATAGAAAATTCAACAGAAAATCTAAAGAGAAAATCATTTTATCGCACCTGTTTTTGAAGGCGACTAACATATCGGATGCTGCGTTCTAATCAAGATTATGTCCTGACTGAAATCAGACTTACATCCGAAAATGAAAATAAAATCAATAACATATAGCAAGAGTATGTACAGTACTCACTAAGACTTGTATAATTGCAAATATGGTGGATAGAGTTGCTCCGAAGATAGAAGAGCATCAGGACTATCATCTTCACAGAAATCCGGGGTTATGTGCTTACTGTAACAGTATTCCTGAGATAATTAATTGAACTATTAGATATGGTCTCGCGGGATATTTTATTGAAACTTGCTCTGTTTAAGGAATATAAAAACAAGGTCATCACCGTTTCTAATTCCGGCTCTGATCTTCGATCTCCAAGTTCTCCATATGTTCCACCAGCATATTATGAGCTCTATGAAGCCACTAACGATATTGAGAACATTTGTTAGAAAGTGTTACCAGCAGAACAGGCTTTGTTCGCCAAGCATGCGCGAAACACCAACATCAGCAAAACGGCCAAAAAATTTTTTAGCCTTACAAGCGCCGAGGCCTCCGCGTTAGACTAAGAAGCCTTATAACGGGCTTGCAACCTGTTGCAACGTCTCCTTGGTTTGGGTTTAGGGTTGCAAGTCAGTTATACACGGATTATAGGCCGGGCATGCCCTTGTGTGCCCTGAGAGAGCCTAACAGCTCTTACAACTCCTTACAACTCGCGTCACGTGTCATGAGACTGATATGTGCTCCACAATCCTCCCTCTCAGCCGCACGCGCTCTGGCTAATTCTTTTTTTGAAGGTTGACATCTGCTATGGACACTCTGGACGAGAGCCGACAACTGAATCAAGCATTGTGGGGCGGTTCAATCGGCCTTGGACGAGCTCAAAACAGGTGTTTATATTATACTTCAAGCTGAAACATAGCTGTCGTTAACTAATTCACCATCATCAGCAGATTCGTCTCCTGAGCTTGAGCTACTGTCCCACTCCTCAGTTTCCGCTTCTGAATTTGCAAGTGCGTTATTCTCTTCACAATCCTCTTCCAAGTCTATTGTTTCATCTATATCATAGTCATCAATGTCAACGCTGCTGTCATCCCGGTCTTCATGGGCATGCTCAGGATCCTCCCAGTGATTAAGGTCTTCGGTGTTTTCGCTTGGTCTGGTTGGTACGTTCAAGTTGGAGTGACCGATAGCTCCTCCTACATAGCGCATTAAGGTGTCACGGTCTGCAAAGCTAATACACTTGGGTTAAAATCATGTGTGAGAATTTAAGCAGTGTGAAACCCACCGGTTAACATAGTAATATCGCCAATCCCTGGATTCCATTACACACGGGTGAGATAATGGTGAACTACTGAGAGGGGTATCTTCAGTACGTCCATATGCAAATGCTGGTATAATGTGAGCAGCCCGCAAAATGAAAGATGGATCCAGGAACCCAAAAGGTTCAGTGTCATCGTCTTCAGTGACAAATGCAACCCGGTCGAGAGATCTTTTTTTGCGTCCTGCTCCAAGCCCATAGTCTTTGCCAAACCAGCGCACCCATAAAAAAGGAATGGCAACATATGGTGTATACTCTCCATTTTCCAACCTCTGTGAAGCCTCGACATGATAAATGCCAATGACGCGAGCATACCAAAAGGGGTGTGAGTTGGGAAGAGACTGGTCTTCGTGTGAGAACACCATGATATCTGAATGTCCATTCTTCGGGTTGATCACATCTTGGCTACGCCGAATGTCGTAAGTCGTAAAGTTCACTCGACAGGTTTTGTGTTTATATATACGCTCTTTCTTGATAAAGACTCGACTTCGGTCTTCAGCCGTAAACTCGGTTTCATCGCCATTGTACTCTAAGTCCATGAGTCGTCCTAAAATATGATTTTTCAATCGTTTCACGAAGTCCTAGGGAAAAATATTCAGAAAAGTCAATGGAAAATGTTAGATTGTTACAGTAATGGCCGCATCATCCTTGTTTTGCTGTAGAAAACGTGAGATGGAGATGGCAGATTTCCGACTCGTTGAGATATAATAATGTTGACTCGGCGGGAGATAAGGAATGTGCTCATCCATGTCCTTGGGGATATGGTCAGGATTAATGTGCTGCTGAATTGCAGCATTATGACGCTCTTGCATGTCAATTTGGGCTAGACTCCTGGCTGTTTGGGCCTTGGAGGCCCGATGATATCGTCGCTTGACCGTGCGGTGTTGTAATTCCCCCTAAAATTAATCCATAAAATTGCCTCAAATCATATAATGCATACACATACTGCTTGGGTGGAATACGACTCAATGGTTCCCATTAATTCAATTGTGCTAGCGTAGTCTCCCATAGCATGAAATTTATAGGTAGAAAGGTTCAATTTCTTGAAACGAGCCTGGCTTGAAATGACCTTTTTCCCGCTTTTGGATTGTTTGTCAATGCGTGCCTCGACTTCACATGGCAATTCCCGTATTGACATTTCACGAGTGGTCATTTCCAATTGGCGCAAAATTTGACCAACCTCATAAGTAAGAAGACGTAAAAATGTAATAGTCTCCTGGGTATGCAAACGAAGCTTGCAAATGCCATGCCACAGTGAAAATGAAAATAAAAGTTTTTGGATGAGTGTATCCAATGGTTCAGGAAACAAACCTTCAAATGCCGGAATAGCACACTAGGGCGAATTAGATCCAGATTGCTATAAAGAATTGACACGCACCTGAAGAATGTCCTCGAAGTCGCGAGCAGCTAATTTCTTCATGTCAGCAACATTGTCACTAAAACGACGGATCGTATCTCGACCAAAAGTAGGTATTAATCGATATCTATGACCATTGATAAGTCCGGGCAAGATATCATAAATAAAAACACACCTCGAGTTTAGCTCATGCACCCGCTTTTCTCCTTCCATATTCAAAATCCGAATAAAATGAGTTAATACCATCTTCCACACGCCTAACTCAATTTCATGTAGAAAGTCTACCACCAGCATGCGATGAAAATCAAATCCTAGGGAGGATAATTTTTGAGAGAAAGCATTCTCAAGGAACATGTGAATCAGAAGAGCTAGTTAACATATATATGTACTCACCAGTGTAGGCACTAAAGAACGTGGTTTGAGGAGACGTTCAACTGCTGCACTGCGCAACCCGGCACCATCTTCATATATTAACTTCCGTGCTTTAGTGACACTGTATTTTCGTTCAGAATTGTCCTTCCAGATCATGGTATCCCGCTTCCTGGAATCACGAACAGATCCCATGAAGTGAATGCGATCTTTTGCAATCAGACATCGCGGACATGGACAATTTCCTTTGTCACGAATTGTGGCCAAGAGAACCCTGGCAGTTATTCAGTACATGGAGGATAGTGAATAGGATGATGTGAAGAACGCACTTTTCAGGGTAATCAGCAGAATATGTGAAAATTCTCAGGAAAACTCTTCGGTAAATTCCATCTGGACAAAGTACTACAATCCCATTTTTGTATGCATCTTCAAAACTTTCATCCAGCAAAATTACCCACACCCCATGCATCAACTCACGTCGACAATGAGTTAACACATAGGCCTGAACAGTTTTTTCACCGAGGATTTGCTGAATTTGATCCTCAACTGAGTCTTCCAGCTATGTGTGAACGTCAAACTGTTACGGTACGCTAGCGCCTTGCCCTATTATTCGATTTCTTCGATTTCTTTCGATTTCATTTCGCACTTCGATTTCCATCATTTCCCGTATTTTGTCGTTTCCACTATTTTCATCGTTTTCTCAATCTCTCGATCTTTTCGATTTATTTCGATTTCTGTCTGTATCTCCTCGGATCCCATGGGGATCAGTCGGGCGCCTCATATCCTGTACTTATGTTATGTAACCACTTCATCTCCCTCACCAAAAACATCAAGACATAAGGCTACGGCAACAAAACTCCATAAAAACAAACAAAACCAAATACTCCAAGGACTTCTACATTTCTCGTCTTCCACTTCTATTTTCTTTTCCAATCCTTTTGCCACTTCGATCATACATGACATCATCCGGCAAAACACTTCAGCCAAGGGTAATTAGTAGGAAAAAGGTTACGTTTATTTATCCTTATCTATTTTTCCATCTCAAATATTGTGTCATCTCTTGTGTCATTTACTATGTAATTCACTGGAGACATTGTAGGGTTTAGCCAAAAAAAGGATCTTAAGAAAATTATAGTTCGAGGTATAGACTATTGATGATTTATGTCAAGCGCCGTGTTCCGAGCCTATCCCGGATAAGTCCGGTATAGTACGTAACACGTGCGTGCGGATAAAGAGATTACGGAGAGTACGGGTGTGAGGGACTTGGCTTCAGCTTGTATGCTGCGCCCACTCGCCCAACTTCAGTTATCCCTCGATTTCAGAGAACGAGAGAAGTACGTAACTAGTATGCACAAGTCCGACGTTAAGTACGGCGACGAACTTAGATTGCCCAAGAGGTCTGACGACGACTGGGACTTGAACTACGTGCAAGTCCGCAACTAAGTACGAGACGAGCACGCAGAGTATGGAGAAGAACAGAGACGGAGTAGATAAGAGAGAAGAATAGATTATATTCTGACTGAAGAGACCCAGCTACGAAACTGGGGCTTAAATACATGAGTGTAAGGTGTCTATACTAAAAGGAGAAAAGGATAAGAAAGGAATGGTGGTTTCTAGGATGGATAGAACGGGCAGAGTCCGGACTAACCGAACCCCTGGTTAGTCAGAACATCGAGCGGACAACCCCCATTTGGAAATGAGTGGATCGGGGGGCTGTGCATAAAGTACGGAGTAGTATGCACGTCGTACGGGATGCGTACTTGGGGGAGATAACGGATCACGGGGTGTGACTTACGTAATATCTCGGAAAAGGTCACGGGGCACGTCGGGCGTGACAATTTACCAAATTGCACAATTGTCAGGGTACGCTAGCTTCATGTCTTCCGTGTCGTTATTTCTTCATTTCCTTGTGTTCCGATGTTCCTTTCTCCCTTCTGATTCCTTTCCGAGACTTCGAGTTTGGGTTCCGAGAACTTGAACTATAGTTCTGTCATCTCTCGTTCTCTATTATCTATTCCTTTCGATCTCTTCGAATTCGAACTCCGATCAAATTCTCCGAACCTCTTCGAACTCCCTTTTATCACCTCGGATCCCGCGGCGATACTCATCTATTGTCCCCGAGCGCTTCCACATAGTATATGTAGCGTAGCCCTAGAGGGGGATCCCTAAGCTTGTTCTCTTAGGTTTCCTGCCCTCTAGGTGAGTAGTTAGTCGTCGTTCATCAATAGAGCTTAGGTTTCCTGCCCTCTAGGTGTGTGCCCTGAGTCGCCCTAACAACAATCACATTATAACTAATACTCAGATCAAGGAATTCTGGTTTGGAAAATTGTCAGTATACTGTTATAATTATCTTGGTTGAATTATGTAATAATTCTTTGTCATATAAGCCCATGATCAATGTTATCCATTCAGTAAAATAATAAACAGAGTCAAACTTATATTATTATCATTCATATTGAAGAATGTTCTGAAAATATTGTTTATATTTATTATGAGAATATATTTCTATTATAATTTGGATGCATGGGAAAAGCTTAATTTTAAGCATGAGAATACTCTTTATAATATTAGAGTTTTCCTGGGAAAACCTTAATAATACATGGATTCCTGGAAAATCTTGAGAAAACTCTAATGTCACAAATTGTGACCTTAAGTTTTAATTACACAGAAACTCAATATTTCCCACTCCCTCACAATTATGATAATATTCTGTATTGACAAGTAATCATATCAATTTGAATATATAATTTTCCACTATGGTTAATAATAATATATGTTTTAGTTTGTATACTGTTTGACTGAATAGAAAAGGTTATTCATAGTGTTATATAAGTAAAAATAATTATAGAATTTAACTAAGATAATAATAGCAGCATACTGATGATTTTGCAAGCCAGAATCCTTTAATCTGAGTATTAGTTATAATATACTTGTGCAACTTGGTAAATCATCAATAGTCTATACCTCAAACTATGATTTTCTTAGGATCCTTTTTTTGGCTAAACCCTACAATGCCTCCAGTGATTATTAGGTAGCGAGTAGAATAGTTTAGCCCTAAATGTGTATAAATAGGGCTCAGAAAATCATGTATCATCATCTTTTTTTGTTGTACCACACATCCAGTGTTAGCTAATAAAGCTTAGTAACAACAAAAGGGTCACTTTGACAAAGCGCGCTTATCAAACCTCTTATCTAACTCTATCTGAGACTTGTGCTACAAGTCTCCCTCTTAACCTCTATTGTTCAACTAACATTTCTATAGATCGGGAAACTTTCGCATAAGTACAGCTATTCCTGGCCTTACCTTTTAGTTGGACACGAATCTAGACGAAACGCTTAACAAGTAATTGTGTGTAACTCTATTTGATTGGCACATCAAGGAGTTCCATAACAACTTATATGCGATTTCCCTAGAGGGGGATACCTAAGCTTGTTCTCTTAGGTTTTCCCTCCTCTAGGTGAGTAGTTAGTCGTTGTCCCCCAATAGATCTTAGGTTTTCCCTCCTCTAGGTGTGTGCCCTGAGTTGCCCTAACAGTAGAACAAGCTTCTACCTTCGGATCGGTCGTTTCTATCGTCGTTTTCTTTCGGAAACTCTTCGTCAGCATTGTCTCAGACGTTCCCGACATTTTTCGCCCATAAAACGACCCCTCCACCCTTCGTTCTTTGATTCCTTTCGTCATGGAGCAAGCTGAGACCGACCCCATCATTCGTCTCACTGCGATTGAACAAAGAATGGAAGAGCTTGTAACCCATCTCAACCGACTTCTTCCCCCCCAGGCTTCTACTGCTGATCCCGCTAATCCGAACACCCCTAATCCTGGAGCTTCGTCTCCAAACCCTCAAAACGAGACGAGATCATCTCGAAACACTCGCCCCGCTGTACCTCTTGCCTATGATGGAGATCGCAAAAACGGCCGTACGTTCTGGAACTCTGTCGAACTCTACATGAGTGTATGCGGTGGCGATTTCCCGAACCTTAGTACCAAAGTCATCTGGGTACTATCCTACATGAATAGCGGGCGTGCTGGTGCCTTCGCCGAACTTGTTCAGGCCCAGTACAACCGGGGATTAGCTCCTTATGAGACCTGGGAAGATTTCCGACAAAAGTTTCGCTCTGAATTCTTCCCAGTAACCGAAGCCGAAGATGCACTGAATCTCCTTCTTTCGGGACGTTATGCTCAAGGAGGTCGAAATGTGGACGATTACACCGATGCATTTCGCATAATCGTAGATCGCGCGGGATTTACGATTCATGATGGCCTTGCGCTGACAACGTATTACCGACAGGGTTTAGACCGGGAGATCTCTAGTAAAGTGGGAACGATGCAGAACCGACCCGATTATAGCGATTACGAAGGTTGGGTTCAGGCTGCTAGACTCTTCGATCAAGCTCGTCATACCAATGACGCTTTCAACGCCACCCAACATCGAGTTGTTGCTGGTAATTCGACTTCAACCCCTCTTGCGTCGATTCCGATCTCTCGAATTCGACCCAGCCCATTCCCGATCTACCAACGTGCAGCAGGGCCCCCTATTTACTCCCCTCCCCCTTTCCCTCCACCTCGAGCACTGATTCCTACCACCGTGTCACCCCTGGTACGACCTCCGATTTCTACTGCTGCTAATGCTGTACCTCCAACCCGAAATGATGCCATGGAGGTTGATGCTGCTCGCTGCCGTATACAGACTGAGACAGCCCGATGCTTCCGATGTGGACAGTTAGGTCATCTCGTTAAGGACTGCCCACGCGCGTTCGACGTTTGATTTATGCAGACCGATGAGATCGACGAAATCCTCGAACAGCGTTTCGCCCAGCAGGACGTGTTGGAAACACAAGATCGTGCTGAAATCGCTGGGGAAGAGAACGAGATTGCAATCACTTCGACTAGAGAGGATTTTCAGAACGGCAGCGAGTAAGGGATGCACCCTCACTGCCGACGTCAAATAGATTCGATGTATTGTACATAGACGACAAGTGCAATGAAATATCTGATTCGAATTCTATTGATTCTGATGCATCCTCCCCCCTCTCGAACTCCCTGGCTCCCGCCCCGCGTCGCCTTTCGGTTGGGAAACGCAGGCGAATTCCACGTGAATACCGTCTCAATGCCACTGCCGGCACTCAGAAACTCGAAATCAATGTGGAACTCCAGAGTACCAATACGGGCGATCTTATTCATTCGAAGGCAATGCTTGATACTGGTGCTAGTGGAATGTTCCTCGATCAAGACTTTGTCGAGAAAAATCAGCTCCCGAAGATTCGTTTGCCGAAACCGATTCCCGTTTTCAATGTTGATGGTACTCCCAATCAGGCAGGAAGTATCACGCACATAGTAGACCTCGTGATGCGATATCAGACACACTCCGAACGTGTCATGTTTGCCATCACTGCCCTCGGTAAATACCCGGTGTTGCTTGGATTACCCTGGTTCAAGGCTCACAACCCAGTGATCGACTACTCGACGGGCGAGGTAGTGTCAGGGTACGTGCTAGGACCATAAGGGCTAATCTAGTATACTGTGTGTATAGTATAGACGTATATGCTGACCTACGCGTTACCATATCCATCGTACGGTACCCGGTATGCCGGTCCGTGTTATCCTCCCGTATTCTCCCGTATATTCCCCGTTTCTCCATACGCTTCCATACTGTCACCATCTTCCTTTCCACTCCTGTTTCTCATTCGTCATCGACTGCCTCCTTTCCTATTGGTAGATAGAGCACCTGAGCGCTATTGGACAGAGATAGCTCACTCATGTATATAAGTACTACTGTGCACGCAAGTGTAGCTCCTTGTGCTATTATAGATTGGACTACTGGGTTATAACGTGTCAAGTACCGATATCCGGGAACGGTTATAGATACTATAATATACTTTAGTCGCTGAATATAACACTGTTAACCGTCACCGTTGGTTGACGATAGCCAGGACTTGGCCTCAACCTATAAGAGGTTGTGCCACGACAGTCTTCTTTAGGATTTGTCCTGACGTTCGTCACGAGCGTCGAGTTCGTCAAGGACGTTACGGATATGTGCGTTCCGAGCTTCGAGAGTCGCGAGCTGTATCTCGTATTGAATGATATCAAGCTCGACAATAATGAAGAAAGCTTCAAGATGTAACTCTCGGCAACGACGGATGGCTTCCGTCGCTGCAAGTCTCGAGGAATGATCTCGACGTTCAATGATGAAGAGAGTAAGAGAAAAGAGAGTTTTATAGAGATATCGAACTACGTTCGATATTAAGTCTGAAGAACTATCTACGTGTATGCTAGGGTTTATATACACGTCAGATAAATAATTCTAGCTCAGTTCGAAATAGATTCCGAACTTGAGAAATACAAACAAGTCGTGAGTGTTACGGTACGCTAGCGCCTTGCCCTATTATTCGATTTCTTCGATTTCTTTCGATTTCATTTCACACTTCGATTTCCACCATTTCCCGTATTTTGTCATTTCCACTATTTTCATCGTTTTCTCGATCTCTCGATCTTTCGATTTATTTCGATTTTTGTCTGTATCTCCTCGGATCCCATGGGGATCAGTCGGGCGCCTCATATCCTGTACTTATATGCGATTTCCCTAGAGGGGGATACCTAAGCTTGTTCTCTTAGGTTTTCCCTCCTCTAGGTGAGTAGTTAGTTGTTGTCCCCCAATAGATCTTAGGTTTTCCCTCCTCTAGGTGTGTGCCCTGAGTCGCCCTAACAGTGAGATTCGTAAGTTACATCAATATATGCAGGGTATGATGTCTCATGTGATGAACATGAGGTGTGCAGGGATGAGAGCTGTGCATACATGGACCTACGTTCGTCATCTATGATCTCATAACCGGAACGTGCGTGGAATATTCTAGAAAGGCCTTTCCGCGGGTGTTCCAGGAGTTAAGAGAGACGGGTACGTCTCTATTCGAGTTGCGAGGTTGATGGGGATGACTGAACGCGAAGGTCTTATCGTGAGTGATGTAAGCATGATAAGATTACGGAGATAAACGGTAAATGATCGGATATGGATTACGTAACGTTACCGAAAGTGATGTCATGAATCGGATCATGACATAACGTCTGATCCTTAAGTCTAAACCACCGAACGATCGTATCCTTACAGGTAGAGCTGACCCGATGCAATCCTGAATGCCGATCTTGCAGACCGCCTCCTGTTGAAAAGAAAGGCCCGAAGTGTTTCCTGCGTTCAGTTCGAGCGATCCCTCCTGTCTGTTACGCGCCGGGGTCGGGATGACTAAGCGAGGCTCGGGACAGGATCGGACGTGGGTCGGATGTTGGTCGGCTTCAACTTACTCTTGAGTTGCGCCCTCACGGTGCGTCACCAACAATTTCGGGTCGGGGCAGGGCTACGAGGCTTTCCTAGGTTAGTACTAGGTCGGGCCACGTACAGGGGTCTAGGGTGAGTTCTCCGAGGCTTTAACAACGTCGGAGGTTCTGGGTAGAGACTGAGTCGGAGGACGTCGGAGTCTTGGAGTTAGGAATGGGGTCGGAGAAGTTGGTCAGAGGTAGTTGTTGAAGAAGATAGACGCAACGTCGCCGACGACGTTCGAGGACGCCGTCAACGACGACAAGGGATCTGAGATGAGATTGGATCGAGATATGAAACGTGTGAGAGATTGGGCGGAATAAGATCTATATCAGAACTGGAGAAGTAGTTACAGGAAGCTCGATCTTTAAATAGCTATGAAACTAAATAGAGACCTGAAACGGGTTACAACAAGATAACAAGGACGGAAAAGGAAATGGTTCGGAACGGGGAAACAAAAAGAATATAAGCGAGGTACGTAAAAGGAATGAGCGGAGCTCCGCTTAAGCGAGGTGTTACGCGGGCGTGACACTGTCACCCTTGACGAGACCGAATCCATAGATCCAGATATGCCAGATCTCGTAAACGTAGAGGATGAGTTTCACCCAGAAGAGGGAGATCGACTGTTCGCGATTTCTCTTAATTCGGAACCCCTGTACGATTGCCGCATCAGAGCAACTGAGACCATCTCGCAACGATTGGCTCAGGCGCATTGTAAGGGAGCGTAGCTCCCTACACGGAGTTGTTTAGCGCCCGTTAGAGTCCTATTTGTCCTCACCGGTCTTGTCCTCATTTCTCTCTATTGTCCTCACCTTTCTGTCCACATTTCTCTGTTTTATCTTTAGTCCTTATTTTAGAGTCCCTAATTTACATTACAGTCCTCACACATTTTTGTATTTAATTCTCACATTTTGTTCGAATCAAATCATCTTTTCACACTTCAGTTTTATTTTCGTATATTGAGTCTGCACACCATGTAGCGGCGACTCAGTATCTACAGCATGCGAATAACACAAGGGATACACCCAGATCTGGGTTTCGAGAAATCGTCCCCGAAATGTTCCATGATTTCGAAGACATTTTCGCGAAAGAATCTTTCGATTCCTTGCCGCCTCCAAAGAAGTGGGATCATGCAATAGAGCTTCTGCCCGATTCAGATCCCAAGTTTTGCAAGGTGTACCCCCTCTCGCCTAATGAACAGAAGGAGCTCGATACGTTCTTAGAAGAGAATCTTCGTTCTGGTCGAATCCGTCCCTCGAAATCGCCCATGGCTTCCCCAGTTTTCTTCATCAAGAAGAAGGATGGCTCTCTACGACTTATTCAGGACTATCGAGCTCTCAACACGATGACCATCAAAAATCGATACCCGCTACCCCTAATTCCCGAACTCGTCAATAAGTTAAGAGGTGCGAAGTACTTCACAAAGCTCGATGTCAGATGGGGGTACAACAACGTTCGTATCAAAGAAGGTGACGAGTGGAAAGCAGCATTTCGCACAAATTGAGGACTGTTTGAACCCTTGGTCATGTTCTTTGGCTTGACTAATAGTCCAGCGACCTTCCAGACGATGATGAACGAGATTTTTGAGGACATGATCACGGAGGGAGTCGTGGCTGTTTATATCGACGATATCCTGATCTATACGAGAACGAAAGAAGAACACGATCACATCACACGCCGTGTCTTGGAATGTTTAAGGGAACATCGACTCTATCTCAAAGCGGAGAAATGCGAATTCTGCCATACTAAGATCGAGTATCTAGGTCTGATCATCTCCGAGAACACTGTCGAAATGGATCCCGCGAAAGTGTCAGGTGTCCGAGATTGGCCGATCCCGAAAAACATCACCGAGGTTCAATCGTTTTTGGGTTTCGCGAACTTCTACCGTCGATTCATCAAGGATTTCTCGCTGATCGCAGTCCCCTTATTTGGTCTCACTAAGAAAGAAGTCCCATTCATCTGGTCCGACACTTGTCAACAAGCCTTCGATTCTCTGAAATCTGCTATGACCTCTGCACCGGTTCTTACGATTCCTGATCCATCTAAACCTTATCGAGTAGAAGCTGACAGTTCTGATTTCGCAACAGGCGCCGTTTTGTCTCAACCTTCTCTCGAGGACAACAAATGGCACCCAGTTGCGTTCTTCTCGAAGTCCTTGAGTGTTAGGGCTACTCAGCTCACACTAGAGGGAGGGGATCCTAAGAGAATATATTGGAAGGGAAACTAACTACTCACCTAGAGGGAGGGGATCCTAAGAGAACAAGCTTAGGGACCCTCACTCTAGGTACAGCTACTATATACATAAAACGACGACGCGGCGTGCGGCCCTGACACAACTAAGTGCCAGGCGCCCAAGCCGAACCTAAGCGACGTGATGTCATGGACATCACGCCAGGTACGAGCGCGCGACGCGCGCGAGTAGAGAAAGTGAAATAGAGACAGAACAAGGAAACGGAGAGTGAAAGTAAAATATGGAAAGGATAAATAAAATAGAAAAGAAACGATGCCGATGATAATAAATAAGAAAATGAGAGACGGCGGTAGTGTACCCTGACATTGAGCCCGGTAGAGCGAAATTACGAAATCCACGATAAAGAGATGTTAGCTATCATTCGAGCATTAGAAGAGTGGCGACACTTCCTTGAAGGTGCGACTCACCCGATTGATATTCGTACAGATCACAAAAACCTGGAGTATTTCATGACGGCTCGTAATCTAAATCGCAGACAAGCTCGCTGGTCAGTTTATCTTGCGCGTTTCGATTTCACCTTGCAGCATATACCTGGTAAATCGATGGGTAAGCCTGATGGTCTTTCGCGTCGCGCTGATCATGGCTCGGGAAAGCTAGATAATCAAGGTATCACTCTAATCCAACCCGAAATGTTTGCGATCAATGCTATGCAAACATTCCGCCTTAGAGGGGAGGAGGACAAGTTCCTTGGCCAGATACGGAAAGCGAACAGAGAAGGCAAACGAGAAGATAGCGTCTCGAAAGCCATCGAATCCCTCAAGGCGATAGGCGGGAGATCGGTTCACACCAGCGAATGGGCCGAAGATCAAGACGTCATTTACTACCAAGGGAAGATTTATGTTCCCGAAGTAGATGATCTGCGACGAGAAATCGTTCAACGGCATCATGACACCAAACTCGCTGGTCACCCAGGTCGATTTAAAACATTAGAACTGGTATCGTGAACCTTTTGGTGGCCTGGAATTTCTCGATATGTGCAGCGGTATGTACAGGCTTGCGACACTTGTATGCGTACGAAACCTTCGCGACATGCTCCTTATGGTGAATTACAACCTACCGAAACCCCAAATCGACCTTGGCAATTCATATCGGTCGATTTCATTGTCGAACTCCCGGAATCGAATGGTTATGATGCAATTCTCTCTGTAGTGGACTCCTTGACGAAACGAGTTCACTTTGTCCCAACATTTACTACTGTCGACGCTTCTGGCCTTGCCTCTCTCTATCTCCAACACATCTGGAAGTTGCATGGATTACCTGAGAAGATCATATCAGATCGCGGACCTCAGTTTTCGTCTCGTTTTACCCAAGAACTCTCTCGATTACTCAGTATTCGGCTTGCACGCTCCACTGCATATCACCCCCAAACCGATGGTCAGACAGAACGAGCAAACGCCGAGGTCGAGCAGTACCTTCGTATCTTTACCTCCGAACGTCAAGACGATTGGGACCGACTGCTACCAATGACTGAGTTCGCGTATAACAATCATGTTCATTCAGCCACTCAAGCAACGCCTTTCGAGCTCGACACTGGTCGCCATCCTCGAATGGGTTTCGAACCGCGTTCGACCGAATCGAAGATCGAATCGGTTAATGATTTCAAAGATAGGATGTCTCGTTCTTGGGAGGAAGCTCACGCTGCTATTCTTAAGGCTAAGGACGACATGGCTAAGTACTATGATCGTAAACATTTGTCGGCACCTGACTACAAATCTGGAGACAAGGTTTATCTAGATGCTAGCGACATCAAAACCACTCATCCATCCGCCAAGTTATCACATCGTTTTTTGGGTCCCTTTCCCATTGCAGCTAAAATCGGAACTCGCGCATATCGACTCGTTCTACCGAAATCAATGTCTCGAATCCATCCCGTATTTCATGTCAGTAAGTTGAAACCAATGGTGCCGGACAGCATACCGGGTCGTCGTTCTAAACCTCCTCCACCCCCGGAGATTCGCGACGATGGTGAGCACTATGTGGTTGAAGAAATATTGGATAGTCGTGTTTTCCGTCGACGTCTGGAGTTCAAGGTTCGATGGGAGGGCTATGGTCCAGAGCACGACCAGTGGGTCCCAGAGAAGGATGTTGCGGCACACGATCTCATACAAGATTTCTACCGATCTCATCCGAACGCACCTCGAACAATTGGTGGTCTTATTTTCCTTCCGCGTCCTAATAGTTAAGTCTCAGGCGTCGGGTCGCCGCCTTGTTGAAGGGGGGGGTGATGTTACGGTACGCTAGCGCCTTGCCCTATTATTCGATTTCTTCGATTTCTTTCGATTTCATTTCGCACTTCGATTTCCATCATTTCCCGTATTTTGTCGTTTCCACTATTTTCATCGTTTTCTCAATCTCTCGATCTTTTCGATTTATTTCGATTTCTGTCTGTATCTCCTCGGATCCCATGGGGATCAGTCGGGCGCCTCATATCCTGTACTTATATGCGATTTCCCTAGAGGGGGATACCTAAGCTTGTTCTCTTAGGTTTTCCCTCCTCTAGGTGAGTAGTTAGTCGTTGTCCCCCAATAGATCTTAGGTTTTCCCTCCTCTAGGTGTGTGCCCTGAGTTGCCCTAACACAAACATGGATAACCCTAAGATATAAAGAAACCATGCCTTACCGAAGGAATATATGCAACGTGATGCATGTGATGGAATGTAGGCTTAATTCGGGTATATTTTGATTGAGAACCCAGTGACATATAAATTGGCCACAGTTTCGCTGTTCCGAAATTTGTCAAATGGGTGGCATCCGACCAGAACATAAGTGGTGCAACGACCCTTTCGAGTTGACAACCAGGAATGTATGGAAGTCGCCGGTGTTCGTCAATCCAAGCTGGTGAACTGAAAAGCTCTCCATAAACCCTTTCCGTTGTTGGCCCATTTTGATGGAATAGTTCATATGGAGTGTAATTAATATCTTTGGCGGTGGAATAAATGTGACGAACGATTTCCACAATTGAACGATAATGCAATCCTTCAATCTCCACAGTTTTTCCAGTGGGTGATGTATGGTGATGCTTGCCTTCGGGTATGGATATTGGGATTTTCTTGTCAGAATGCCATTGATCTGCTACAAACAACCACGGAGGAAGGATCTTGGCTTTGTCAATTCCGTTGAATGTTTCCAAAATTTTCCGATGAGAGAAATGATCCAGGTCTTCACCGTCATAACGTGGGTCACGAAGTATTTTGAAGAGTGATTCGAGCAATGGCCCCGACACTTTCCCCGACTCAGCACCAACATACCAGTTGGCGAATTGATATTGTGTAAAATTCTTGAAAGGATGGTACTCTGAAACTTCGGGTTCGGGGTTATCCTCAGTTTCAGTCTCAATTGGCCCGTCGTGATCTCCCGGTATATAAGTGGGTTGAGACACATAGCGTCGAAATAACCCAAACTTGTTTGGGGGTGTTTCCCAAGATGGTGAGACATGGAGAATGACACGAGGGAGATTCGGGGGTCCAGGTGGTAGGATATCAGGCTCTGGGGGGTTATCTCTAAATCTCAAAGGCAGACGGCGATGGCGTTGAGGGCGTTTTGAAGTCTCTTCTTGAGTCTCTTGAGTTGGAGGGTCAACATCCACATCGGGCAGCATGGGGTGCTAAATACATCCTTTAGACGGTCAAGATATTTCCCTTTTGTTTGGCTTACCTCGGTGTCAGCATGAGCCGTTTCTGTAGTACTTTCTGTGGGATCTGAAGGAGGATGGGTACCTGGCTCATCCAGTCGCCTTTTTTTGTAGTCCCGGAGATCCTCTGAAGTGCCTTGAACCGCTTGTTGATACCCCCGTATTGCACTATACAAGCTATCCTGGTAAGCTTTGCATTTCTTCTGGTGTGAGGTTTGTGAACGATGCGACACGGGTGTAAAGGTGCCACAAATGCAGGGCGGCAAATCCATTCACAGATCCTGATGAATGTTTCAAGTTCAGGTTGCAAATTCAAATAACATCAATGGGGGAGGAATGGATGAGGGGGACTTGGAGGTTTGGAGCGGTCAAAAGGTTGTCTCGGCAGTTTCCGCTTTGCTAAAGGATGGGGACGATCGAACACGGCATAACTATTATTATCCCAATGCTCATATGAGGTGCTAATATATTATGAACGTTTGAACCTGATATTGACTAAGTCACGTGGGATCAAGGTCGACGCAAATATATAATCTCACCTTTACCCACTTAACCCGTCTTTCCAACTCTTCCCCCAACCTTCTCCCTCATAGCCATTCCATGGCCTTCACTCCCCTTACCCCCTCCCATACAGCTAACTTCTCCTCCCCTGTCTCCTCATTTTCAAATGTTTTCTCTCCCCCCATCCCCTCACCTGCCTCTTCTGATGCAGTAGGCCATCGTCTTACCCACACGTCTGAAATAGACACACAGCACAAACGTGGTGCATCCTATATACCAGACGCTGAATACGAGAGCACTAGTCGTAAAAAGAGGTAAGTGCCAAATTCTACTCCAAATGAGTTCCTGACACTCCCAAGTAAACGCGAGAGTGGTGAGACCGTGTGGCGCACTGGGGACGCGGATATGCGCGTCTTGTTGACGCATTCACCTTTCCAGACCATTTATTTCATGTAGCCTCTCTGGCACGAATTCCTGGCACGTCAGAAGAATATAAGATTGAGTACGGCATGTTTTGAGTTTGTGACTCACCCTCACTTTCTTTTAGGAATCAATCTCTCCTCCGGGGATATGAGCTCTTGGTGAAACAGTACCCAGATATCGGGGCACTCGTACAAACGGCTGACGAAGCCAAGCTTAAACTAATCACACAAGAAGTAAGCCATACTGACATTTCCTGGTATGTTTCGCATCCATATTTACCTTTCCAGATGAAATATGGTCAGGATGGTGTGCGCCACACTGATACCAATGGGCTTAAGGAGGTTATAATTGACATGGTCAAATACCAATACCCGGAAGAGACGCAAGACTTACCTCGTGGGGAGAAACGCGCCCGTGGATTTCACCACAAGGTGACAGGCCGTCTACTGTGTCCCATAAGCATGGACTGGGACGACAAAGAGTAAGCAATTCAAAAGCCTCCATGCCACACTTACCAGTTTCTTACAGAGTCCAAGAAAATCTCCGCGATGACCCAGGCCTTGCCACTGTTGACGATTGGCCCGCGTTCTTATATGGAGATGGATTGTACGAGCCAGAGGACGAATCCATAGGCTTGTTGCAAGGTGAGCTGTTGATATATGTAAGTTTCATTACTATTCAAAAATCGCAAAGATTTGCACTCACAAGGAACAGGTGTATAAGTACATCTTTACTGGCCCTAGAACTTGGAAAGACCCGGAATTTACTCGTCAGCAAACTCGAAGAAGTAACGCGAGTATTACTCACTTACAGAACGTAACGGCACGCTCGCTAGCCTACGTCGCTGCCCAGGTAAGGGTCCTTGGGGCAATTCAGGCCTGTTGATCACTCTACTTTGGCAGACGCGCCGCATTATCCTCAACAGAGATCAACAATCGCAATGCCACATTCGACCTCGCCGAGTTTTACAACAAGATTGTAGAATATCTAGAAGACCCACTTTTAAAGAAGACGTTGATGAGCTCCTGGAGTGGTGGACCAAGTAAATTTTAATTTTCGTCTCGAAGAGTAGTATATTGAATTGACGTACCATCCAGGCAGATTTTTCCTCATGCGAGACGTTCCAAATGTCGCAGCCAGTGCAAGAGAGTCAACACCTTAGCCAAACTGAGAGCACAGAAGACGAAGGATAGAGCTGTATTGCAAAGTCTCAGTTTGAATTGACCTGCCACGAGCGCAAGCAGCGTCGTCGCAGTCACACGTCGTGTTGCGATTATTATGTAATTGAATAAGCAATTAGTTACTGAAATGAATATTAGTTTTATTATTATTCTTGCAGTGTGTATAAGGCGATCAGAAGCTCGAAACATCAGCAAATCCTTACACAACTCTTGCCAGAAACGCAGGTCGATTACATGGCTATATGAGGTCTCGCAGTCATCCAAGCTCTACCAGAATTACGAAAACTTATCAGAAAGGAAGGTCGATTAGATAGCTATACAAGGTCTGATAGTCCCCACGGTTCACGCAAGCTCGACAAGAATTACTAAACCTGCCCGAAATATCTCACTTAGCAGAAAGGGAGGTCGATTATTTAACATTATAACTGGCGGCCCGGTCTTACTGCCCTTCCGCGCTTCCGATGCTTGCAACGGGCTTATAATCCCGTTATAACCCCCTTCTAAGTTTTGCGCCGTTTTGCTGATGTGAAGGTCCCTGTTCGCCGCTATTATTTGGAAAAAAACGGCCACGGGAAGAAAGAGAATCAATGAATCTTCGATATTATACATCTTTTTTAGTCCTCAAGTTTTTGTGATGTTATGAACTACACCGGGAGACACGGATACATAATATAGAAAAAAACGCTAATCATCTCTTTTTAAGATCACAGAAACTCCTTTTTCGCGCAGGTTAGAAGCAGCCTCCGACAATTGCGGATCTAGATCACCGATTATTACCAAAACTTCAACCCCCCTCTCCAAAACAAAATCTGTGAGAACATCCAACTCTTTTCCGGGCCATAAATCGAACCACAGATATAAAATAAGTTCTTTCGGTCCTAAGCTTGTTGGCAGTGACTTTAACACCGACCAGTTATCCACTTCTAGGGACCGGAAAGAGGGAAATAAGCTACGCATATCAACACTCTTTGGAGTGAAAGATCTCCACGCCTCGGCTCGTAATGCTAGATAGCTTATCTGCGGCATACTTTGCATGAGTTCGAGAATAATGGATTTGTCGATTAAGAAGCCCCTGCACCGAATGATAAGCGAACACGAGCAACAATTCCAATGACGAGAATTGGCGGCGTCAACAGCTGAATCTGCGCATAGTGCTAAAAATCCCGTACATTCTAGGAGGTGTACATTTAAATATACTAAATTGGGTAAACGCGAGAATATTCCTGACGGAACTGCCTCAAAGATTGAAAAAGGTAAGAGTCCATCCATCGCAATGTTTGTGCCCTTTTCGCAGTTCAGCTCAAACTGAGATAGCGCTTTTGAGAGCCGAATATGCTTCGAAAATCGCCGGATAAAACCATAGCTCGAGGGCCCATTCGCTTCCAGTCTGAGAGTAGTAAGGTTAAGAACTAGTCCGTTGACCATCGGCGCCGGACCTTGTGACGATGGTATGGTTTCTGTCTGATTGTTGTCCCGAAACGTGAGATCTAGTATTTGGAGGACAGGACAATTTGACAGAAAAATCAACAGCTGAGAAAGGGAGGGGGGGTTAATTGGATAAGCGAGTGTGAAGTGCGTTAATTGGTTGTGTGTGAGCTCGAGCCACACGAAGTCTAATCCAATAAGGCAAATTTCGTAGAGATGTAAGGTGTTCACCGAATCCATAAGTTGTGGTTGCTCTTCGAATCGGACATCTTTGAAGTCCCCGGTTAGGGAGATATCCAAGTGTCGTAGTTGGAGTAATGGTAATCCAGAACTATGGATAATATGATAAAATCGAGTGAAGTCGGTGTATGAAGAGTGTATTTGCAAAAACCATAAACGAGATAAAATTGAATTAGCGTGAACCAAGAAATATGATTGTGACGGAAGTTGGTCAAAGTTAGTGCAACGTCGTGGCCAACCGTTTCTCCATGATAGCGCGAGAGGTGCTTTTTCCGAGCGTCTTATGAATAAATCAATAAGCGAAATAGAATTGTTTAAATCTACGAATGCCCATAAAGTGGGAGATCCCAGCGCGAGTATTCTCCAACGTTCACATACGTGCGATACATTCAACGCGGTCCTTTCAGGTATATCTGAGTCGTAGGCTGACAGTGCAAAAAATTTGTAGAGAATGTCAAGAGGGAGTTTGTTTATCCCCAACTTGGAGTTGTGGATATTGTTCAGTCGGAGGATCAGGGAATCAAGGTTTTGGCGTATCTCGTGTATGGCTCCGATTGCCAGATCGTCCGAGTTTGATCTAGTGAAAATCCTGTTATTATGTATGCATCAGAACAACAGAACTCACTCTATCTCATCTTTGAGACCAAAAAAGTAGTGTGCCAGTCTACCCTCCATCGATCAAAAATGGTTGAAAGTGTCCGCTTACGCGTGTCCGGCGCTTAGTAGACAGTGAAGACTAGTCGGTTACGGGCGCTTCGAAGTTGTCACTGGGCGTCTATAATTCATCACTTGCACAATACTATTATACACAGGGACTAATATACAACATTTTATCAATGTAACTCGTACGAGTCATTCGATTCAATCTCTTGTGATCTTGTTGTGCATTGAATTGGATGTGACGATAACTCGGAGCACGTCGCTGGTGACTCGGTGTGCCGGGTGCGTACTGGAATAAATAGATTTCATTGAAAGGTCAAGAGAGGGTGTCCAAGGTATCTGAACAAATTTGTCATCGATAAGTATGTCATCGCTTCATATCATGCTGTAGGTTAGGTTGGATTGGAAAATTGTTCTGAGCAGGGAGGATCTATTTGTCACAAATTTGTCGGGACAACGACAACGGCAAACATTACGCGTATGATTCCAAGATCCACTGGATTTTCACCATTAAGGGAGTTAGTCTAAGTGAGAAGCCAAAATAACGCATCATCCAACAGCTTAGCTTATCTAGCAATTATACTTGTGGTTTACCCGCTTATTACAGATATTACATAATAATAATAATACTTTCAAAAACATAATTCACGAGTGAGTAAATGTCATTCGTGTAGTGTTTCGTTCCAGAGAGCAATACGTATGTTTTTCATGAAGAAACCGATATTTTCGCATTTATTAGGGTCCATACAAAATTCATATACAATTTCTGATAAAATGACCGCACATTTACCAATGTTAGACACGATCGGCTTCAGACTGGTGCTGGAAACCCAGATCTTCAATGGTTTCAGTAGGTTGGCCGGTATCTGCCGGCAGTCCAGCAAGATTATCAAAATCGCCGTTCCCAACATCTAAATCCACGTTTTCTTCTTGATCACCCATTTCCACCAAGAAAGACTGGTGAACGTGTTGTAGAACACTTTGAATCTGAAGTGTTGGCAGGGATATGTTGCTGGCTTTCATCAGTGCAGCATTACGTTGACGAAGATCCAAAATAAAATCGGAAACCAGAATAGCTATTAAGCTATTAAATAGAAAATTAAACAGAGAATCTACAGAGAAAATCATTTTATCCTACCTGTTTTCGAAGGCAACTAACATATCGGATGCTGCGTTCTAATCATAGATAAAGACAAGACAATATCCCGACCGAAATCAGACTTACATCCGAAAACTGAGGGTGAAGTTAATAACATATAGCAAGAGTATGTACAGTACTCACTAAGACTTGTATAATTGCAAATATGGTGGATAGAGTTGCTCCGAAGCTAGAAGAGCATCAGGACTATCATCTTCAGAGAAATTTGGCTTTATGTGCTTACAGTATTCCTGAGATAACTAATTGAACTATTAGATATGGTCGCGTGGGATAGTTTATTGAAACTTGCTCTGTTTAAGGAATATGGAAACAAGGTCATCACCGTTTCTAATTCCAGCTCTGATCTTCGATCTCCAAGTTCCCCATATGTTCCACCAGCATATTATGAGCTCTATGAAGCCACTAACGATATTGAGAATATTTGTTAGAAAGTTAACCAGAACTATCTCATCTGAAATGTGTCAATTTTCAGAGATCAATCTTGTCAAATTTGATAGATATATATACCAGTGACACTAGAACTAAAAAATGAGAAGCAATGTAGAGCGAGCATTCATGTTAAAAGAGACTAACCTTGTAAAACACCCTTGTAGTACTATAGATTCTGAGAAAAGGATTAACATAAATTCTGAGAGGTTGTAAGAAAATCTTCTTACGGTATATTTGTAAACCCAGTCCCAAAAAGAGAGTCAAGGCTAAAACAACCGTTATTATCTTATTTCCTTTACAAAGGGCGTAAGCGCGGGCAATCAATAAACCTTAAATCAGTATTAAACAAAGCCGAATGGAAATAATATGAGTTGCGTACTGACCTCTGAAGCCAATATACTCCAAAAGACCGAGAAAACTAATCACATTGGCGAGGTTATTACAAGTGCTACGGGTCTTAAATTATGAGTTCTATAATCATATGTAAGCTCTTACCTTCCCAGCTATTTGAGATTTCCGGACAATATGGATCAGTTTCGAGAGGGACTGGTGCTCAATATTCCGCGGCTCACCGGTAAAAACTCATCCCAGATGATAAGCCCCGCCGTAATCAATGCACCATATCTCGTGAATATGTAAAGTACGGCCGGGAGACTAAATCTTTTGAACCAAATGTATTCAATCTCTTGCGGAAATCCAAGGATGACAGCATATAATGATAGTGCTTCAATATCCGAGTTCGTCTTTAAGCTTCCATATATGTACATGTAAATTTGAGGAACTCACCTAAACTGGCAAAGAGACCCAGTTGGAGGATATAGCTAGTATACCGTAATGAATGAGTATTTCGAACGGGTTTCACGACATAAAAGAACTCCATACAACTCATATGCCTCTTGTATCAAACCTTCGCTCATGCTCTGCATGGCTTGAGTCATGTTACCGAGCGTATTGTTCATTTTCGAAAATCAACGACTGAGGAAGGAGACAGCACCAGGCTGCTTGCAATAAAAAGAAAGAAGAAAACGATTAAAAGAATGAAGACCGGAAGCTTGAGCTTGAGAGAAAACCTTAGTCAATCTATTATAAATACTGAAAGAGAAGAAGCATTCCTGAGTTGAGGCCTTACATCATCTCATTCATAGCAGGATGAAACTCCAGTTTTTGTACTCAGTGCCGCACGTTTTCACCGCTTTCCTTACTCTGCTGCTTGCTTTGAACTGCACCACGAGTGATTAACACAAACCATTTTGCCTAAACCCTTGACAAATTTACATTCTGTAAAACAACAAATAAAACAGAGGATGGTCCGTGCTATCCTTGTCGAGGCTGAGTGCCACTCAGCTTGAAAGATGATCTCGTTGTCTCGTTGATTAAAATCTTTGTCCCCTTCTTCCATCAGCAGCACAACATCAGCAAGTTGCTACAAAGATAGTGGCAAAGAAATTGCACCTTCTTCGTATTACAAGCCGCGACTCAACTCCGAACCAATCGTTGGTTAATTGAATTAGGCCTACGGAATGAATATGCTTGTGCCCTGTAGCGACTTCTTCTCTCAGGTTTCGAGGCTTTGATTGTCTGTTGCTATGAACAGTTGTTATGATATGAAAAGAATGGAAGAAATTAAATTATATTCTCCATTCGTCTGCGGAATTTCGTTATCAGCACATAACGTGAGAGGTTCTACGGTGCCCACAATGTCGAACTCCGCTGATTGCCGGGGTTTGTTTGGTATGTTCAATTCTCTGATCCTTCGAGAACATATGACTTTGGCCCGATGGATTTACCCCATTTTCACGGCCAGTTTCAACCCGTACGTGCGTACAGGAAACGATGAACGTGAAACTTCGAAGGGAGGCGACCAATTGACAAAAAAGTAAGAGCCTGCTTCAACAATTTATGGGCACCTTCGTCCTTGGCCGATTCTTCCATCATAAATGATTGACAATCCGCGACTTCTTTGAAGTGCGTCAGTCAAGATCGGATCATATCGCGGTAGATAGTAGTAGTGAAATCACCTACCAAATTAGAGGGCGATTTAGTAGTCTGTATAACTAGTAGCCTCAGACCAAATACCCTAGAATAAAGATTTTTTAGCGTATTACGGACCATAACAAGCGGCAATTGGATTGGAGTCAAATTGCGATGATAAAAAGTTTGCTTCTATCTCTGACGCATCCGTTTTGGTGAATGGGAAACGTGGCTGTACACTCCATTCTTGAAAAGTGTTTCTAACCGCACAGCAGAGATTGTTCTAGTGATGGAGCTAAGATGCAGTTGAGGACTGAAGTCATCGCTTCAAGTTCGTCATGACGCAAAACGACACGTGTCACCGTGTCACTGACAAATGTCACACGTACTTTGTTTGCGCTGAATCAGATGCATGCTGAGAACGGTCGACATGATACCAATTTGTGGCAATTCGAAGACAGTACGAATTTAGAATCATTTTCTCCTCCGTAGCCGGACGGAACTCCAAGTTCACTCTACCCAGCCTAACTGAGGCTACATATTTATAGGGGATACACGATATATCATATTATTCGATACAGACCCGGCCGATCATATAATTACAAAGCCTACAAAAATAACACCTTTTTCATCTTTGAACCCTGAATAAAACGATGCACAATAATTTCCAAAACGGCCTTATCTGTGCGCGCAAATGCCAAGTATCGCATCAAACAGCGGCCATATATGGATCTCTACGAATGTGAATAGACATCGAGTCGCTAGCACCATCCGATGATTCGTCTCTGACGTCTTCAAAATCGAGACCGCCATTATCTTCTGCCTCAAGTGTAGCACTAGCACGATTCGAGTTGTTGGCATGATCACCTAGCTCCACAATAATAGACCGGTCCACGTGTTGCAGGACGGTTTGAATTTGGAGTGTTGGCAACGTTATGTTTTTGGCTTCTATTTCTTCGGAGTTACGTTGACGAAGGTCCAATGTAAACCCAGTAACCAAAATAGATGATAGACTATGAATCAAAATGAGAATGAGAATGGAGTAAACAACTTCAGAAAAAACCAGATAGTCTTACCTGTTTTCGTAAATAATTAGAATGTTAAGTACCGGGCTCTATTAGTGGCAAAAAAAACTGTATCGGATTGAATCCTGAATGCATTGATGTCGGCACTTACATTCACCCCCTAGATGGAAAATTAGAGTTGGGATAAACGCCAAGTGTAAACTTACTGCTTGATGAACGATTATGCTGGTAATGGCCACAGTAATCACAAAGCTTAGTACGAAGATGAATGAAGATAATGCATTTCAAATAAATACATATGCTCACAATATTCTCGAGAAAACTAAGTTAACTCATTAGAGTAGATCTCACCAGGAGTATTATTGAGACGCACTCTGTGACAGGAATATGGAAACGAGGTCCCGGTTGCTTTGAATTCCAGCCTCACGCTTTAATCTCCAGGTTCCCCAAATGTTCCACAAGCAGACTCCGAATACTATGAAATCGGTAACAACGGTGACAATATTTGAAAGAAGTCCGACTAGACTCAGTTCCTCTGAAATGTAAACAAATCAATCAAAGAGCCCGATGACGCCGCTCATGATTAGGAACAAATGCATAGAATGTGAATGTACCATTGGCACTATAATTATAACGTTAGTAGGAAATGGGATAAAACTGTTTGACTGACTAACACGGGAACACATCCATTGAATACGATTAGTTCTGAGGAACAGTTTATTAGATTCTCTCAGCCAGTCAACTTAGAAGTCCTTTTACCGAAAAGTAGTATGCCCGCGCCCGCCAGGACACTGAACAATAAAATTCCACCCAGAATCTTATTACCTCGACAGAGAGAATATGCTCGGGCGACCAATAAACCTTATGTAGATTTGGTTATGAATGCACACCCAGCAAACACTGTTGCACTAACCTTGAACACCAAAATATGCGAGAAGAGTCATAACATTTGAGGCATCAGCGAGATCATTACAAGCCCTTCCTTTTTTTCAGCTTTCTGGTTTCGTCAAGTGAGAACAGAATCGTACCTTCCCTGAAGAGGACCATTGAACCTATCAGTACTTACGGTCGTCGAGAATTAAAAATATTTTTACTCACCGGTAAGAATTGAACGGGGATATTGAGCCCTTCACCAATCAAGGTCCCGTATCTTGCACAGATATAAAGGAACGTTGGTACACTGAATCGCTTGGACCAGATATATTCGACTTCTCGTCCAAAACTTAGTATGGTAGCATATGTTACAAGCACTATGGGTTTACAGATTCAGGTCATCAATTTCTCCTAATCAAGATTTGGGCAGCTCACCTAGATTGCTGATAAGACACAGTCCAAAAACATTACTATACATAGACTTAATATTTTGTGTCATTGTAGAAAACAGTTTGCTACCTTTCAAATACTTCTTGAATAAAAGCATCCATCATGGCGGCATCCTGAGCTTCAGTCATATTACTGGTCGTGTTGTTCATTTTTGAGAATAATAAATAAAAATCTGAATGGCAGATGCCTGTGTGTTAGATTATGACAGTTTCTAAGATATAAGGCAATGGCACCACAGCGATGCTACTGGTGAAGGAGGAAATAAGAGTCAAAAAGATCGATAGCGGTTTAGGGGAAAGTGGAGCCTTTTAAATACAGAAGATAAGTTCTTCTGTGATTAGAGTCATCGGTTTAACTCATATTAGGATCTCATCTTACTGCGATGAACTAAGATCTTTGAAATTCCGAGCTCTGGCGGAGGGAGATCAGACGGAACTGATGTCAGTCCGGGTTATCCGGTCCAATAAACACAAGAGTTTGAACGCTCAATCGTCAAACAAACGTCGCCTATCAGACCGTCATGGCTACGTAAATCATTAGAAGGTAAATGTTATTGTCGACCGATACACGTATGTATATTAAAACTCACACAGGATTGCGAGTTGTGAAGAATTCTAGCTGATAATGGATAACTACGACTGATTGAGGTCGATCACTGATTCAATCCAACTCGGCATGCTTACACCGCATCCAATACGGATCGCATCCCTCTGGCTTTACACACGAGAGCCGCACATTCTGTGTTCAGCTTTGACCACCCACTGCTGTGCTTAATGGGATACACACCACTGCATCGCTCGGTGCCGAATCCTCGGGACTTCATTCTGGCAAAATGTTTTGCAAACGCCTAGTTTGTTCCTGGCCAAAGAGATCTGCATTCGTAACTGAAATCACAAGATTTCCATGTCGACTTGATTGATTAAGCGTATGACCTATACAGCCCATTAGTGCCAAACTGAAAGAAGTCTTGAATCAAACGAGACGGGAATTTCATGAACAGACGTACTTTTTATGAAATACCTTGATGCCGAACTTGAACTGGCACCCTTGTTGCGATAGAATCACTGGCCGACATTAGATCTGAATGGGCGCGAGGAAATGTAAGGGTGGGATCATCCTAACAAAGTTAAGCTGACGAGTTGGAGGAGGAAGGAACAAGGAACGACCGTCATCCCAACTTCGCACAGCAGCGGATCATACTAGAGTCATAGCATGGCTTGCATTATTAGGATGTATCTTGCAATCTCAATCACTCCTTAAGTATGTAGTAGCCGATTATGGATAGCATGTGAAACTAAGATGAGATTTGAGATTTTGAGGTACGCGACGGCCGGAAAAAATTCGCTATCTTGTGGGTGAATGTGACGACGTGTTATTAGTTTTTCCTCATACTGCCATGAGCATTTGACAGTCTGAGAGTGCAGAAGGGGGAAAGATGAATCGATGAAGCTTGAGGTTGAGGCGTTCAGAAAGGCAAGCATCATTGGAGGACCGTGCGCTGAGAAGAAAACCTCGGCAACGTCACATGTGTCACGACTGGATTTCGTTGCCAGCAATCCGCGCTTAGACAGCATCGGAGCCACCCGAATGCTCTTATCAAGGACTTCTAAATGGTATCGACAAAGGGTAATCCAAAACGCATGTTTGAGCTGATAAATACGTGTACCAAACATATATACATCGAACGAAGCATTAACAGCTATAAAATATCTTTCCTTCCCCTAAAAATCGACGTTTTCTTCAAGTCCTCGATGGAATGATCTTCTTAGCCGGTTCCCATTTTATGAGAGCTCAGTAATGTCGGCAGTTGACAAGACTCGAATAATTATCTCAGCGGTGGTCTTTTACGTTTCGGAAGGTGGCGTAAGAAGGCCCGTTTCGTGACGTACGGACGCGTCAAACCGGCCGTGAATTGGTTTGGTCTCTCGACTCATCTTCCGGGGAGCAACCTTAACTATGTCTCTAGACTCTTCTTTTTCAATTCTTCTCCTTTCATACACCTCTAGCCATTTCGCACGTGCAGTATGTGCCGGGTGGTCCGCGAAAGCGTGTGGATGAGGCTGGGCTCGGGTAGCGACCCATGGTTTAAAAGGCGATGCAGCTTGAATGTCATAGGTGATTAAAGAGTAAACCCCTTCTTAAGATTTTATTTACCTGAATCCACTGATAGTAGGGTTGGCTTCGGTTCGAAAACAGGGCCAAAATAAGGTTCGGTTCTCCAAGGATTCCTTGACATTAGTACGTATTTTCGAGACGAACGGCAAGGAGACCTAGTTTGACAACTTTACGCAAGCGTAATCAATTAATTGAAGAAGAACTGGATGCAAATCGTCAGCATTGAGCGAAACGGAAGCTTGAGCTAAATCTTACCAAGTATTTGAAGTTTGAACCGGAATCTTGTAAAAAAGGTGACAGCTAAATCATGTAGAATGGCTCATGTTTATATGGTTCAAAACGTGCGTTGCATCATGCAAGCTTCCTTTTTTCTCTTGTGAAACAAAGGAAAAGAAAGGACAAGAAAAGACGTGGACGGTGGCAGTGGGACAAAGGTATTGTTGAAACATGTCTAACGAACAACGGAAGCATTTTATGCGTATGGTCCAACTTTTTACCAATTTTCCATACACAAAGTAGGCGAGAATCTTAGCTGCTCACCCACTGGTACGACTCCCGAGTTGGAGGAATAAATGGCGACCGGGCCGACTAAGCCAGATTAGCAACCGCGTGACTTCATGTCACGTGTTCGTGGACCACGTCCGTCGTCAACAAAGGCGAAACGAAGGCAAACCTTAAGTTCCTCAGGGATTGAGCATCGTGTATTTAGACAGAATGCACCAAAGGCGAGATGATAAGGCGGGTAAGCCGAATGTTTGATCTGAGAGTTGTTTTTAATTAAGTTTTTTTTCAAACAAGTTACAAACAAACACAATGCATTAGAAAGAAAACGGGTTTTACAAGTATGAAGGCTGGGCCGGATGACCCATATGATAATCATACTATGCGCCATAGCAATCTCATACACAAAACAGATATCCAACATTAGTCAGGTAAGTTTTCTTCGACGATGCGACTCTCTTTCGCAATTCTTTTTCTCTTGAGATCCTAATACGCATTTTACCCCAGAAACCGTTTCTTACATGGTCGTTTTCTCCCGAACTCGTCATTTTGTATTTAACCGATGTCAAGCATTGATTGATAGAGGTGATGCAAAGATTCTCGGTGCCGTCTCAGCTCAACTGCTTACTAGTAGAAGATCACGTTATGCGAATAACGCTGAACAAGTTTTTCCTATCCAACCCACCCGACCCCCACTTGGCATTACTGACCTCTTTCCGCCCCTAACATTTTACGGACTCGGTATTAATCACACATGTCAACAAGTCCTACACGTTTCATTCAACTAGCCAATGATGATTCGCGGATAAATTTTGGGCCCAGTGGTAATGCATGGAGTAGCGTTCCAGGATCAAGTAGTATGTTTCAAGTTGGAACCATGGGATCTCCTGTATCGTCTTCTTTAAGAACTACAAACAATGGCACGATTTCTTTCAATTTTGAAGGTTAGTTGACTTTCAAGGTCGTCTGAGGTCGATCCCGGTTTACTACTACAATTTTAGGTTTTGATATAGTGGTCGTAGTATCATATATCCCACCGTCGTCGGGCGGTTCCAATCCCATAGCGAGCTGTAAAGTAGACAACAAAGTAGTGGGTACGAACACGCCGCCATCTGCGCAGAACAACTGGCCTATTTGCGACAGTGGAAATCTGTCGGATGGCCAGCACACCCTTGTGGTTGATATTTCAAATCCCGCTGGCTCTTCCATCTTTTTCGACTACATCCTATACGCTCCTTCGCCCAACAGCCCGCCCGATTTGACTGATGCATCTGTTCGAATTGAGGCAGATGATCCGTCTATAACATATTCCGGAGGCTTTGTCATTGAAAGCGATACAGGCTCAGCTCAGCTTACAAACGCTGGGAATGCATTCATCAAAGTATCATTTACTGGTGAGCTGAGCGGCGCCGTTTTCATTAGATATTACTGATCGGCATAGGTCAACAGCTCACCTGGTACGGGGTGTATTCAACATTCCTGCCTTTTGTTGCATCCACGGCCGAGTATTCTATCGACGGGGGATCTCCAATACAGTTCCCTCTGGCAGGTCTTGTTGACGACGGGACCAACACGACGGCTTTACTTAATCAAAATTTATTCCAAACCGAAGTTCTCCCGCAAGGATCTCACGAACTGACTGCAACATATCTTGGGAACGGAGAGCATACGGCACTGGGTCTCGCCTTTGTAGTGGTGCAGAACGGAAGTGGTGTCGCCGCACCTTCAATTACAACATCTGCTAGCATTGGCGATACCCCTGGAAATACCGGTCCACCTACTACATCACCGCAGTCATCATCAGATTCGACAAAGTCACATAATAACAGGAATATAATTATTGGCGTCGTTGTGGGAGTCGGCGCCTTCCTCTTCCTCTCTATTGGACTTCTTCTTTTCAGAAGACATGTAAAGCGTACCCGGGTGAAAAAGGAAATCTTGAAGTCCGAAACTTTATCAAAATCGGATCCTATGGGCCCTCTCAAGACGAATTCTTCCGAGTTTCTCAATCGGAATTCAAACCCCTTCCATTTACAACCATTTCAAAACATGCTAGCATGCCAGTACGACTTACTAGTCAAACGGTCACATCAGACTCGTTCTACAATACCCCAACTCGGATCATCCCGCCAATGATCCCGAATGAGGTACAGAGCACAAGTTCAACAAGAACATCGACACTGGCTCAGTCAATTGATGTTCCTGAAACTTCATCATTACTTTCAAACCTGCGATCACCTTACACCCCTACGCCGACTCCGTTTCACATTCCGACTCTTCCGACGCACCAAGTACTAGTAGAAGCGGATCAACAACCACGTCAAACAGCAGTTCTCAGCACACTTCAAATACCTCATATCGCCGGATTTCCCTCGCACAACCTTACTGATCCAGTCGTTGCTGCTACTGCTAGTAGTGTTGCATTGGACGGTAACGGTAGACGATTACCAGAATCCAATTTCCCAGCAAGGGGAAAGGTAAACCCAGGTCCAGGTGCGGCTCGGGAAATGTCTGTCGGCGCTGATACCTCTCGGGAGACAACCGAAGTGTCAGCTTTGAACTCAACACTAGTTTCACCTTCACCTCTAGCTCCATTGACGGTGAGTAATAATACAAAAACTGACATCACATGGTTATTAACGAACCTCAGATCAACGACGAAAGGAATACAGATAGTGGAGTTCGTTTGGGTAGGCAACAAACGTTGTCGTACGGCGCGTTATCGTTGTCTTCAGTTCTTTCGAAAGATGGATTACCTCCTGTGTATACTTCCCGTTAATATCCGTTGTAGGCGAAGTGATAATGGCGTTTCCTCCTCCGTTCTCTCTTTGAAAGAAGGATACTCCAATCCTAGCACGGACTTTTATGATATATATCAGTAATGCATATGCTTTTTCGACAAATTAAGTAATATCATCGCTAGTCGCTGATGTGGCAACAGGCTCGTACTGAATGGGGAGGATGAAACGGGAGCAGACGCAAGGGATACTCCAAAGTATATTAGCATACTATGTATGTATGTATATCTTTCAACAACCAACAACGCTATTTGAGTATAGAAATTATCAAATTGAGACATCGTGTCATACCTATGGCCCAATATTAGACAAACCTAAAGTTGCGCTCCTGGCTTTGCACCAACCACCGTTGAGGTGACCTGAATTATCTGTCCAGCAAGCTGAAAGGCAGAGACCCAAAGGATTTTGGTATTTCAGTAAATATCTTGTTCTGGAATTTTGAGACATTCCTTCCTGCATTCCATCTCCAACCCCCTGTACCCCCTAACTGACCAACCTCTTTTGCCACCAACAACCATCTCGACTAGTATCTCGACCGGCACCATGGAAATTAAAAGGACCACCCTCGAAGAGTTCTCAGAATTTCTCAGACACCAGCCTAGAAACCCAAGACCAGAGCCAGTTGCGAAACCTGTTTATAATGTGGTGCGTTCTTTTTTTTTGGTATCGTTTAGACATCTGACCCATTTTTCACCTGCGTGTGTTTCAGGATCCATCCTTGGATAACCCAGAAGACAACCCAGCAGGCTTTAAATCATTCACACTTCCATCTCAAATAGAATTAGACCGACTTACCAATGAGTGGAGTGAATACAATAAACGCCAAGTAATGTGTTTTCGAGCTTGCCTCAATCGCCAAATCACTCACCTTTTTCATGGCAGGCGGCAATATTGTGGGGGCCTGAGATTTCACGAATGTGAACCCTTGAGGACATATTCCCCTTTGACTGGTGCTCATCCAGGTGCTCATTGTTATTTCGGTTAGTTTGCCACCGTGCCACAGGCAGTTTATGCTCAGACTCGGATGTCTCACCTCCTAACCTACGGCATACTGGTATGCGGGGAACCAGGGCTCACTTGTATACATTGATCTACATTTTTACGATAGAAATATGCCAAATGATACACGATATACGGCAAAACAGCGGGCGGTCTTGAAATCAGCGTATCGTCCTTTTGAGTCGCACAGAGTCCAGTATACCGAATTTTTGCAAACAGTAGTTCCGCGCGCCCACGTTTATCATGATCAAAGATGAATTATTTTATCTACATAAAACTGTCCGAAATTTTCACCTAAATAGCCGTCCAAACATCCTCCATTAGCCGCATGCACTCGTCAGTCACATCTTTCCATTCACATACACTGGCTTCTTTTGTCCCACAGGCCGACATCGAGTCTTTACTATCCCTATTGGATTGTACTGCTTCTTCGACTTCTTTGGCGTGCTGGAAAGTCGGAACTATTTCCAGCTTATCTCCAGCCCATTCTCCCCGATGAATTGGTCCTCTGTAACGCATCGATATATAATCACTAGTAGACCAACAAATTTTGGCAAGAACAATGTGTCCGAGATTGAGAGGAGGGTTCGGTTGACTTTCAGATCCTTCAAAGAGGTACTCTAGGCCCTCATCTCTGACATATAGCTTCTTCGACAGGTTTCTAAGAACAAAGCAATTGCTCATGCGATACCCTTTACACAAGTAATTCCAAATCTCCATCTCCGAAGGATTCAAGGTAAGAAAACGCTGTGGAAACCGGGAAAGAAGGCACCAGGTACTGCGACTGCGATCGGGCCAATCGTACCTTGTAAGATACGAGTCGTATTCCTTCATAGATATACCGTCTGGCCAATCATTTTTTCCTGAAAGTCACCCGCGCAGATGATTCGAGTATTCGCCCAGGTATTCTTGACGATGAGGTTGTCTCGAATACGAATGATATGCCGCTTTCCAATTTCCCAAAGACGCTGAGACGTCAGTGATAAAAACACGCAGTCCGTTAGGTCATCATTGCAGTCATAAACCATATCCAGAATTTCGGGGGGAAGCCCGTCGAGTGTAATGGACTCGCTCTCATCACGCTTTCTACAATAAGAATCAAACGTTTGAACGATAGGAAAGAAAGAATTCTTCCTACCGGTTAACCTTTTCACAAGAGAGAACATGCGCTTCGATGTACCTAATCATTGCATTGCTCTCCGCAAGCCGCGTCAATAACATCTCCAACTGACGAGCAGGGTCTGGTCTAAAAAAGAACTCATTCATAGTTTTCCCGCCCCATATCATGATCTGTTCGTGTCTGTCCATATTGAATCTAGATCATCCATGCATTAGTTTAGTCTTTCTCAGAAGTCGCGTTTTCTTACTAACAGATCCCAGTATTGACCCATTATGGCAATACAATGAGAGACGAGAGCGTGAGCTGGGGCCATTTATGAGATTTCGATGTGAATAAAGGATGCTGCAAAGCTTCTGAGATGCCCATCATCAACAGTCCAGACGTCCCAATGTTCATGCGTCGAACATCCATGGTCCTTGCATGGTCCATGGCCGAGAGCCAAACCAAAAGGGCATCTTGTTCATTTGTCAGCCTCCTTATGTAAATACACACACGTGATTGATTTCGTCACACGAGCGCTCAGCGCTTGGGAACGTGTCAAGTCCTCCGAGTCGTTTTGCTCTGTCCAACTTCTGTCCGCCAGCATCTATTGAGCTGCATAAACTATTACCTTCTCTATTGACAGCATCGAGGAATAAAACGCACTGAGCACGTTATACTGATATGGATATATACCCCGACGCGAAAAAAGCTAAGGCGACATCCACTCGTCATATCCAAATCGTATCTGTCAATGTAAGCAGTGAATTTATTATAATGTTGATGTATCAGGCCTTATTTATTCTTTCCGATAAGGAATCAAATATCTCTACCAAAAGAACCGGTGTCCGTCTCGGTGCCCTTAACGTCAACGTGTACCAAACGCTCAAGGACGTTTTCATGCCTGCAGGATACCCTCACTCAGTCAGTCCTGGTAGCGTATGTTTAGTTTCTAGATTAGAGCCCTGATGCTTACATGATTAAAAAGACTATCTGAAGTATGCTGCGCCAACTGCGTTACCCCGACATCTTTGCTGATTGTTGAACAGCTACCAAATATACGATTCGTTGCAAGCTTTTAGTAGCGCAATTGCAGGGTTGTTTGCTTCTCGAGCTGTTCTGGAAGGTAGTTATCTTCCCTCTTAAATTTGCAACATTTAATTTCATTAGGCTTTGGTTTCAGCGACGCAAAATTATTCGCAACTACCGCCATCTTCATAAACATAGTTCAAGATGCTGCCAGTCGTTTATCGAGCACGTAAATAACCTCAAAATCAATTATTACCACTAACCTGTTTTCTCCAGCTATCCTCTTCGCCTGGCGGATAGGTACGGCTCTTGAGCCTGAATCTAAGAAATACCGTCTTCTCGCAGACATATTCAACGACACCGCCATGATCCTTGACTGTCTCTCTCCCCATATCCCTTCGAAATCTATCCGATTGCTTTTGATCTGTCTTGGTGCTGGTTTCAGAGCTCTCTGTGGCGTCGCAGCTGGTGGGGCTAAAGCCGCCTTGAGTGTCCATTTTGCAAGGGCTAATAATGTGGGCGATTTGAACGCAAAAGATTCCAGTCAAGAGACAGTTATTGGACTTCTTGGCATGCTCGTACGCCTTTTTTTTCGCAGTAGTAACCCTAGGCCTCATGTTTGATCTAGGTTGGATCAGTCATCATCGGGAGAGTCACAACTCCAATAACAACGTGGATCTTCCTCCTCGCTTTGATTGCCATCCACATGTTAATGAACTACCTGGCCGTCCGATCGGTGATGATGCGTACCCTAAATCGTCAACGCTTAACACTCGCATACTGCGCGTTCCGCAGCTCATCATCACACAACCAGATCCAAACTCCAGCTCAAATCTCAAAAAGAGAGTACATATTCGCTCGTGGTGGGAGACTTTATGACTACAGTACCTTGATATCGGGTGCATTTTTGGGTCACTGCAGGTTCGAAAACTTCATATCGGCGAGACAAATCGGGCTCTTATCTGAGCCCCATGTCACATCCCTTCTTAACATATTCTCGGACGAGAAGTATATTTTGAGTTTTGGTGGTGGCGGTAATGAAGGCTTGCGAATTCAGATTTACTTACGCGAAGACGCTACTTCTCGGGATACACTCAAAGCATGGATGCACGCTATCGAGTTAGCCTATTTAGCGCGAGACAGAAGGAAGGATAAAAGCAATGTATTCTCCTTTTCCGACGATGATGTACTTGATATCATTCGTAAATCGTTCCAAGTCGTTTTGCAAGCTCATTCAAAGTTTTGCGAGGAACTGGCGAAGCGAGGATGGGATTTGGAGACGGGCGCTCTTCTCACAAGTGAAATCGCTCGGTTCAAAATTATCAATACCGATCGCGACATGCCTAGAGGAGAAACCAAGAAAAATATTTGAAAAGGACTAGAAAATTTGTATTGTAAAATTTTGTATTGAGATCAGCACTACGTATAAAAACTGCTTTGCTCTGACTAGAAGGACATAACAATGTTGGAGTGAGTGATATGGTCACTCTAGATTAGATAGTAAAATTACATAACGGACTGTACAGCAGAACCTGAAGCGTCGGTCAGAAGACGCAAATAGTCTTCGGACCGACGTTGTTCAGTCAATAAACAATCCTCCTAATAATACCAACCAAAAACAGCACAAATCGTAAAACCAAATTCCACCAAAAAATTGCCAAAAGTGACCCAGTTTTCAAAATGTTGTCGGATTTGGACTGACCTAGACTCGGGTCCACTCGTCGTGACATCGATGCTGGTTTCTTGGACCATGCAGGGGTGATACCCAAATCTGATAAAATCATTTCGCTCGTTATTTTCGCACCTGCCAAGCAAATCGGGACTCTGGACGACATGTTAAGTATACATGTTGGGCTAGATAAAAAAACTTTTACCCTGTTCCTGGATGTGTAGACGCTCCAACGAAGAAGAGATTCTTGAGAGAAGGTGACGAATCGGTGGTCGGACTGTGATTTGTTCACTCATTGTAGGAACTGGAATTGGAAGACTCTGTGACCACTTACAACACATGACGTTAAAAAAGTTATGAGACAGTCCCAGTATAGCTCCACGATTGAGATTGAACTTTTCCTTCCCTATTGTCATGATATTTGGTCAGTTGCCTAAAGCGGGAATCAAGGAACCTTTCACGGATGATGCGTACACGTCTCCGGAGTATTGATCAACTCAAAAGTAATCCACGTCCTAAAATCCTTAAATCCAAATTGTTTTTCAAGAGTATCAATAACAACATCTCGGGCGCGCTCGACTGACTTTTGTAGTCGCTGCGACTCCGTCGTGTGGTCTCCACCGACAAACGGGCTCAAAGCGCCAATGGGTACCAAAGCGATAACAGCATCCCGCCCTTCCGGTGCGGCGGAAGGATCGATCCGACTAGGCACGTTGACATAAAAGCTTGGATCGTCAGGTAGCGTATGGCGCTTGAAAATATCATCAAAGGATTCCAGATATTTATCTGCCAAGAAGATATTATGTACCCCGAACTCTGGGATCACACGATCCATACACCAGTAAAAGCTGATGCAGGAACATGAGCAATCACGAGTGTTTAATGTAGTTTTTGTCGGAGTGAGAAGGTTCAAGACGTAGGGTGGCCACGAGCTGGTTAGAAAGGAGAGAAGTTTGCCCGAGAGCTTTGAAGGTTTATCGGGAATGAGGCTGTTATACGAGTAAACGAGGTCGGAGTTGAGAACGACAATATCTGCCTCAAGTTGTTCTCCTGAGGCAAGTTTCACTCCTGTTACTTGTTTGCCGTCGCTCGAGATTAGGACGTTGTCTACGGGCGTTGACAAGTTGTATTGTGCACCGTATCTTTGTGATATTTTAATGAGAGCGTCTAGAATCTGTGCAGACACTTATAATCTAATGCTCAAGAGGGACTGTGGAACTGACTAACGTTGTAATAACCGCCTTTCGGGTACCATACTCCTTCGGTCAATTCGGTGTACTGAAGTAGAGAATATAAACCCGGGGCGTCATATGGACTATTATACAATCAGGTGTTTAAAAGGTGTTCATTCGAATGAGAGTATGTCTTCACCTCATCTGAGACCAAGATTAATGAAGAAAGAATGAAATATATATATGAAGTCTTACCCCCATATACATGGACTTTATGTATTAATGGGACAACTATGCATAATCATAAGCTAAACTTGTAACAAGGCTCATTCGTAAAGACATACCGCAAATGTGAATGCACGCCGGAGACGTTCTGTTTCAAAATAGTAGGAAACTCTTGAATACTGATATACAACATGAGAACGCGTGAGGGTGAAGATTGTTGCTCGCGGAAACAGGCTATGCGGAGATTAGTCAGCGCTCGGTATATGCGCCGGTCCGTCAACCTTTTGCCAAATTTGATTATTTTTGTACCTTTCACCCGTTCGCAATTAAACTTCTGGCTTTTTCCATTCTCTTTAGATTACATTTTAGCACCATTCCAATTTCCTGGAAACTCCCAAATCATGTATATAAAAATCTTTCTTTAGCTTACAAAATACAATAAGAATGTTTCCCTCCTATTTCTCCCTCTGAGCACACATCCGCTGATTCCCTTATCTTCCCTGTTCGCTCCTGAGGCGCACGTATCAAGATAAACATTTCTTACCATTGACCTGACTATTTGTAGGATGAAGGAATAGGTAAAGAAACGAGGCAAAATTAAGGATGAAAGGTTGGGATAATTTTTGTTCAAGATTTCGTTGACGGAAATTCGTAGTTTTTGTGACTTTCCTGGAGGAACCCGAGGAATCTATAAGATGCTCTTTCTCATTTTCGTCATGAGCAAAGGAAAGCGTGACAACACACCTTTGGTATCCAGTAGCACCCTCCCACTTTTCCATTTCGTCTTTCATTAAACTGTGGTCTGTGCTCAACGTGACGCACTGACGATCGCGAAAGTATACTCTATAATTCGGATCGCATTTAAGGAGTTCAATTCCTTCTTCCTGTATAACAGTGCCTAAATCGGAGAAAGTAGCAAAGAAGAATTTTGGAAGAAGAAGAAGAGAAGGTCCTTGATCAAATCTCTAGAGGAATTCGTAATGAGTACTGAACGTGCTGCGCCATGCGCATTAAAAGGTCACACGAACGTAGTTGTTGTGATGGATTAGTGAACAGCGACCACCAAAGAACGAGTTCTTTTCTAAAACATTGACTTCTACACCTGATTTTGCGAGACGAGCGGCCTGGTAAGCAAAGCAAAGAATTAGGGGATCAGCTTGGTTATGTGTGATAGGGAACAAGCTCACCGTGGCAATTCCACCTGCTCCTGCGCCTACTATGATCGCCCGAAATTTGCGTGGTTCAGAAGACATTGGGGGTCGGTCTCGTCGTCATCGACATGTCCCATAACCAAGGAACTCTGGACAGTCGTAATGCAAGTTCGAGTGGTAGCGGTTTAGGGGGAAGTATGTATGTATGTTTCCGGATTCACCATGTTAAAACAGTTCTCCCGAAAAAGCCAAAGGACGCGAAGATTCAAAAACGAGCTTCATGAAAGTCACATTATAAAACACAGTAGTGATATTAATTGTGCGAACTTGGTTGATTATCAGCCGTTTGAAGAGATGGGTGTAGTTGAACAGTTCGTCGTGATACTCAAGTCGGCGTGTTCAGCGCCTATTTTCCCTTGCACACTGCAAGGGTTCTACACGCACGCCCGGATGCTAAAAAGTTATGAAACAAACGAATTATGTAATTAAAAAAATTATATAATTGTTGATGATGACTATATAATATGTCTCAAACCAATTCCTTGACGACGTTTTCGAGCTTATTTCTAAAATTTGTCAAAAAAATAAAGCAGACTGTTCTTTCCCAAGTATTTAACAGACCCACCTTTGAATTAATTGGCAATGAGAGAGATTGTTAACGATCTGATAAACCGTCGGAGAGCATGTATACGTGTTAGCTTCAGCTTCGTCCGTCGAAATACTGCTTGCAACAAGTGTAAAGTCATCTGCAAGACCGGTCAAAAAATCGTTCCTTAAAACCGTTTCCCATGTGTTGAGGAAAATGTTTGCGGTCGTTCTTGAGTAAACGTTGCTGTTAACAACCGTGTCATCTATATTCATATCTTCCGTTAGTAGTTCGAATACTCGTTCTCCTGATACATTGTCGTCCATAACGTCTTGATGCGTTATTGGGTCGATGTTCCGCAGTTTCACTGTCAGGCAACGTTTGTCGCCTATCCGCCTAATACCAGTTCGTATTTCATCGTGGATAGACGTGATTGGGAGATTTAAACTGCATCGCACGGCCTGCTATGACGAATGTGTTTCCTTTACTATCATTGCTTTTCAACAGAGTCTCTCCTCTTCCAACCTTGATCCAACGGCAAGATTCCGTGTCGTAGATTTCGGTCGGTAGATAATTTTTTTCAGCTGACACAAATTCTAAAACTATCCCCAAATGCTGCGCTTGCTCGTCCACCACGTCCGCGTCGTTTAAATTAATATCCCCCTGATTGTGTTCTTCTGATCCGTGACCATCGATAGTACTGAGCTCGTCTGGTTCTTCTACTTGGGTAGATCTGCGAGGCATGATACGTTGGTAAGGCGAATAGTTGATAGTTGTTTACGACAACATATCATTCGTACAAGTTGTTTAAAGCATATTTTCCTGTTTCTCTGTTTGGGCAAAACTGTTGCTTTTTATCTGATGTCACCTGCCGTCGTTTTTCTAAGAGCGAGTGACGTACTTCGTTTAATTTTATCCCCCACCGTGACTGTGCAAGGGACTTGCCGCTCAAGGCGGCTCTAGTTAGAATTCCGATCGGCATTTGCCATTTGGCGTCCAGGTGCTGTGTGGTCTACCAGGGTCTACCGCGGAATCAATTAATCATGAATATGAACAAGGTACGAACGAAAAGTGTATTTTCAGTCTCCCAGTCCTGTGATGAAAGGCACCTTGAAGCCGCCTTTGAAGTGAAATATGACCAACGTCAGGACTTTATGTAAAGCAAGAGCCTCGATAATGGTGACATATAGAGTCGGATATATGTTTATCGTCGGGTCATGACTATATGTATGAGCTCCGCACTGCGGCATCTCCTGGTGAATCTCCTTCTCCCACACCTGGCAGTCCTAGTCATGCTTTGAGCGGACCCGATGATTCATAAATAGAACTCAGCAACATTCATAAGGCACTCTAAAAATGGCCAGCTGGAATACATGCGGCCTTTGGGTGCAACGCTGCTATTACTAAGGATAACTAACTAGGTCAAAAGGTGGGATCCTTTAGTACTATCCTGGCGGCCCGGGATCCATCCCCGGGTTTAACGTAACGAGATAACTCCAGGAAGACCCAAAAAAACTCCTTGAAATGGAAAAAGTCTCATGAAATACCAATGGATGCCCAAATAGAGGAAAGCGCAAGTTCCGGTTTATTCATCGACCCTTCAAGCAACGCCGAGGATGAGCGCGTGCATCAAAAAATGCGATGCAACACGTTTAGAAGTTTGGCCAACAACAAAGAATTTTCGGTTTTCCCGATAAGCATGGGAACGTGAAACCCCTTCTGACCAGGCGGATAATTCCCCGTTACAAAAATGACTTCAGCACATAAGAAGTCTGGCACTTTGGCACTGCCGATAAGCGGAAAAGATTCGTTCGGTGTTTGGACAACGAATCGGATGACTTACATGACATTTTCTCTTTGTTGTTCAAAAAGGCATTGCTTCCTCAGGGTCGAGTTAACCTGAACAAACTTGATTGGTTCCAAGATCCATGTGCCTCATTCCCAGAATTGATAATATTTACCGTCCCGCGGACCATTACTTTGTGATAAGTAGGGAATGTACAAGATGTTTCATTATGAAAGTACGCAACGAATGTGGGAAATTGAATAGATAGATATACATATAGCTCGAAAAAGAACACTTTCAACACAGCATAAAAGAAAGCAAATTCAATACAAGCAGACTAGGTGAAGAGATAATATAAAACTACACCGGAGGTATCTGTGTTTCACTTCTAAGCCAATTGGAGATATTTGTCAACTTGCGCTTCTTCCTATTAAAGATCCCGTTGACCAAAAGTCTTACTCGTGAGCATTAATATAGGTAACTTACCAAGCAGAGATTTTTTTTCTTCTTAGCCGGTTTTGATGTTGTGATTTAGTACCTGTTATATGATTTATCACTACCCCGTTCAGCTTTCCGCGGCTCAGCGATTCCTTGAGTCGTTTGAGTTCTCCTAGTGCTTTCGAAGCGGAGGGTCGGAGCTGCGGATCCTCCTGAATGAGATAACTAATGAATGGTTCCATAAACTCTAGTCCGTCGTAATCCTAGATGCTAGTTAACATATTATATTACCGCTGAGGACGAGAAAGAGAAAATCACATCACAAGTACGTTTGATAGCCATACCGACTTGGAATACGTCTAGCTTGAATGGATCATAAGGTACCGTCCACGACGCCTCCGGAACGTTCTTTTCTTGTCCCAATATTCCGACCAACAAATGTCGCTCATCGAAACTGCGAAATCGGTGGGAGAGTTCAAAGTCAATCCAGTAATATTGAATAGGTCCCACGGTCCTTCTTGATTTACTAATAATTCGGGTTACCCCGTCAGGTTGGCGGAATTCTTCACAATAATGAAATCCTTTGGGTATGACTTTTGTAGGGTCCATGAGGAAATTTAAAAAACAGGCGTCCCTTCCCAAAGAAGTTAGTCATTATAAATTACAAGCTTGTTTCGCTACGCATACCTATGAACTACGTTATGTTCGTGCATGAACTCCAATCCCTGTTGTACGCAATCATAATCAGTTCCGAAACAAACCAAACCATTATAAAATAGAACCTCGAGCATTTGTTGAAACGCTTCGATGCATTCGATTTTCCGTTCAAAAGGTGGATGGTCGAAGGACGAGAGTAAAGGCATGACAATAAAAGCAAAAATATCATTATGCTGCATCGGAATGACGTCTAAGATTGGAACACAGTGGTTTCTAGGGTATAATCTCAAGGTTTCCGACGAGAAAAAGAGGCCTATGGGTATTTCCTCCACATCCGTATGGACAAGCTTGAGCGCAACTTTGGCACCATCCGATATTCGTATCGCGTCTAGAACTGGCTTATGCTATGGAAATAAACAGACCTCGCGATAGATGTGTCTGATAGATACGTACATCTTTAAAATGACCATCTTCACAGTTTGATACGGACTTTCCGTTCGTCAACCAAGAGCCTTCCCAACCGGGTTTGTATCGAGGTCTAAGCTGATATCCGCGTTTAAGTAAGAAGTAGTAATTGTCCCTCCAGACCAGCTCCGAAGTACTTAAATCGAATTGGAATCGCTTTTGATAATGTGGGGGCACGGGATAGTCCATGTTGCTCTAGGGCCGTCTGAAACGAGGACAGTGAAGCTTATGTAATGTGTCAAAACTTTCAGCGACTAGAGGTGGGCGTTTATTTCAAAGATCGACGGCAACAGCCCCAGCTAAGTTTGACTCCTGTTTTGCAGCATGCACTCATAATATTGTAATGTCATCCATATGAGTATTTGTAGAATTTACAAGCTCTTGCTCAGTAGAGTAAAATTACTATTCAACTGTAAGTAAGCTGTAAGTTATTTTGGTCAGTCAACTTCCAGGAGCGCTGATTGTGTATGTAAGCAACAACGGCAGTCTGAAACCATGCCGAAGGCCCGAAAGTTGCCCGAAAGTCTAGAATTTGAAAAACGATTCACGGTCAATTTGTCGGTAAAACTTTTGAAGTTTCTCAAGCTGAGATGGTTTTTCAGACTGGGAACGTTGCTTTCATATACTTTCAGGTATCTCCGTGATCAATATATAAGGTTAGAGATCTTTCAAGTGTTAAATGTATTCTGGGGAAATCGTATCGGCAGGTCAGCCGGGTATTCTAGGTCCAGCCTCGTCAGATGCTCCGTCGCCGCTCAGGAGGGGCCTTGCGGAAAAGGCAGCTTTAGGCATAAGCTGACAGGCTCGGGGCGCGGTGGGAGTTGACGTTGATTAGTGACCGCCCGAAACTTGCGAGCCAGTGACGATACATACAGACACAAAATCACCAATATTAGGGGTGAATGAATGGGAAAGAAAGTTTGAGAGAAGCTGATGAATCGATGAGACACAAGATGTCTGCCCCGCTGGGCAGAAAAAGAGGGTCAACAGACGATGCCGCGACGGCACTTCCTGTTCAGCTGAACGCGTGTGCCGCGTTGCGGCACTGTAACAGTGTTAGCCAGGGTTCGTGAAACTTTTGAATTCTTACTTAATATGCAAGTATACCGTATGTATTCCTTTTCCGTATAAATCCCTGAAATTTGGGCATTTAAAAACATTGAATATTCATCAAATATTCATAATATATGTCCCTCAAAATCTATCCCCCGAAAATACTCATGTAACTCAGATTCCCCTTCCAAAATTCGCCCTATAAAAAGATGAAGAATATTACTATACACACGTACCTCTTTTCCCTCTCATCTTACGATATGAGTTCTTCTACCACCGGCGCAATAATGTATTGCGAAAGAGCGTTATACAGAATTGATAAATCTATCGATTCGGTAATCGCCTTGCGAAACCAAAACCTGGATAAACCTGAAATTTGGGGGGTGGCAGACATTGCTTTGGATAAATTAGCAAAGTAATAACTGCCCCTTTTATCGATTTTGTTTTACCATTTTCTAGAATTGAAATGGACTTGATGACTACCCTCGAAGAACACGAGCAATTATTGACAGAATCCTTTCTCAAACAATTAGCACGAAGAGTGCTGTCTAAACTGACTTCATTCAAAAAAGAGTCCAGAGTAGTATCTGTAGACGCTGCATTGAGGGCGGAGAAAAAAATAATTAAAAGATTCCGTGTAAGTTTGTTTCTGATGCAGTGACGATGACGAGCTGTGGCGTGAATATCTCTACTATAGCTAGAATCCGGAAAAATAATGAAGAATTACCCTCAATCTCACCAACAGTCTTCAGCTCCTGCATTGTGAGTTGTTAATTCCTTCTGTACCTCGCAAGGAGAAATCATTCCCGTTCTCATTTTTATCAGGTATTGGCCTGCAAGCTCCTCTACGTATGTATTCATAAAGACCCATATATGCGGATGTACATCTCATTTTTTTCAGTCCAACGACAGATATGCCACACTCTAAGCCGCGCTTAAACCCCCACGATTACCACAATGGTGATCAACCGTATGTATTTGGTGCTAGAAACTCAGGCTACATATACAAGGACTGAAAAATGACAGTTATCCTGCTAATCGTGATTATGAAGAATCGTACGGTACTGCTTCTAGGTGAGCAATAAAGACCCACGTGTTCAACGGCCGAGTGATCCGCCTAATTGCTGCACGGTAATATAGAGATCCCCGAGTGCACGCTCAAGCCGGCGCTCCTTTTACGACTTCCGGTCAACAAGACTATTACAACTCTCATACGAGAGTACAAGATGCCCATTATGAGACCAACTCCATAATTAGCGGTCCTCCTCCCTACAGCCCTGTGAGAAGCTCGCAATCTGAAAGGTATTGTTATATCACATAACAAAGTCACGACATTTGATACTTTTATTTCCACACATAAAGACATCAATCCGGGAGTATCAATTCTTCCCATAGAAGTCAGAATTCTATTGGCAGTTTTCAGTCAGACCAGGTAACTCGTGGTAGCCACAGATCCACCCCCTCGGGCGGAAGTTACGATTCACGAAACGTTGAAGTCAGTACCAGTAGTCGAAGCGCACGCGTGTCTGAGTCTGTTGGCTCTCACGGTTTCGGTGACGAGGATTATAGCGTTGAAGCTACTCATGGTTCAATGGAAGAGTAAGTTAAATAATTGATTGAAGAGCCTCTTGGATACATTTTACACATCATTCTCAGATACTCCCAGGATGCACGTCGCTGGCAGGCTCAGCAAGAAGGATACTATAGCTATCCTCCTGGCACCGGGGCCAGTGGCAGTTCTTCTCATTCGAATTACTATTATAGCTCAGGCTATCCCGCTCAGTGATGAAAGACAATAATAACGCAACTCACTCCGTAAAACTCGTAAGAGTTGGAAATCTACCGCTTTTTTTCTTCCTGAAGTTTTGAAATCCAATTGATGGCTTTGAATACCTGCATACACGTAGACAGATATCATTGCTTGTACCGAATATCCGAATTTGACTGTAACAATTTAAAAACATTTGCTGAAATTCGTAGTGAGACTAAGTATTAATAGCCTAAGGGTGTGCATATATTCGCTCTCATTGGCAGCTGTTTCTTTCTTATAAAAAATGAAGCTGGTAATTCCGATGATATTGTTACAGTTTCATTATAATCTACTAAATTCTTCATTCGAAAAGTCAAACAAAAAGTGCTGTAAATCTTGTTCCGTCGCTGGAACCGGAAAACCAAATATCAGGAACGTGTGATCGTTTGATCTTGTTGTAGCAGTCTTGGTAGGAATTACTCGGACCGCAGGCGTGGTTGGAGTGATAGTACTGAGGATCGAAAAAGTGAACGACCATAAGACCGGGTCAGCGTAGAAGAGAAACAAGCACTTTCGTAGTGAATAACGGCGTGGTGTTAAGTTTGTAGAAGTTTGACGAGAAAACCTATGGGACTATAGGACTACCAGTCGAGAGAGAGGCTATCCGATCGTGTCATCCAGCTCAGAAATAACAACATCCACATTAGGGATATTTTCCCGAATTACTCTTATATATTTGTGAAGCTGGTATAAGGCCTCAGCTCAGATTGATGGTCATGGTAAGTTGGAAGAGCGGGCGAGTATGATCACCACTGTACCGTAAACGGATCTTTTCGTATACGATACGGCTGTTCACGGTGACCTCCAGCATCCGTATCGTACAACGTTCAGGAGCTGTTTACGCAGCTCCGTAATACGCCGTGTAGTACAGAGAATTACGTGTACGGATTTATACTCAAGATGTTTCATTATGTAGTACGCAACGAGGGTGAGAAACCGAATGGACAAATACATACATTGACAGTTCATAAAAATCTCAGCAAAGCAAAAATGGAAAGTAAATTCAACGCAAGAGCAGACCGAGTGGAGGAGTAAAATACAACTACATCGGAGGTTTTCTCGTTTCTTTACACAGCCAACTGGGCATATTTGCCAACTTACGCTTCTTCCTGTTGAACATTCCGTTTATATTTTTCTCGGGAGCATTAATGTAGTTAACTTACCACGCAGAGATCTTTTTTCTCCTTTGACGTCTTTGTTGTTGTGATTTGGTACCTGATATATGATCTATCACTACCCCGTTCAGCTTTCTGCGACTTAGCGATTCCTTGAGCTGTTTGAATTCCCTTAATGCTTTCGAAGCAGATGGTCGGAGCTGCGGATCCTCCTGTGTGAGATAGACAATGAAGGGCTGCATAAATTCTAGTCCTTCGTATTGCTAGATACTAATTAACACATTATCACTGAGAGCGCCGGAAAAAAATCACATCACAAGTGCGTTTAATAATCATACCGACTTGGAATACGTCTACCTTAAATGGATCATAAGGTACCGTCCACGACGCCTCCGGGACGTTCTTTTCTTGTCCAAGCCTTCCAACCAACAAATGTCGCTCTTCAAAGCTATGGAATCGGTGTGAGAGCTGGAAGTCGATCCAGTAATAATTGACAGGTCCCACAGCCTTTCTGGATTTACTGACGATTCGTGTTATTCCGTCAGGATGACGGAACATATGAGAAAAATGAAATCCTTTGGGTATAATTTTCGTAGCGTCTACAAGAAAATTGAAATAGCAAGCGTCTCTTCCCAAAGAAATCAGTCATTAAAAAAGCTACATGCTTTCTTCGCCATGCGTACCTATGAGCTATGTTGTGTTCATGCATAAGTTCCAAACCCTGCATCAAATCGTAATGAGTTCCGCAAGAGGACCATAAAAGGAAAAAACTACCTCCAGCATTTGCTCAAAAGCTTCGATGCATTCTATCTTCCGTTCAAAAGGCGGATGGTTGAAGTGCAAGAGCAAAGGCATGACAATAAAGGCGAAAATATCATTATGATGCATTGGAATGACGTCTAATATCGGGACACAGTGGTTTCTCGGGTTTGATCTCAAGGCCGTCGACGAGAAATAGAGGCCTATGGGTATTTCCTCCAGACCGGTATGAACAAGCTTGAGCGCGACTTTTGCACCATCTGAAGTTCGCGTCGCATCCAGAACAGGCTTGTGCTGTGAGAATGGCAAACTCGTCAGTAGACTTAAAATTCATACTGAGAATTCATACATCTTTTGAATGACCATCTTCACAGTATGACACAGATTTGCCGTTCGTCAGCCAAGAACCTTGCCAGCCGGGTTTGTATCGAGGCCTGAGCTGATATCCACGCTGAAGTAAGAAGTAATAATTATCCCTCCAAACCAACTCCGCGATTTTCAGGTCGAACTCAAACCGCTTCTGATAATGTGCGGGCTCGGGATAATCCATTTTGTTGTGGGCCCGTTAAAGTTTGTCCAAACCATGTGTGGCGCTTACGTATTCCTCGCTTACAACAACCCTCCCACAAGTTGTCATCGATTGTGTAATCGCACGTTTCCCGTGACGATACGCTTTATCTCACTTTTACGGCGGCCCAAACGCGCCAGGTCAAAATTTCAACGATTTTTTGATTTTTGATTTTGTGATCGGTTATTCACGATGCCCGGAAGTGCCCGGGTCTATGTTTAGCGTTGTAGATTTATCAGTTAGAATAATAAAAAAACGTTGTATCAGTTGGATTACCAACATTGAGAGTAGTTCTGCGAAATAGAGAAGTAGTAAAAAAACTAGTTACACTGATGGTCTAGCTTCTACCGTTCAGTAAGTTCATCATACGACGCCAAATAGCCCAAGTATTTCTAAGAGTAAGCTTTGGGCTTCCGACTTCAACGAATAGAGTGTTAAATAGCTCATTAGAATTTTCATCACCAAATATAAGATGTTCATCACCTCCATACTTATGAAGTAAATCGTCAACGATTGAGGAATCCGTTTTGATCAGCAAATTCGTGCCGCGAAACCTCCTTGGATAGTGATAAAAATCATAAGAAGTGCCTCCACTAGGAAGGAGTGTTCTTCTCTGGATTCTGATACGATGAACTTTCTGACGTTCTCTAGCACGGTCCAATCGAGCCTGGACGACTTTTGCCCAGAGCCATGTGCCGAGTGCCCTATAAAAACATAATGATGAATTTAATCGCGCTAGATAGTAATAAGCGCACTTATGAACTGGATTTCCATCTCTGTAGTCCACACGAATTTGACCTGAAATCCACGCATCCAAAATGTTTTTTAAATCCTTCTCCCATAAGGGGCGCCATCCTCTCTCGCGTGTGATGTTGCGCACACTTCGCACATATCGAACTGGTGGAGTAGTTTCAACGGGTATGGAGGGGGCGAAATATGCTCTGAAAACTGTAGTTTAACTTTTCAATACGAATTAAGATTAAGTTTGACACACCGGAGAACAGTCTGCAATATACCCACTTTGCCGTTCTCCGATCCTTTATCTCCGGTCAGCTGGAACGGAACACCTGAGGAAAATGAAATTTGAGTTAAGTATCAAAGAGATAAGTAGAGATTACCTTCTCTCTCCTTCACAAGACGAAGGAATAACGCCACAGGAACGTCAGAAAGACGAGCATTAGGAACAGCCCACAGCCCCAGCTCATAGCGTGAAAATTTATCACATATCCCCCAAACATCGATCCCCATCGCTTCGCGAAGTTTCTCATGGCCGTCCATACACCATTCCTCATTGGGGCCTGCACTGAACAAGACTTTGCGTACTATTTTTCTACGACCACGCTGACGTCGTTGAGCCTCTGCAGGATCCCGAGCTCTTTGAAGAGCCTCGATTACTGACCTACAAACTCATAGATATATGCGCGTCAAAATAAAAATGAAAACTAAGATATTTTCGCACCTTGGAATGTGAATTGAGTAGAGTTTGAGCTCTTCCTGAATTCTGCGGTATCCCCACTCATTCAATGGGTCTTCAGTAGTGATCCGGACAACTGCTTCGACCATCTGAGGGATGGAAAGGCGGGGTCGATGCGAATTTCGAACTTGATGCTTCTGCATTATCCTTTGAATAGAACGTTTGCTTCAAAAAATTAGTTTCAAAACAAAGGCATAAATCGCAAAGTAAAACCTAATAGAAGTATGATGTTCTTCTTCAATTCTGGACGATAGATCCTTGACCTTCACACCCTGATTGAGATACTGTTGAATAATCGGAGCCCACTGTTCCGAATGGGCAACTGTAATTCGCCTCAGTAAGACCTATTCATCAACTAAACGGTAATGTACTTACGAACAGCAGAATGTTGATTATGCCCAGCGGGATTGTGATTAGGCATGAGAGAAAGATAATGAGCAGGTCACCAAATGAATGAATGTCGCAAACCACTGCGCCAGTGATGACTTCGGTCTAAAAATTCGGGAAATATGAGTGTAAAGGTTTAAAAAAGGGTGATAAAAATCGGAGAAATAATCAGGCACGGGGATACCGGAAAAACGCGCTTGAGCACGAGGCAGAGCGTTGGTACATGAGTTCAACTAACAACCCCTGCATAGCTCGTGTTCAAAATCATAGTACGTACATCATGGTGGGAACCTGAATTTTTTTTAGCAGAGGATTTCGGTCCGAACCCTGGAGATAAGTAAGAAAACAATAGTGATAAAGTCGACGTGTGGAGTTTGACCTAATTATTGTAAGTTCCGCTCATTTCTTCATTGGCTCGTGTTTCAAGTGTCATGCCATCCCACAAATTTCCTCAGGGAATTCCGGTCCGAAACAGGGTCAAATAATATGAAGCGAGAAATAGATGAGTTTGACACGTAAGTTATGAATAATTAATCGAACTTCCGTAGTACGTTTGCAAAGGCTCGTGTAAAGTGTTTTCAGTGTGCTAGCAGTTCCGGGAACAATTTCTTCCAATAAAGGAAATATCATTTCCGGTGATAAAAGTCCACGCGCAAGACTAAAACCAATCTACGGGAAGTTTCATACGTTTTGTGCAGGCTCATGTATGCATTATGAAGATAATACCGGTCCGGTGACATACCTTGCATTGAGAGAAACCAACAGACGAAATTCGACCCTACATTGCAACAACGTTGATACACTCTGCAAATGCTCGTGTTCAGTATTATCATTATGCTGATAGTTTACCCTAGATAGGCTTCAGGGAGAATTCCCGTCAGCCTGAAAGAAAATTCAACCCGTGAAGTTTTTTACCTAATACCTAGCGTTCAGCTGTTACTTGGAGTCCCAAAGTTTTGCACTCAAATTCTGCCAAGTTCGAATGCGCAAACTGCTTTCAAAATTGTATATAAATGCGACGTTAAAATAGGCAAAAATTCAGAAATAAATCGTCTCTAAATGTCCGCTCCATCTTTAACACCTACCAGCACAGTCTGCCCATCCTGCGGGACTTCTTTTCCTCACCTTTTCGGGGACATTTGCGGCATATGCAAAGACCTCGATGCTGGTGGAAAGGGCCAAGGAAACCAATGCAGACAATGTGGCAGGTTGTTTCCGCGTCTGAACACTGCCCATTGTGGCCATTGCATTCAGAAAGGTTATGGTATGTTCTTGTAAGCTTCAAATATTTTATGCGCTGAAAATTTTGACTAGTGGTGGAATCTACAGCTAGCGGCGTAGCACGTCGCGACCCGGTGGCCTCAAGTCAGTCTCGCTCCGGTATATCAGTTTATAATATGATTTTTGATGAACACTCATGATATTTTATTTCTCAGCAGCGGGGTTAATACAACATGTTGAGAATGTTATGAAAGAACCCGCGAATCCACGTGAAGATCTACCAGACTCTCAACGCTTCATAGATTTAATTAGTCCAGACGCCTATGTCGATCCAGAGGTGGGTTTATAATCATTGACATCGATTGCACTGACCATTTAATAGGAGAAACAACGTTCCCAAGAAATGATCTCAGCTGCACACAACGCATATCCCCCGTGTGCATCCCAGTCTGCTACAAAACTTGCAGGACAGCAAAAGCCACCGGAAAGGCTGTCAGCATCGACGTTGACCCATTCCAATCCTAAAAGACCATCCCAGATGACTGTGGCGGTGAGTTTTCAACTTCTATCTTATATATATCAAGTACTTATCTCTTCTTAGCTCGATCTAAGGTTCTCAACGGGTTTTACCCGTGGGTATGGGTACCCGCGCCCGCAGGTACCCGAACCTGTGGGTTTGATTTTTTCCAAAACCCGCGGGTATAGGTACGGGTTTTTCACGGGTTTACCCGCGGGTATGCGGGTATACCTGCGGGTATACCCGCATACCCGCGGGTATCGGGTCAAACCCGTTTCTCAAAAATCGAAAATTGCAAAACCCGGGGCAGGTATGGTTTAGCTTTTTGCACGAAAATACCCATACCCGCGGGTATTACCCGTCATACCCGAAACCCGTTGAGACCCTTAGCTCGATCGCATTCGAGTTCATTTAGTAAACAAAGCTGAAACGCTAATCATCGTCACCTGCCCAATCCCTTATTCTACAGACAAACCTTGGAAGGAAATTGTTGCGACGCTTGCTGGGCTTGCCAAGCGTGAATTACAAAGTCGTCATAACATTAATATTGATGAGTGAGTTACTATAAAGGTCGTCATTTTCGTAATTTACTTATATACCACAGGGATAAAATAATAGTTTGCAATGTGAAGGGTGCCACTTTTACATCCTACCCCGATGGATGGACGACGGGATCTTTGGGGAGACTGTTAGGGCTACTCAGCTCACACTAGAGGGAGGGGATCCTAAGTAATATATTGGAAGATAACTATACTACTCACCTAGAGGGAGGGGATCCTAAGAGAACAAGCTTAGGGACCCTCACTCTAGGTACAGCTACTATATACATAAAACGACGACGCGGCGTGCGGCCCTGACACAGCTAAGTGCCAGGTGCCCGAGCCGAGCCTAAGCGACGTGATGTCACGGGCATCACGCCGTGTACGAGCGCGCAACGCGCGCGAGTAGAGAAGGTGAAATATAGACGGAGAAAACAAACGGATGGTAGAGGTAATGCACGGGAAATATAAATAAGATAGAAATAGATATATACCGATGATAATAAATAAGGAAAAATGAGGGGACGCGGTGTAAGGATCCGATGTGAATAGCTAAATGTGCCGGCTATAAATGATCGGACTACAATGAGATTTTTGTTTCGAGGTCGGTAAGTCTACCGTGGAGCGTGTCCTGGTGCTGAATTCAACGTGAGAGAGGGAGTGGGTGTGTGTGGGGAATGGAGGGGGATGTATGCGTCGATATCAAACCAACAAAAACACCAACAACAACTGCAATGATAAAAGATCGTATGCAACTGTGCAAGTGAGAGGGTGAACAGAAAGTCGGCAATGAACTTGGAATGCGACTAAAGAGAGGACCTGCAATCAATGATGACTGAATTCCTGTGCGAGTTAGTGAAAGCGATAAACTGAAATAAAATCGCTAGTTTATACTCCGAGACCTCACTCAGAGTTAATCCAAAGATATAGATATGAGCGTAGAAATAGACTAGAGGCGAAACTTGACTTGAGCTGAACTTGACTTGAACTTGACTGAGACTTAAACTGTGAGACAACTCGTCCGGTAGAATTGCTGCTGTTACAAGTATTTACATGCAGTATATATACCTTTCAGAGTACATAGCATTAGTGAGACGATCACTCATCGTTCACCGGGATAGCAAACAAAAAAAGAAACAAAAGAACAAAAGAAATATGGCAGATAGGGGGAATCGCGAGAGAAAGATGGGAGATACAATTACAACAAAAAAGAACAACATACATTGATAGGAGAAAATGATGAAAACCGAAACAAAGAACAAAAGAAAAACAAAGAAGAGATCAAAATAGGAAAAACAAAACCGGCTGGAAACACAGCCCTAGCCTGACTCAACACCTGGCACTTCCCGCGCTGCCTCTATCCTGTACCATACCTATACCATCTCATTCTTCTTACTGATCTGGCTCTGGCTGCTGAGATCGGCTTCTTCGTGGCAGTGGAAGAATGATGTGAGGGGTAGGTAGAGATGGTCGCCTCAGATCTTCGAATAGATCGCTTTCCACTTCTTGATATGAGGGAGGAGGGCGAGTAAGATCGTCTGAAAAGTCTGGGGGAGGTGGCATGACGGATAGGGGGGCATCGACAAATAGAAACTGTACGTATCCATAAAACCAATTGCGAAAAACTAATCTCCATATAAGTACTCCATCCCTTTGAGCTCTCAGGAACCCGACAAGCTCATACGATTCGTGCATGACATTGATGTCTGTTCGTTCGTATAGAGTTAGTGCTCGCGGGTATTCTAGTTCTAAATCATCGTAAGGAAGGGTTATTTCCAAAGATGGGGGAGGTGTAGCGGGAGTACTGTATTAGCGTCGATATTGATTTCGGAGGTGAAGGTGTTGTAGACACGGATTATGGTAAGGAAGTCAGGATTAGGGCCGATTCTGAGGGAAGAACGGAACGAAAAAGGGAAAAATGGGAGTTGTAAATAGGGAACAGAATTTTGGGAAGTTTCGCTATTGTTCGACATAGTGGGAGGGGATAAGATGAGAGAAGCGCTAAAGAATTGTTCAAAGTAGGAGAAGAAAAATAAGTGGATCTGATTGTTTTTGCCTCGCACGCTATCTTTATTGTTCTAGGTTCGTCCAAAAATGTTGGAACAAGCTCGTCGGATCTTTCGGAAGGATCGTTTGGTGGGAGAAGAGGAACTGGGAAGGTTAGGGGAGGACTGCGTTGGAGAAGTGTCGAATGATAAAGGGGAGAATCGTGATGGTGGGGTGTCTTCTGGGATAGGATTCGTGGGTCTGGAAGGGCTAAGTTTTTGTGTACTCATGCCCTTCATGATTACCCATCGACTTGGCACGTCCAGTACTAAAAACGTGAACTTGAATCCTTCTTGAGTTGCTAACCATATTCGATACAAGTCTCGTTTTGCTGATTCTGGTGTCAAATATATGTTAACAACTGTAAACCAGTTTAATTGCTCCTCGATATAAACTTTCTCTCCAAACATGATCCCGGGGTGAACCAGATCCGAACTTCTGCACTGACGGATAACGATAGGTGAAGGTTCCTTCGGTAAGTACGTGTCCCGATCGAGGTCGAGGCTTGCATATTTGGAACTATAGATATACAAAGTCGTAAAAAGATCCAAATCGTATGTCCTGGGACTGGAAGGCGAATAGCGAAAAGGAGACATAGATTCATTATCAGAAAGAATTGGTGATTCGGTGGAGGAATTTGGAATTGGTAAAGAGACTGAGGATGAGTAATGGGACGAAAACGTAGTCATTTTATTGTTTTGAATTTTTGAGGCTGTGATGTTGGCGATATGGGATTTCTGGATAATTAGAACTCCGCTTTGAACAAAAAAAGAACCTTCCCCAATTAGGAAGATTTTGGTGCGCGACAGCGGTAGCGTACCCTGACAGAGACTTTGGTCTAATATTATGGAGCCTGTTAATAGAGATAGATTCTCTACACAATTTGAGTTTAGAAAGAGTCACCCGACGTTGCATTGCGGTGCAGTAGTTACATATTCTCATGAGCAAAGCATTGAATTACAGGAACGACGTAAAGAAGCTAAAGAAATTGTTCGGGGACAGAGGACAAGTCGTGGTGGAAGATCAACTGAGTCTGATATCACACAGTTCAATGGTATTTAAGACTTTCGTTCTTGTAACACTATTCCACTGACCTTTAATTATTAGATCTTTCCTCGAAATATACCACTACAGTTTATGTCACCCAACCGGTGCATTCGGACAGAATAGTAGTTGAGCGGCTGGATATAGTCTTGGGATCTGATAACAAGATGGGTGCCATTATCGCACCAACGACCTTAACACTTCACATTGGCGTGGAAAGTGAAGGTTCAGGGGCTACTAAGGAAATGTATCGCGTAAGTCAGATAATTTTTTTTCTTTGCCCATGTTTGTTAAATAAATACCAGGCTACGCTTGGGGACAAAATATTTGCAGCAAAATGCTTTTATGACCTTGGAAAAAAAAAGGAAGTTTCTATAGGAGAGAATAAGCGTCAGCTTGAGAATGAACTTTCACGGCACGTTATTGCTACTGATCTTGGCAAGAAGTTCCTGCAGTATGCGAAACGACGCGAAATTCCTGTTGAGAGTACGTATCATATAGCTACAAATATGCGACTCACTAAATCAGTTTAAGGTTTTACTTTCTCTGAAAGTTGGATCGCTATAGTGAAGGAGGGTGCACAATCTGGATGGTCATATTAGTGTGGCCGCGGTTCGGTTCGGTCCGGTTTTTTGACACTTTTTGCCGAACCGAAAACCGAACCGATGGTTCGGTTCGGGAAATTTCGCTGAACCGAACCGTTTTACATTGGTTCGGTTCGGTTCGGTTTTTATTGGTTCAGTTCAGTGGTTCGAACTGGTTCACAATAATACTTGAAATTTTCTAGATTTCAACGAATTTAGATGATTTTGGACAGTTTTTTTTGCTTATGTAACACGGGCGCCTATTTAAGCGCCCAACTTATCTTATAGATATTCGAAAAATATTTATGACATTTTTTTTTATTCCCATTTTGGGCAATTTTTGAGCTCTCTAGAGCCAAAATAAAAAAAAAATCACGACAACATTCACCATTTTGACTCAGTTATATAGCAATATGTGACTCGGTTTCTGAACCGGTTCGAAATGGTTCCTATCGGTTCGGCAATTTTTCAAAAATTTCCGAACCGCGAACCGAACCGTTTGAAAGACCGAACCGAACCGAACTGATAAATCGGTTCATTTCGGTCTTTTTTTCGGTTCGGTTCGGTTCGGTTCGGTCCGAAAACCGAACCGCGGCCACACTAGGTCATATTTGATGGCGCCAATGTTAAACTGTGCAAGACGTCGTCAAATTCTCTGGCACAACGGTGACAGGACATAATGATTCAATCCCAGGCAGAACTATGGATGCGTTTGCGCATTTTTCATTGGTGCATACAGAGGAACGTTTAGTATTAACAGACATACAAGGTATAGCAATTTTAGACGCATATATTCACCGCACATTTGAACACTCTTGTATCACAGGTATCTTGGCACCTCAATTTCGCGATGGTTTTCATATGTCAGATTTATTGACGTTGTTTGATTTAATGATGCATACGTATGTTATCTTATTTTACTTCATCTCTCATCAAATTTAATCAAAAACGCAGCGTTGAGGGGAAATCCGGTCTTGGAGATCATGGCAAGAAGGGAATTGAGGAATTTAAGATGCAGCATAAGTGTAATTCCCTCTGCAGAAGCCTGGAACTTGTCGATCTCAGCACCAAACGAAGTAGCAAGCGTTTGAGAGAATCGTTCACGTCTACTCGTGCTAGTAAAGCCAGCACCAACATTGATCATCCTCCTTCCACCGTCGCTTCCTTATCTAGCAAGAGACTTCGTCGGGGAACAGTTGTATCTTCGGAAGGCGACTCGTCAGATGATGGAGATGCTGGCAAACAACCTGAAATAGAGTCTTACCAATGTGAGATTACAATGTGGGGGCAGCGAACCAATGACGAGGGTCAACCCGTTGAAGGCGAAATAATTCCTAAAAGGGGGGAAGAAGTAACTGGGTGTCTTGAGATATCCATTGACGAAGGAGAACTGTACAACATGAACCGTTCGAAATTTTGGAAAGTAAGAGGGTTTCTTCATATATTTCTTTCGCTAAATGTTTACTTTACTAGGCAAAATTATTGGAGAATGGTGCCGGGGATGCATATATGTCGCATATTGCATTATCTCCGGAGGGTACATCAATAATATTCGAACTCGGTCGTTTTGATACTTTACACTCATTATACAATGAGTTTAAAACAGCTGCCGAGTCTAAAAATATTGATATTGCAAGTAAGTTGTTAATTCCTTGCAACGGCTAGTACTGAACTTGTATAGGCCTTAATTTTGATTATAGACTGGTCCGGATTAAAACCTCTGAAACTGGACAGACTATGGAATGGCTCTGTGCTCCAGTATCAGCTTTTTCGCAAGTCTTTTATGCAGATTTTGGTAAAGAGCCAGAAAATATACAAATCAACGAGACGCTCGAAGCCTTCTCTCATTTCGTGTATGAAATACATAATAATCAACTTGTTCATACATCATGGGCTTGTGAGTCGCTGTTTTTTATTGCACATCAACTTAAACTCAAGTCGTCTAGATATTAGAACAAGCGCTGACTGCGCAAGAATTATTGCAGCAATAACACACGAGTGAGTGAATTATTTATTTCTTAAAGTTGTATATTAATTATACTATTACAGTCAGCGTGAGATTTCACGTGAAGATGAAGAAAGTATGGCTCCCACTGTTAGATATTTCCCACATAATTTCGACGCAGCGGGTATATTATTTTGGATGAAGAAGCATCAGTGTTCGAAAATTTGTGCTTCATTTAAATTTGCCAATCTTGTAAATTGTTCCTAAATAAAGGAAGTCCATAGAATAGAATTACATACACGCAATATGATCCTTGAAAAGTTATTATGTCTAAAAAAGCAGGGATGCGCGCCCATTTGCAGATAGTCAGTCTGTGACACATGAACAGGATTCGAACCGGGAGTCTGACAAAAAATATCATACATGGTAAACAAATGACTTCGCGCATCCCACTACCCCACAAGAATCTATGATAATAGACGTTCATATTTTTACATATCCAGCTATAGATTTTCCGGCTCTAAAAAATGGTGAATCCAAGAATCGATTTTTCACCTTCAACACATGTAAATTCCCCTTTTTTACCTAAGGCAAAATCGTCACTTATATGTCCAACTGCTCTCAATATTGATAATCCAACTGATACAACGTTTTTTTATTATTCTAACTGATAAATCTACAACGCTAAACATAGACCCGGGCACTTCCGGGCATCGTGAATAACCGATCACAAAATCAAAAATCAAAAAATCGTTGAAATTTTGACCTGGCGCGTTTGGGCCGCCGTACACTTTCTTTGTTTTCACTTTCTACATCCCCTCTATTTTATGAAAATTTTAAAGCATCTTTTTCAAAGTTTTATCTGTGTATTTTTTCTATCACCCTTGTTATCATTCTGCTTTCCCGCGCGATAATCACACAATTTTACACGAAGTACCTAACAGCGCAGTTTCAGCCGCAAAAAAAATGCCAATCGCACCTGCTTGTGGCTGACCGTCACATCGAGGTACCAGGCTAAGATGGTTGGAGGATAAACGGAAATCAAGTGCAACAACATCCGCAAGTACCAGTGTGTACGTTCAATGGGAGGTCACTAATACTTGTAAGCTCGTTTAGATGCAAAAGAAAGGATGTTGATTAATGGTAGTATTAATTAAAGTACGTGATATAGTGATAATGTGATACAAGGATAATCCGTCGCAGAACTTCAGATACTATTAAGAAGCGTCTCCGGTTTTTGCTCTATGATAGTCATAGAGATGTTTATTTTTGGACTTTTCATCATGTCCAAAGAACTTCCTTCCATTAATCCTTTGGAATTTACAATCCGCCGCTTGACAGATGAACACCTCCTTGCTAATTGCGTTCTGGTAACCGGTATTTCCGGTTCTCTCCAAAAAGTAAGGCCTTCCTCCGGAAGAAGGACTGCTCCAGGGTGATTCCGGCGCCGTGACTGCCCTCTTCACTTTTCTCTGATGGCAGTCCTTCATTCCTGTACCACAGGATCCTGCCAGTGGCGACGGCGGGGTTGCAGCGACGTTCTCCACACCGTGCGCGCTTTTTTGATGTTCTTTTAAATGCTCTCTGCCAGCAGAGGTTTTGTTGCATGTTTTTGATTCAGATAAAGGATATGTGCATCGCCACATATAGGTATTTTCCCTGATCATGAATGGCGATTCTTCCACTGGCAAGGATTTAGTAGAAAAACTAGTGCGGGTTGGAGTCTTTGGGGTTTTTGGCATATTGTGTATATGAGAATTGATAATGAGAGTGTTGGATTATTTGTGTTCCTCGCGAAACGAGTCAATGATTGGGGGGGAAGTAGGGTTTGGAAAGTGGGTTGTTGTTGGAAGACATTGACAAGCCAAATAGCTTTTATAGGTTTCGCGAATGATTGTCCGAGTTTCAATGTCCAAAGGACATGCGATAAGTACAGGATAGGACCGGGTTTCAAGTTGTTGGACCAAAACGTTCAATGTTCTTCATAATAAACTTTTTGCGCTCGTCCACTGCGAAATTCGTGACACAAAGAGGCTTGACCTATAACAGTTGTTGTTAATCACTCGAAGCCTTATTTCAAGATTCACAAGTGTAGAAGCCGAGAAAAGATGTGCGAGAATTATGGCGAACTGGACATTGACACTCATACAATATCAGCGGCAGAATATGCAAACTTGCACTACGGTATCACATTCCAACAGTCCACAGCAATAATTCGTTCAAGCACGTTGAAACGATAAAGCTGCTCTACTCAGTGCGAGAAGTACTACTCCTGAGCAAATGCACTTTGAAACGAGCGCGCAGTCAAGCCAATAAATGTCATTCAATGCTCGTTGGATGCATCATCATCCGACAATTCCCCGTTATTCTTGTCCGAAATTTTCGACGAAATAGCTGCAGTTTTCAATTAGGCCAATTCAATGTATCGCGTATCGCAAACGAGTATTACATAAATGATTGATACATTGAAAGTAATTATCTTCGTTATTCAGATACAAGATTACATGAAGGGAGAGCGAACAAGGCGCTCTGCTGAACACACAGTACAAATGATAGGAAAGATAGAATTAAAGTCAGGACGAAAGACAGGAAATTCAACTCTGAAGAATTACGTTAGATGCTCCCATCAGTGAGATCCTGTTCAGAATCGCTGTCGGGATCAACCTCAGAGATATCGAACGAATAGTAATCCCAATAGTAACCTCTCAGAAGTTCCCTCAACCATTTTCTGCCTTTCTGTGCCTTCCAAATATCTTCTATCAACTTTACACACTCGTCCGTCACATCTTTCCATTCAGCTCGGCTGCCAGAGATATTTGTCGAAGAGCTGGATGGTGAACTCTGTTCAGCGTCAACGCTGCCAGGTACATCCTGCTGAATTTTTTTTGTGGCGTCTTCAATTTCCTGTGTATGCCAATCAAGTGATACAATCTCCAGCCTGTCTCCGGCCCATTCTCCGCGATGAATTGGTCCCTGGTAATAGATATCACTTGAAGGATCAGAAGACCAGCAAATTTTCGAAAGCGCGATGTGTGCAAGTTGATGGGTTAGGAAATCGAAACCACCCACAAGTTCACGAAGTTCACTTTCGTTGACGTACACCTTTTTTGATATGTTCCGCAGGACGAAATTATAACCATCGTGGTCATTCTCAAGTAGACAAATGCATCTGTATGCATCCCGTTCCAACTTGTTCAACCATCGATCGTTTTCCGACTCAAGGAGGGAAACGTCGTTAGCGAGTCGGAATGGCCACTCCGTCTTCGAGAGATATGATTCGCGTTCTTTTTCGGGGATACTAGATGGCCAGTCATCAGAATTTTCACGGGCACAAATTATGCGGTCTCCTGCCCATAACCTCTCAGTGACAATAGCGTCCCTAACGCGCATAATGTGGGGTTTGGCAACTCCCCAGAAAAGGGGGCACGTCAGGGCGAAACATACGATATTGTCTAAACCGTCGATATGGCCACAGATGATGTAAAAGATTTCGTTGGGTATTTTTTTGAGGATTGGAGACTTATTCGATGTTGTGAGCCTAACATAATTCAATCCAATCATAACGTCGTCAGAGCAAATATTAAAGTTTCTTACTGGCCAGTCTTCATTGATTCACCAAATAGACCAGGGAGAACTTCCTCTTCAATATGACGAATCATCGAAGAGGTTTGCGCGGGCCGAGTGAGCAGCGGCCCCATTTCATCGTCTGAGAAGAAGAGTGAGTATAGGTCGCCGTCCCAGCATCGTTCGTGTTTGTCCAAATTGTAGCTAATTGAAGTTGTAATAAGTCGCTTTTTTGGGAAGCCAATTTGATTTGTTCCACTAACCATGCCCAGACTTGATGCATGAGACTGGTATATCGACGCACTCAGGAAGAGTGCTAAATGATTGGTAATTGGTTGAAAAATTCCGGCACAAGCAAGGCACAAGACGGTGTCACGGGTTCACTTGCATCGTCCAATCCTGTTTTGTCGGAGATTAAAATGTGGATGCTGACGTAAGGTGACGATAGTGAGGACGTCTACCAAAACTAGCATGGATAAGCGCAGCAAGCTGCGCCCGTATTGATCCGAGAATTTGGTTAATGAGGAATCTGTACTTGATAAAATTTATTTGAGATTCTGAAATAAAATCATTGTCAGAATATTTGGTAATTATTTGGTGGTGAACTTATTGTATAAGTAAATGAACCAATAAAAATGTATTAAGGTCCCGGTCCTGGTGGTTATTTTAGCACTTTCTATCTATCACTTGGGATCTGTTTGTGAAAGACTGTGTAAGCATTAAGTTTGGGCATGTTCCCTTGTAGTAAATAATTCCTCTGCTGTACAGCTCGTTGATTTAATAATTTAATTGATACTATTTTTATGAAGATGATAAAGAGTGTGTAACCCCTTTCTAAAAACACATTTTATCCGGAACCTGCTGTGGTTGCATGCATTGACAAACAGCTTTTGTATTTTTTTATTCAAATAGATGTCAATGGGATTGCAATGTGCATTGTACCTCAGCCAAACCAAAAATAAACATCTCCACTGAAAACATCAATAATTTGACCTGTATGCTATACAGATCCCATCCACCACCCAATTGGTATTCAAAAATACCCCCATGGTTCATGAAGACAATTATTTTATGATACCAATTTTTTTCAACTGAAGAGTAAAGAATGGTCGGTCAATGACCTGAGGAGGCCCACTGAGAATTATGCTTTTAAAAATAATCCTTTTAACTCATTTTACAAAAACAAACTGAAAAAAATTAAATCATTCCTGAATCCTGCAAAGGGGGCTTCAAGCAGATAAACGCAACACTTCACCTTTTTCGGCAATTATAATTTCTCAAATTTCTATCTCAGATTCTCTGCAGATTTATTTTATCAGAGAAAAATTAGCAAGCTGCCCATCTATAGCCCATACATAGCCTGTGCATCTCCTGTCCAAAGTCCATGCATTTCCTGTCTGAAGCAAGCCTGTGAATTTCCTGTCTGAAGCCCAACTGAAGCCCGGGAGATTTCTGTCTAAAGTCTTGCTAAAGCCCATGCATTTCCTGTTCAAGGCCCATGCATTTATTTTATTTGACTGGCACATTCACAGAAAATTATTCATTTACTCTCTCAAACTCTCACATACAGTTGGTTAATTTTAAGAGACTTTTCTTTTCGTTGTCTTTTTGACTATTTACTGCGACAGCCCGTGACGCGTGACGCGCGCTTATCTCACACTCGACGCACTTTGATTGGCTGGGGACAGGCTCGGCTGCGCCTCGCGCGCACCCACAGAAGCCCGTGCCCATGCTTTGCCGAATGATTACATGATATTAGCTAATGCAGCACCCACAGGCACACACCAATGCCTTTTAAGTATTGTAATAATTCCACAATCATAATTTTCCAATGACATTTTCCTTCTAGTTACTGCCATAATCCGCTTCCCAAATACCTGATATAACGGTAAAACAATCCGAGATGTGCGAAACGAATTAAAGACCGACACAAAGCCAGAGCGTGAGCGAAGGCACCAACGCAACACTATATTGCGTTCTGTGACAAATCCGAATCTGACAATGTCAATGCCAACGTTTTAGGAGACCGAGTTAGCAGAACGTACGTACCATTCTTGTAACCACCAATATGGTGGTACCTTCCGGAAAGTAAACATAAAACTTCAGAGCCAAGATCATATCGGAGTTACAGTTAAATTTGCGAGATCGATCATTTCGAGACATATAACCCTTTAAGCAGGGAAATGATATTAAATGAGACGCAGATGAGGTCGAAGCAGTCATGGCGGATATTGTCTTATTGCAATGATGGGTGCAATAATACGTACACTGTCCCAGCTCAGGTTAGCCGAGCAAGAAACTCGTCGGCACGACAACTGCCGCAGAATTTTTAACAAACGCACCAATCCCTCATTTGAAGACATCCACTTTGACACTAGAGCTTGCACTTTCTCCATCACTCCGCCATCTATCAACCCAGTAAATTCTTTGAGTTTAGGAAGAAAAACCTGCGCTGGAACTATACTCATGCCAAAACAAGCATAATTGACATGAAGTTGTCCTCCAACCCTCAATCCAGTAACGAGCGCAATGAACGCGACCGGGCTTTATGACAACAGCCAAAATACGATTTTAGCTCAACTGCATGGGTGGATATTAATGATATGACCATCACCCATTGAGTACCCAGATGATCTCGTAAGTGCTGAGCGACATGATGAACTAACTTCATAACAACCTGCTGTTGACAATTTACTTCACTACAGCATCTTTACTTCTTTGCGCCATACCTTTTCCTAGTACACAGTCTGTGTTTAATTTCTTCTCTCCCGACTTCCACATTCATTTATCAAGCCAATCCGAACAACAATCGTCCTTTGGGGCATTTTGGAATCCGAGCCAGCATTCCGCATTGTTTTCCACGTTGAAGTATTGCGATTCCAATGGCCATACCCAACGAGCCTGTTGATGTACTCTTCGAGACACTCACTGTGACGACCATCGAAGTGTTCACACACATCATAACACTCCCTCCTGCAACAATAACGATTGTCGGTACGCCTACAATTTTATCTCAAAGCAACTTCTGGTTCTCAGCTGCTTGATAGACACTACTACTGTCGCCTCACCGATTCCTACTCTCTCCCTAAAGCCTCTGTTGATCGGCGTCGGTATCGGTGCCGGCTCTCTCTTAATCGTAATAGCAGTTTTCGTCCTCGGTCGGCGCATCAACCGCGCTTCCAGGAGAAAAAAATTAATAACATCTAAGGAGCAGTATGATACAAATTACCTACAGGGCGATCCTTCCGCTGAAACCGTCTCTTTACGTGACAATGATGGATTGACGGTTGTCAGCCCGTTAGGTTACTCAGTTGTCGATAAAAACGATCAGAGCCAGCCGAATAGATCAACCTCGAGCTTTACGGAACCATTTACCAAACCAATGACCAAAATGATTGCGGTTGATTCTCCTACAGCTTCTACAAGCTCGTCGCCGTTGCCGTGTTCACCCCGGATACAAACTCTTCCAGTTACGGATTTTCATGATCAAGAACGAGACCGAAACCAAAATCAGATCCCAGAAAACGAAGAAATTGAGAATTATCGAAGATCTTTCCGTGTCGCTCACAACAGTTTCGCAACTCCAACCCATGCTAGTATCGTCAATTCAAGCTCTCGCCACGCTGTTCGACCATTACCCTGTGTTCCGATTTCGAGGCAAGATATAAATCTAGAGCGCATTAGCGCATGCCCTGAAGTGGTGGAGATACCAACCCCATCACCGCTTGTAGGCTCAAGTCAAGCATCTGTGAGCGGCGAATTTTACCAAGCATCCCCCTCAAATAAAATTGTACTGACTCAAAACTTCAGGTTACGAGTGGAAACCATATGGATAGTGGCATCCGTCTCGGTAAACAAACATTATCATACTGTGAACCAGGCTTCAGTATCCATTCCCAGTCATCTATAAAAACAAAGAAAACGCCACCTCCCACATATACTCGTAACTAACGGGTCTCTTTACCTTGGACATTCGATAAATTATTCTTGGCTGTTGGAAATATTTTCGTCGCTCTTTCCACCTCCACACACTCCCTTTCTTTATTTCTCCCGCGAACCATTCATATACAATGGACATATGAATTTGGGCTTCTTGAGAATATAATATATTGCTATTGGCTATTTGATAGTCAACGTTATCTCCTTATTAAGGAGTTCATTCTGTGCTTGTTGATTGGTGAAGCTTACAATAGTAGTGGCTTCCCAAGAGAAATGTAAGCTTAAGCTGCCGGCCAGTTCAGAGCTGGTTTTGTCCCTGGCCGATTAAGATCGACCCGATAAATATTTAAGAGGTAGGCACGATAAAGTATTAGCAGGGCATGAAGGATGGATTACGTGGGTATATATGAACTGTATTATTTCTAAATGTTTATAGGGGCAAAATTGACCACTTTAGGGAAAGCAACGCCAAGTATACATCAGTATTAAAATCTGATAGTGGGAAAATATCCAGATATCATCTCCCTAGGGGTCAATGAAGGGTATATGTAGGAGGTAGTCTTTCTTTCAAAGTTAAAGAGGACTGGGACCGATATGATAACGTTCTCCCTAGACCCAAACGGATACCACTATCCATCTGCATTTCTCCAGGAGAAATCTTAAAACCAACGTGCTCAATCATATATGAATAAGCGGAGTTGAACTATTAACGACTCACTTCGGATACTTGAGAGTCAACATCGACATCGCCGACTTCCGGACCCATCGCACCTCGTCTGAGTCGGAGTAACTGTTGCATATCATCTGAATCCACATGAAGATGATCTAAAAGATTAGAAGTAGAAGCATCGTCGTGATTTCGGTTATTCGAGTTGATATCAACAGCTTGAGAAGTTCTTCGAATATTACCGTCAGTCGTAGTGGTATTATTCTCTTGCTGTTGTTGTTGGTCTCCAAAAATTGCACTACCTGGAATTAGAGTATAGAGGGATTGGGGTGCAGGGTTTGTCAACGGCCGAGGCTGGTTTGGTCCCGCCGAACCCATGCCAAGTTCCTGGCCGGAGATTGCCGGTGATGATGGAGATAATGAACCAGATGATGATATGTCCTTTCGCGTGGCTTGAGTACCGTCAACCACTGTGGAATCAATTCGAAGGGGAATTCGATCATCAGAGGAATTAGTATTGGCAGATGGTATGAAACCCGGCAATCCTTTGGGTTTTGTACCTTTTTTTCCTCTGCGTCGTCTGAGAAAGAGAGTGACGATCATAAGTAGAAAGGCGAGGATGCCTACGCCAGCGATCACGCCGATTAAAGTATTTCGGTCCGTCTTTGATCGCGCCGAAATGGCTTGTGACGTCGGGATCACAGTAAAAGTGGGCGTACCGACTCGGATACTACTAGTAAGAACAGCGACAGTAGAAATGGTGCTCTTGATATCACTAATGGAGACTATTGTTGTTGGAATGCCTCCAGAATTAGTGGTGAGATATGTAATCGGCGTGCGCACGTCCGTGGAAAGTACTGTGGATATGGTAGTGACAAGTTGGGTGCTACTAGCTGAGAGGTCCGTACGGATGATGGTAAAAGCCTCAGTGCCGCCATTTGTGGTCGTCGAAGACGGTACGTTAGGTGGTGGATTGACTGATGGATTGGGCGGCCGTGAACTGGTGTCACTGCTATCATTCTGAACCACAACAAAAGCAAGACCAAGTGGCGTTCCTTGTCCGTTTCCAAGGAACGTCGTCGTAAGCGTATGAGATCCTTCCGCAAGAATAGGGGTTTGAAAAACAACCTGATTCAAGGCTGTAGTACTAGAACCGTCGTTTCCGGTCGGACCCGAGATCGAAAATTGCGTCGCAGATCCTCCGTCAATAGTGTACTCGGCTGTGGACGGTGTCGATGGAAAAGATGTTGAGTACACTCCGTACCAAGTCAGTTGTTGGCCTGTTCAATAATTAATGATGAAACATCAGAACTTATGGTTTGACTTACCGGTGAAGGATACGGTGATGTACGCATGCCATGCGTTTGTGAGCTGAGCTGAGCCTGTATCTTTTTCGACTACGAAACCGTCGGAGTAATTTATGGATGGATCGCTGGAGGAAATACGAAGTGATGTACCAGCCGTATCGGGTTGAATATTTGGAGAGGGTGCGTAAAGAATGTAATCGAAAAAGACTGAAGAGCCAGCAGGGCTTGGAATATCAACCACAAGAGTGTGATCTCCGTCTACTAAATTCGCACTAGTGCAGATCGCCCAGTTGTTCTGGGCAGAGTTTGGTGTGTGAATACCCAGTTCATTATTGTCCACTTTGCAGCTTACAAGCACACTGGGTTCTGTGCTTGTCGTGTACGATACCACCACAGTAACTTCAACCCCTAGCCGAAGTTGTGAACTAATGGAAAAAAAAAGGAGGAGATTTTTACCTGAGAAACTGAAAGAAAACATCCCATTTTCTGTAGCTTTGAGGGAAGACGATAAGGGTGACCCATTGTTTCCGATTTCAAACATGTTGCTCGAACTCGGAATGTTACTCCATGCATTACTATCTGGCTGGTACTGTATAAGTTGGTTGTCATTTGATACCTGAATAAAACGAGTGGACATTTATAAAGAAAGTTGGTGGAATATAACAAAGATTGTCACCGGACGTTGAAAAATAAGCTCCAATGTTTTAGTGTTCACATAATGTAGTACGCAGTTGAGTTGACACCGTGTTCAGAAGGAATAAACTACCGTAGATGGTAATATGTCGTGTATCTAGAGAGCCCAGCTGAGATAAAAACACCTGCCTTCAAATTATACAAAGTTACAATGCGCATGCTTAGTGCTACAATGTTCCGACAGAAAGCGAAATGACGAAAACGATATATCGAACCACCCAAGTTTGGCCAGCTCAAATAATATACCGCAACGAAAAAATTTCGCAACAACGAAAATCAATCAAATAATCGGGTATCAGAATGCGTTCTAGTTTCGCCCTGGGTCTACTGATAGTATTGCCGGACTCTTTGACTTGGGTCGGGTCCGCCAAATGTGGTTGTTTTCATTGGTCGTCGGAGATTCAAAGATTCGCAATGAGAAAGAACGTTCGTGTCCGCCATCCATCGGGTTACAAAACTGCGTTCAAGTGTAGCGTCATTAATCAGAAAGGGTAATAGTCAGAAGAGAAATTTCACACCACATCACTGGAAACCTAATTGGAAAGCTTCGTGTATATTTTCGAAACATGAAACATGGAAATTGATGTCCCGGTTAATTTGTGAATTACTAGCTTCTGACTGAAGACAGAAATAGGGCTACAGCGCAGCTGAGTCAATATTATTGCTAACTTTGAAAAACCTGTTACGACTGATTCAACACAACTGGTTGTATTGGAAACTGTTCATAAGGGTCGGCTGGAGTCTTTCTTCGTTATCGTTACCGGTCATTAGGAAAAATAAAGTAGCTTGCAGGTAATTGGCGAATACATAATCCTAGAATCAAGCCCAAGCCTATGATATTAGTACCATGCGCATTGCGTCTGCATTACTAGGTTGCACCTGACGGAGATACGGGCTTTCCTCAGGTATTTTACGAAGCCTTTTTCCAGCAAAATCAACCCCTTAAAACGGTTGTCTTTCTTCAGAAACTAGAAATAGGATCTGTCATTCAAAGGTTCCCGCATGGCAATGTCAGCATGTCAATGTTCAACGCGGAGTGGAATGCGTGGCCTCGTGACTTTCCGTGACCAGCGTGACTCTCCAAATTTCCGACCCTCCAGCTTTTTCGCCCCAGCTTCAATTGCCCGTTGTATACGCAAGTACCCTTTTTACGAGTGGAGTCGGGCAACATCGCCTGCGCAGCAAAAGTTGACGCTGAATATTCCGTGAGACTGCGTCTACGTGGGATTTTGAGCTTAGTGCCGTCCAATTGTCCAAGCTCAAGTTCGCGACTGAGACGTAGAAGTGCACATGTACGTTGAGTCGTCTCTAGTGACGAATTATCAACTTGGAAATGCTAACAAATATGGGATAGAAACGAGGCTTTTGGTAAGCTTCAGGGGCGCATTTTGTTCCTTCGGTCACTCCAGCCCTTTACCAGACGACTCAGGACGATTCTCACCATCCCACAAATAGAATCTGGCGATTTACATATGATAATATCACATACAGTCAGATGGCCTCTGTTGCCTCTTTCCATTTATTGATCCTTAGTTTTGTGCTCCACCAAGACCGCGGACTTCGGGAATGATAGACTTGCGGATGTTGGAGCCCTTACAGTGTATTATGTGAACATGCCCCATTATCGTGCTCACTGGAACTCGTACATATCTTCCGTTGCGAATTGTTTTCGACGCTATTCTTCCTAGAGTCAGAGTCACATTCATGGAACAGCCCTCAGAACTGCAGCCCTTAGAACCAGAGACGTCAGCACCGATGGAGGCCGAATCTGAGAAATTTTCAGAATTTGATACCTTTAGTTCGGATGCTTATCCAGAGGGTGGTCAGCAAGCTTGGGGTACAGTTTTCGCAAGGTAAGATTAGCCTTCCCGCGCCTTTACTTCGTTTCTAGCTAACCGAGAAAATTAGTTTCTGCATAGTTTTTGCAACACAAGGAGCCACTTATTCCTTTGGTGTTTTCCAAGATTTTTATACTGTATGGTTTATCGCGTTATATATATTATCCATCGAGTATCGACTGACAAGCTTGACAGAGAATATTTCTCAATGACCATACGGCTTCCGAAATAGCCTGGATAGGCAGCACCCAAGTGTTCCTTGTTTTCTTTCTTGGCCTTCCCACTGGCAAGCTTTTCGATGAAGGGTATTTGCGGCATTTGATGATCACTGGTTCTACAATTTACGTTATCTCGTCTGTAGTATTTCTAATTCAACTTTCCATGTCTAATTTAACGTATGTCATAGGTTTTTCATGCTATCCCTCGCGAAGCCGCACCACTTTTACCAAGTGTTCTTGGCTCAAGGATTAGGCGTCGGTCTAGGAATGGGCTTGATATATGTACCGTCCGTATCAATATGCATGCAATACTTCAAACGTCGAAGGGCTTTAGCGGTAGGGATAGCATTACTCGGTATGTGTGTGATATTACATACATTCCAGGTTCATCTCAGTGTCCACGCTTTCAGGTGGACCAATCGGGGCTATAGTTCAAACCATCGGTCTGAACCATTTGCTAAATGGACGCGTGGGATTTGCTTGGGGAGTCAGGTAAGCTTTTGTAGTAAGGTACTGACGCATCAACTCCTTTATTGATTGTTTTGCATCAAGAATTTTCGGATTTATTTTTTTGGTGTTCATTGTTCTCGGAAATCTATTTATGCGGCCCCGTTTGCCGCCCAAAAAGCTGAGAAAGGATAATGTCCCAGAGCCAAATATCAAAAAAGTGGTTTCGGATATTCCATTGCTACTAACCATTTTATCGTATGTTGACTCTTTTTTTCCACTGTCGATATCTCTTATTCTTGTTTAAGAGCATGCCTTGTACTTTTCGCCGTTTATTTTCCATGTGAGGTTTTGGCTCTATATGTTATACTACTCTACGTCGCTTATGTCGAAATTTTAGTCTTTTATCTCCAGCTTTTTGCAATTCTTCATGGAATTTCAACTCATCTCTCATTTTACTCTGTGCGCGTGTTTCATTTCTTATTGTTAATACTTTTCAATATGGTTAAAGATAACCATTCTGAACGGCGCGGCTATTATCGGACGAATCATCGTGAGCATATTAGCTGATAAATATGGACCCATAAACGGTAGGAGACCGTTTCAACTGCATCCAAGAAGAAAAAGAAATCTAACGTCTACGATTCAAAGCCGCCATCACCATTATCGCTCTTTTGGGAATCGTCAGTTTTACGATGATCAAAGCCACAACCCCATTGGGTTTAGTTCTCTTTGCTATATTTTATGGAATGATGTCTGCGTGTGCGCTATTTATTTTATTAAATCTAGGCCGTCTTCAGTTTTTGACTTCTTCACAGGTAATTCTCTAGGGCCTCCTGCTGTCGCTGCCTACGTAGAAAATATAAGCGACCTAGGGTATGTGCTTATCAGTAATACCTATATTCCAATATTCATGAAATCGTCATCAGATTTGCATTCGGTTACGCGTCGTTCATTCAGAGCTTCTTCACCCTGATCTCTGGTCCTGTGACAGGGCAAATCCTACAGGTACCCGAATACAGATGGAACAGGACCATAATTGTTGTCAGCGTGAGTTCCAAATTTTTTATCCCGTAACTTCTCCTTTTGGTTGATGATTACTCGTGATCAAGCTTCTGGTTTTTGTGGCTACCGCTATCGTTGCTGTTTCCCGTGTGTTACTTTTCACCTCAGGGCGAAAGAAGGGATGGCGGGTTTGATTCAGCCACGTAACCTGCACTTCATTTGCGAAGTATTTGCAGTTTTTAATAGCACATAACAAGTACGTATAGTAATTCATGATTTGGCAAACGCATTTTAGGATAGGTTTCATTTAGAGGCACGAACGACCCCAATCGTTCGCGTTGCGCTCAAAACTTTGTAAAGTTTTGAAGTTGTTATCTTATGATGATTCTCATTTCTCAAGTATATCTATTGGAAATCCGACTGCACTATTCACATTTCGTGTACAGCCACTGTCCGATAAAAACATTGAGTCATCTCAATAACAGTGTCAAATTAATCAGAAGTATACTCCGGGGGTGGTCTGTCATCCGTCTCATCGCACAATAATACTTGTCTATGCAGACGAACTCCACTGTCTGTGTGTCTCTCATCATTACCCTGAAAACGAACAGTTGATATTAGAATGCATTCTCTGTTGAGTTATAAAGACTGTACGTACTATGGTGGCGCTAGCGGTGACCTGAACGCTCAACGAAGTAAGAGGGAGAGAAGTTGTTCCCCCTGACATTTCGGCATCGGCCGCATGGACTGAAATATTGTCTTGCGTCGACAGAAATGGATTAGATGGAACAACGTTCTCCAAAGAGTCTGAGCTGCAGGTAACAGCATCGTTCATAAAAGGGTTACCACCTCGTCCGATCCGGGAAACTCTTCGGAAATCCGGATTCTCAGCCATCTCTTCTTCTTCCTCGACTCTGATTGAATAGCTCGACGTTCCAGTCATAGTTAATACCCCATTTCCCAGTCCATTAACTTGTGAGTTTGGTTGTGTTTCGATATTACGATTAACTGGTGGCAGTTTTTCAGAAGCTGTGTTCTGGCCCCCAATACGGATCGGTTGACTGTCTTGGCTCTGTTCAAGAATGTTATCGAACGATCCGGACATGCCTATCTGCGCATTTCGCTGATAAGGTGATATACTGAGGAGCATATTGAGCTTATTTTGTCTTCTCGGGAAAAATGATTTGTGTTTTCGGCGCCGTCTGAGAAATAAAACACCGATTATGATAGCTAGACAACTAAAAAAGCCCACAACGATGCCGATTACTAGTGCGTGAGACCTTCCAGGTAACTTCTCTTGAGCAGATCTGGAGCTTGAAGGAGAAGTAGCGGGAGTGAAGACAGTAGTTACAGTAAAGGAGAGTTGAGAACTTGAAGACATTCCCATACTACTTGAACCCTGGGGAGGAACAATAGAGGATTGAGTCGGACGCGGGGCCGTGGTTTGGGAAGACGCAGGATCAGATTTTCCAGGAGTACTGACCGGAAACTCTGGTTCAGGAGACGTAGTTGCAGTGCTGATGTTTTGTACGACTACGAAAGCAAGGCCAAGGGCGGTTTGGGCTCCCTCCCCCAAGTACATTGCTGTAAGCTGATGAGGACCTTGGGGCAGAATTTCGGTCTGAAATAAAACCTGATTAAGTAGAGTAGACTCAGATCCATCTTTAGTGGGTCCAGAAAGAGCGAATTGTTTCGGGGTCCCTCCGTCGATAGAATATTGGGCCGAGGATGGACTGGTTGGCACTAAAGTTGAATAAACCCCGTACCAAGTCAGCTGTTCGCCTGATTGGTTTCAAATAAACGGATATAGAAATGCGAATCTGATAATATCTACATACCATTAAAGGGAACGGCTATGGTTTGAGTCGGGGCACGCACAAGTCGAGCCGAGCCAGTATCGACTTGGGTGGAAAACCCCGTATATTGTATAGATGAATCATTTTCTTCAATACGGACGGATGCACCGGCTGGCAAATTGAGCTGGCCGGTCGGTGAAGGAGCGTATAGGATATAATCAAAATAAATTGAAGAACCAGCTTCAGAGTTGGAAATGTCAAAAGTAAGAGTGTGTTCGCCGTCTGATAAGCTTTGACTACTGCAGATAGCCCAGTTGTTTTGAGCTGACGGAGATGTGGTTAGGTTTATTGTAGCACCGTCCACTTGGCACGTTGCATTGGGGCTCTGTTCAGATTCAGTGGTAGTCGGAAGATAGGTTACCACCACTATTATCTCGATTCCTACGAGACCGATATGTGAATCAAGACTTGTATTCTGTGACTTAAAAAATTTACCATGGAATATGAAAGAAAAGCCGCCGCTTTGAGTGGATACCAGAACAGGAGATATGGGAACACCCATGTTTCCGACTTGAAACATATCACTGGTGCTTGGCACACTGCCCCATGCGTTATTTGGCTCATAACTAATAAGGGTATTATCGTTTGTTACTTGAACAAAGCGAGCTGCCATTTGCACTGGTGCCTTCCGAATGTGGGTCCTGAATACGAGGAAAGTAAAAGTCCCGAAGAAAGGGAGTCGTGTAGGATTCAGAGATGAGTATACTTTTCGATTTGTCTGTTGACGAGTTATTAATAGTTCATATAGCCGGTGTGTCGACAATCACTACCAAATAAATTATCAAAAATGGCTACTAGCCAAAAAAGAAGGCATCAGTAACTGTGACAATGAATTAATCAAATATCAATATCGACTCTAAACGTCAATCTGTAAGCTTGCCTCAACTCTCATTCGCCAGAATTCATAATTCATCGCTCAGGATGAACCTTGTCTGCATTTTAACTCATTCGCAGCTTGTCGACTACATGTTGAGACTCAACAATTCTGACTTTCTTGAATTGCCTTTTATTCAGAGATTGTTCTGAACTAAGACGCCGAGTCGAGGTCGCAGTAGTACGCGCCGTCGTCGGGGCCACCGTGTATAACAACTCGAATCTAAACCAGTCCTATTTTGGAAACATCTGGGGGCTGTGTGTTTGAAGACCTTTTTAGCTGGATGATAGTTTTGGCAACTGTCTTCAACTACACGGAATAAATAGTTTCCTTTAAAAGGTTGAACCTTCAAAAAATTTTCATTCCAAAGTCGGACCAATTACGTCGCTCTCGGTTATATGAAAACATTAACCTGCCCTTCAAACACTCTTTCATTCAAGCCTCGCCTTCAGCACCAATGAAAATGAAAAAGATAGTTATAGTAATAGAACGCCACCAGGGTCGCGCCAATTATTTTCAAGGTGTATGCACCTCGGGCCGGTTGGCCTGGAAAGACGGCCGACTTCGGGTACTAGGCTTCAAGCCAATCAATGAAGCGTATTAAATGTCATCAAAGAGAAATTGAGGTGAAAATTAAGTGTGAACGTGTGTTCGCAATCTGTCAAGTTCCCACTACTGCAGACGGGCCAGTTATTCTGCGAGAATTGTGACAAACTCGGGACCCAAAATCACTGCCTATTTGGCAGATTACAGGGTTTGATCCAAGTGGTACATTGGGAAACATGAAAGGTGAGGCTATGACCGTTATCTCAAACCTTACATAACACCTCGAAAGATTTCTTGTTTCGGACAAGCTGATGCGTGTTTTAGTACCCTCGAAAGTGGACTTGAGAAACGAAGCCATTTGCAGTTACCACAGATTCATCAAAATTTGGCAGAAAGCAAGACACAGGCGCCCCCATATTCCAACCTGAAAGGTGGTTTCCGTGTTTGATACCCTCGTTCATGAGCACTGGCTATTGGACACAAATTCGACGAGAGGGTTATCGTTTGTTTACTTGAATAAAGCGAGTTGGACCATCCATATGTAGTTTGGCGTCGCAGATGGAGATATATGGGGTTTTAAATCCTCCGGAGGGACTGAGATTAGAGAGACATCGCTTTTCGTTTGGAATATACTATGAGTTGAGATGCGTGCAATTACTGCCAGTGTTGATCATATCACGACGATAGAAAAAGACAGGAAACCAACGCGATCGGCTGGGAATATTGATAAATATGAAATCTGTTGGTCAATAAGATATTTTAGATATGAATAAGGGCTACGCGTGCCCCCAGAAACTTACAGGCTGCACTGACATTTGTTGCAGACTCGTACAATGAGGTTCGGCCGAACCGGCATTTGCACTCCGACTCGAACACCGTGGGCCGCAGGAATTTATCTGGCTCGGGCCGAGAATACCTGGTTCGCTCTTGGCCACACAGGACAATATAAACTGACGTCGAAAGGTTCAGTTCGCTAACGAAACATCAGATCCTCTCTTGTTATATTCTTTAGGCATAGGTCGACTATAGTTGAATCATAATGGGCACATGACACGAGGCATCTCTAGAAGCGGTGAGATGTGGCTATATCGTCGGGCGGTCAAATGGGCTGGTGATGAGGAAACGTCTCGCTCGCGCTATGGCTCGACTGCCGTGTCGCCGACCCCTGGAAAGATTATTTTTTACAATAACAGTGTACATAAGCCTCCTACTCGAGAAATCCATACGAATCAACAAGGCAGAGAGCAGATGATATTGTCCCAAAGAAAACGCTTCTGAGCTTCGCAACCCCAACAGCGGCAAGTACACTGTCCAACAAGATGAAATGATGTAAGAAGCCATATGGAGGTGGGAGCCAAGTTTGGCGAGCTCAATGATTCACCGAATTGTTATTCAAAAGGGATAGGTTTGAAGGCTAATCAGACCACCATATCAAACACAAAAAAGGTGGTCAAATGATTGAGAAAAGCAAAGCATAAAACTGACTCCTAGTGAGATGACGAGTCTTCATCGTTTCAAAAAGAAATAAGAAAGATGATCTGGCAGTGGGTGTCCCGATATTTTTTATATCAAACCCATAATTACTTCCAAATCAATTGTGAGTATACAAGGGAGGTAATCTGTCTTTTGACCGCAAGGACCACTCCGAATTCGTGACATCATACAACAGCGTTTCCCTACCTAAACGAACGCCACTATCCGCATGTCTCTTATAAGGAAACTAGGTTTCAACAGTTTAATATAGTTCTTGTTCTTTTGTTTTTATAATAATCTCTACTCACCGTGATATTACGTGATCCCGAAACTTGTATGCCCGATGTCTCCAATATTTCAGCAGCTAAGTCTTCTTGTAGTACTGGGGCGACAGGGCTGGGTAACGGCCGAATACTCGAATTAACAATGTCGCTCGGGATAGTATGGTCGTCGCGAGCAGCCGAAAGAAGCGGTTGAGGGCCATCTTGAACTTTTTTTTCTAAAAAGTCTGCAACGGGAAGCCTTGGAATCTGAAATGAAGTCGTGACATAAGAGTTATGTAACACGGCTTCGGTAGAGCCAGCTGAAAATTCTGCCGTAGAAACTGATCCATTGTTTTCAGTAAGCAGATTATTTCTGCTCTGCCCACTATCTTCAAGGATGTTAGAAGAGTCCGGCCCCTGATTGGATGTCAACACTGAGGGGTCGTTTCTGTCAAGTGCAGTGTGGGAAGAGTTGAGAAATCCGTCTGAGGCAAGACCGCTCCATCCCGTACCATTCCGCGCGTCCCGTTCATTTGAGAAAGTTGAACCATGACGAAGATGACGACGTCTTTGATGTCGTCTTAAGAAGAAAACAAGGCTAGTCGTTAAAAGTGCAAACACTAAAGCACCTCCGACTCCCCCTGCTATTGCTCCTATATTTGCAGGAGGGTGCGATTGGGCCTGTGTTGCCGTTGTGACGCTAGGGCTGAGGCTGGAAGTAGACTTGGATGAGATGCAAGACGTATTAGCGCCCTGTAGGAGCCTGAACGAGGTTTCAATAGAAGGTGATGTGTTATTCGCCGACTGCGAGCCGCTGACATTAGCCGTAACGACACCATTAACAATGTAAAATCCCGGTGGAATATTTGCGAACCAAAATACACTCTTCGAACCTCCGAGGACTCGCTCTGCACTGCCTTCATATTTCAACGGAATTGATACATTTGAAGAGCCAAAACCGGAAATTGCGATATTGAAGTCGACGGTTGAGGTGGAGGCAAAGATAGTATCAATATCGGATTGAGAGTTGAAGAATGTCCAGCTGATGTTCACATTTGTGCATGTTATTGGGTTCGAGACAGGTTCAAAATTCCAGTTTAGTGAGGAAAGCGAGAGTGACGAGGGTGATGCCGTTGGGTTATGTGAAGTGGTGGATGTTGAGGACATGATAGCTACAGGACCTATACCGCCGACTATACCGCTAACATCAGTTATGGTTATGTGCACGTGTGAAGGAGAGCGAGGGGTAATCATCACCCGTGCGACTCCGCAACAACAACAACAACAACACTGTACATATATTGAACTGTCGAGGTCTGAACTCTTTCCGACGCTGAACATGATGCAATCTATTCTGGGAATGGATGTGAGATTCGTCATATTTCATTAGCCGAGGCATAGAAACAAAACGATAGGAAATACAAAAGGATCAGACATTATACATCATTTATCCCAAATTTGATTCTACTCACATCCCACCATTCGACTTGCATCACTCCAAGGAGAAACAAGACCTTTACCAGAATCAGTCAATCCAGATTCCAATATGTAAAACCACTAATGACCATCGACCCTGTTCTGAATCCCTCAATGAAGTCATAAGCCGCGCGTCCAATCGGAACAACTGTAAACGTCGACACCGATTCAACACCCTGAGTCAAGTTTCACCCAACCTGAAACCGACATATTCCCAACCAAACCAATAGAATATTCAGAACTGGTGCAAGACATGAACGTTACATCAGACTCGTCAATCCATAACTGGCATGAAAAAGACTCCCGTCGGGTAAGATAGCGCGACTGAAGAAGTCTTACACCCAGTAAGTGACCATCGCATAGATTGAGTCCAATCAGCACCATTACGCTGATGACAACATTTGAGATGGCATTGACTAATGGCCATTGCCGCACGGCGCGAATACGTGGAGTCAATATAACGTAAATTTTGACCCAGTGCTCAACGCTTGCAAGGCTTAGCCATAGATGTAGAGTGAAGCCACGAATGATAGCTTGCAATTGTTGGACACGTCATTGAAAAAAACGAGTGGACCGGATTTTATACAAGTGACGGGGAAGGAAAAGATAAGAAAGAACTTAAACGAATTTGTTACTGGCTGATAAGTAGTTTAGCGTGGAGGACACGTGGTGGTGAGATAGATATTAGCCTATCTCGCAGAACCCGATTTTGTTTGAGAATCGCTGTGGAGTGTGCGTGGACAATAACGCCTAGGGCAGGTTTTCAACGACAAATCAACAATTTGATAATCTACTTGGGCGTTATTTGTTCTTGTTCTTAGAACAAAGGTTGCTGCGAGACCAGTTTAAGAATCATCCAGGAGGTCAAGGCACAGTGACGTACCTTCCCATAATCAAATTCTGTCTCGTGCGGGCTTTTTTTTTATCAATTATGGGCTTGATTCTATCCTATTGTGGCCGGAAGCACCGATAGTATGGTGGTAGATATAGTAGTAGTAGGCTAGCTCCTGCCTCGTCTCGTTGGAGTGGTATCCGTGGTGGTTGGGGGCTCCAGTTGAGTTCGGAACGAGGAACAGGAGACCGCCGGGTGGGCGGGCTTCTATGCTACTGCAATGCAAATGAGAATTCCAAACTGAAAGATGTGGGAACAATAAACAGAGTGTACATGTGTATGTAACTGGTGCTTCGCGCGATGATGGTTGGTGGCAAGAGCAGATGAGGCTGAGCGCCCATTACCTCCCGAAAGTACATAAAACTCCGCTCCTACAGTTACAATTTTTTCGGAAGACCAACACGGCTACCCGCTAACTCGTAAGTTCTGAAACGAAGTTCCCTCTTTTACTCATAAGACTAAGCTCAATTTTAACGTCTTGAACGGTCTGGTGACTCTTGTCGTTCAGAATAGCAAGCTCCATGGCACGTGCCCGACGCTTTAATCTGCGTATTGGCTTGTTTATGCAAGTATAACACAACCATGGCGATCCTGACCTTTCGAAATCTTTCGTTGAATATCAGATTCTCTCTACTACGCCGATACATTTTTGTTTTGTTTTATGAAAGATTACGGCTGCAGGCCTAGGGCCATCGACATCGTTCCTCTCGCGTTCCCTGTCAAGTATTACTGGATTGACTTTTACCGATTTCACAGCTTTGAAGAACAACATTTTTTGGTTGGAAGGCTTGGGGAACGTGCCATGGATGGTGCCCTACGATCCCTTCAAGGTAGACGTATTCCAAATCGGTATGGCTATCAAACGCATTTGCAATGTGAGTTATTTTTATTTCGCGCCTTCAGCGATAATATATTAACTGACACCTAGCAACACGAAGCGCTGTATTTAAACGTCATTTTTTGTCTACTTATTCTAATTCAACGCTTCTTGTGCAAAAATTCTCATATATTCTGTAGAATCTGTACTGATCAGAAAGCAACGGTTCGCGGCTGTAAGTCCCATTAATTCTAACGTGCATGGCCTTAAGTTGATTGGTTTTGATCAGATTAATCCAATAGCAATGCTCCTTTAAACAACGAAGAGAATTGCCCTGTAAGTCCAGCGGGCTCTTTTTCAAATCGCATGAAGCTTTCCCACTCAGCGGCACACCAAACTGACAATCATTTCGTCCAGTTATTTTTGAAACAGGGTATCAGACCACTAGCCCGAGGCTTTTTAACTTCCTCATACTTACCGGGAAAAGTAAAGCTCCGAGCCGGCATCACATTTTTTGTTGAAGAGCGTCCATCTACATCTTGGTGCAACCCTGGCTGATATGTTTTTTCCAGAAGGTGCGATGCAATGCTCTTTCGTCATGTGATTCGATGATGTCCCTTGGCGATTCATACTACATAACACAACTGGATCGCTATTGGGGTTGCTTTCAAGCCCCGTGGTCGGTTGATCACATTTCGTTTCACTAGGAGCGCTTGCAGTCGCAGATTCCCTTGCGTGAAACTCTTTACTCGGAACTAGAACGAGCAGGTCAACTATAATCATCACCAGCACATACAAATACATACAAACAACATGCAGATTATGGAAGCGAATTAAACGGGACGGTGAGCCCATGCTGGATGTACACGCCCAACGGGCAGGAATGACATTTCCACGTTACACGCAATTGACCAATCATGACATCCCGCTTAACATCGTTTAGGATTTAACGCCGATAACTGAATAGAAACTGAATGGGAGCTGAAAAACGTGAAAATGACCTTCCTGCCCGTTAGGCGTGTAAGGGAAATGGAATAGCGGCCTGATACAACAAGATAAAATAATCGCTTGGGCACAAAAATATCCGGGAAAAACATTTTTTTTCATTGGCTTAGTGATCGCGCGCAACATCAACCCAATTAAAATATGGGTGCCCATCAAATCTCAGTCACAACTTCACAAGTTAACTACAGCCTACAAGTCACTGTATTTACAGGTAAAGGTGTCTAGAGATGCCAAAGCCTTTGCATGTCTTTCCGTGTGAGTAGCTCAGTAATCCATGCATATGTGTGTATCATCTAAGTTGCCTAGTATGCTGCTATGGTTCACAATTATCAGAAAACCACATTCAAACTTCACAACAACGAGCGAACATTTCGAGCTCAACTGCGCGCACTATCCATCGCAGCGCTACTATTTTTTCAACCCGGACAACTAGCGATATCACTGATGGAACACGAATGGGGAAATGACACGGGTTTGGCTCAGTCGTGAATATTTGGGGAGTATCCTAGTGGGTTTATCGGTACGTCTTCAAATCGTTTCGAACTTTCATACGTATCCTTAATGGCTGAGCTAATCTGGTGTTTCATCATCTGTAATCACAGCTTGATGAGCCTCACCAGATTGAGCTGCGATATAAGCGGCTCAATAGTAGAAAATCATCCTCCAATTTCTCTTTCATAGTCATATAGCTCGGCGGTGCACTGAGTCCGATACTGAGTGGTATATCATGACGACTGCGCCCCCCGATAATCTCACGGCTCTTACTTCTCCCGTCACTCGTAATGTAAGACTTATCACTTTTGAAGTGGCCTCTACTCACTTAAATGATTCACTACAGTCACCTTTTACCACAACGGTATTGAGGATCACAACTCTCACCTCGGTCATGATCCCGGAACATTCAGCGGTTGTCGTCATCACATCTGAATCAGTTATTACCACAATTACGCCTACGCCTAGTACTAACTCCTTGACTACAGAGATACCTGTCTCTACCACTACGCCCAAACCAAACAATAACCGACGGGATATAATAATCGGCCTTTCAGCAGAGATTGGCGTTGGTATCTTTTGTACCATAATCGCCGTATTTATTATTCTCAAACGACGAGGTCTAAAAGGAAGAAAACAATCTGATATGGCATCACCCGACCAGATGCCAATGATGCAAGCTGCGTTAGCTAGTACTGTCACGGTCGTACTACCAAATTGCCAGCATAATGAGTGTTATGATGGTGATTCTCTAGTTAAAGATCGTGCCACAGTTTCTACGATGCCGTCTTCATCTGACTCTACGAGAGCATTACTCAGTCGCCCCACCAAACCTCCAATCCCAATACCAAGCCTTCCTGTTGCAAGCTTTGAGCAAACAGATAGAATATCAATCCATGAAACCCCCCCACGGCTCTCTCAACCAGTTCACAACAGCTATGTACCGGAGGATACTATCAATCCAATCTCTCTCCGTCACGGTCGGCCATTACCCATTCCTTTGGCTGCTGAAACTCAACTGGGAGAAGATTCAGAATCCTTTCCCGCGGCTACTGAGGTGCCAGGAATGACATGGACAACCGAGCCACCTTCCAGTTGGAGACCAGACTCAAAAGTATATACTCTAAAAATATGTTAAGATATGCATTAACGATGTTGTTTCTATAGTTCCTCGACAAAAGATGGCACGCAGACAGTGGTGTTCGTTTAGATAGCGAAACGTTGTCCTATGATGAGACAAATTTAGTATGGTCTTCAAGTTTGCGGTCGAAAGACATGGCACCCCCTCCTTTGTATACTCGTGATTAATCAAATAAATTCACACACCCTTTTACGAAAGTTTAAAACCATAAAATCGCATGAAGATGTTTAATGTTACATAGATACAATTTCATTTTTGAAATTGAATCCAACCCTAGCAAGAGTACCGAAGGTATCTCAACAAGCGAATAGTAAGAATTCATTCTTCTGCATAACATAAATGAGAAATAAGAGAAAAAATATTGTACTAAACAATAAGCAATAGCTAAACAATAAATTCCGCCGCAGTCGCTGTGCCGGGAACCGGAGTCACCCTGGTGTAGTTCTAGTGCAGAAAAGCCTTATTTTCAATGGAGAGAACCGGAAATACCGGTTACCACAATGCCATAAGCAAGGAAGTGTTCGTCAGTCAAGTGGCGGATTGTAAATTTAAAAGGATAAATGGAAGGAGATTCTTTGGATATGGCGAAAAGTCGAAAAATAAACATCTCTATGACTATCATAGAGCAAAGACCGGAGACGCTACTAGTAGGATCTGAGATTCTGTGATGGATTTTTGTATCACATTATCATTATATCACGTACTTTGATTAATAAATACTACCTAAGTGTTTTCTTTTGCATCTAAACAGAATTACAAGTATCAATGATCGTAGACACTGATATCTGAGTTGCACTTGACCGGTCTGGCCTTCCAGCCCTCTGAGCTTCCCTCGATGAGGCGGTCGGCTGAGCATATGATTTCGTTTTCTTGTGAGGTGAAAACCGCACTCGAACCTGGTGTAAGACTGTACGATTGTCGTGAGGAAGGAGATATCATAGAGGAAAGAGACATAGACAAAACTTCCACGGAAATACTTGGAAGCTTTTATAGAACAAATTCTCTGCCTCGTGCGGGCTATTTTATCAGTACCAGCAACTGTCTTGATTCTATCCTACTACTACTATGTGTCCCGCGATACTGACTGTGCTCAGCGTCAACGTCACGTTGACGCTGAGCACGCGTTACTTTCCGAAAGTAAAACTCCGCTCTACAGTTGCAAATTTTTCGGGAGACCGACGTACTCGTACTCGACAAAGTTCCCTCTTTTTCCCATGAAACAAGTCCGATTCTAATATCTTGTCTTCCAGAATAGCAAGTTACGGACCCGACGCTTTGATCGGCGTATTAGCTTGTTTTTACGAATATACCACAATCATGGCGCCCCTGACCTTCTAGAATCTTTCGTGTCACATTCACGGTCACTTTTTTCCAAGCTGTGAACAGTAAGCTTGGTGTCGATCCAGAGCAAAATGGCCTGTCCAATACCCGCATTTTATCAAAGACATTTCGAATACGATTTAAGTGGTTTAGAATTGGTCTGGAGGGATAGTGATTACTTCTTACTTCAACGTGAATATCAGCTTGAGCCTCGATACAAACCCGGGTGGCAAGGCTCTTGGCTGACGAACGGGAAGTCCGAGATTGTGAAGATCGCCATCCCAAACTTGTACGTACTCTCTTTGAGAAATTCTCAAGGCTTCCAGGTTTGCTCATTTTCGTAGCATAAGCCCGTTCTGGATGCAACGCGAATTTCGGACGGTACTAAAGTGTCGTTTAAGCTTGTTCATATCGATGCGGAGGAAATACCCATAGGCCTCTTTTTCTCGGCAGAGTGATCTCGCATGACTTGCTTCGTCACGTCATGTTTAGCGACAACTCCCTCATGTTTCGATGAAGCACCTTTGCAATTCGCATTTTCACGAGGTCAAGTCCTTCGTCTTGGAACGTCAATTCGAGAAACCGGCAACGCTTTGGACAACAAGCCGCGAAAGTGATTACGATGATTGCAGAAGAATTTCGAAACGCGGTGGATCAAAAGAAATTCTCCATTGGAATCACCCCTTCAAATAACTCTTGTTTCTCTTGTGCGCGTGATGTCGATGAATAACGACCAACAACGAGAAATGTGTGCCCACATGTCGATTTCAAACCTTCCCCTCATACACGTCACGATGTTGTAATGTTGACGAATGCGAGGTATGTATTAGCAACCGGCGCAAGACACACTGGGCGGCAGTCTATGATGGCCGGGTCCAATAGGATTGAATATGTGCCCTTCTGTTCTGCATATTTCCGTCTCCTGAACCGAAGTCTCTGGGCACAAGCTGGGCATATGAGATCACTCCAAGAGCAACAATATCTTGCGTAAACGTATAAAAACGCCGACTTGAAAGACCCCCAACCCTCATTCTTCGAACTCTTTCACACCTCAAGTAATACTTCGCAATGGTGAACTCTGATATACCTGCTGGTACCTATATCATTCGTCCCAAAGACGCTCCTCAAGACAGTTATCTCACTATCGGGCCTCACATCGAACCCATTCCTCCCCCCGATGCTATCGTAGATCTAGGTGATAGGGTAAGAATTTCTTTGTCCTGAATACGTTTCACCGACATTTCTGAAACATCACAAAGTTCGCTTGGGAGCTGAAGGACACTAACACCAATACTACCACTGTGCATGCCAAATCAGACGGTTACAGGTGGATCATCAAGGACAAGGTTTGATATACAATTAGCTCCGTTGCACCATTCTTACTCTGTTATGCCATTCGAAATTTCAGGGCGCTCTCTTTGTTTCAGCTAATCCTGAAAGGGTGACGGCTGAGCTCAACTTTCGACGTGATGAAACTAACAACGAAGGCTATGTGTTGTAAGTTAGATCAGGTCAGGGTGATGAAGAGTCTTTCTAGATGTTGACGTGCTTTCCTATAGCATTGACAACCCCGGTATTATCAGCAGCAGGCTTACTTATCACAAGCATGCCACCGGTTCTGAAGTAGGGATATTTCACTTCCCATCGGATCATTCGGATATTAACAGTCCATTTTTCAGCCTATTTTCAGTTTCCAAGAAGCGAACAACACCAGTGCGCAACTCTTTAAGGTTGAGCGAATCTACTTCTAGTTGGATGTAACTTTAGTACTAGCAAATGTTTTTTTTATTGATTTATGACAAATGACAAAGTTTTATTTTACTTATTTTGGCCCGGTGTCACACACAAAGTACGGCATGAATTGAATAATAAATTATTGAAATTACAGGTGACACTCAAATCTCAGGCTTGTTTATTAAATTTCCTCATGGACCCTACAAAAGTCACACCTAAAGGATTTCATTATTGTGAACAATTCCGCCAACCTGACGGGGTAATCCGAATTGTCACCAAATCCAGGAGAGCGGTGGGACCTATTAAACATTACTAGATTGACTTTGAGCTATCCCGTCTCGATTTCGCAGTTTTGAAGAGCGATATTTGTTGGTCGGAAGACTGGGACAAGAAAAGAGCATTTCGGAGGCGTCTTTGACGATACCTTATGATCCATTCAAGGTAGACGTATTTAAAGTCGGGATGGCTATTAGACGTACTTGCGGTGTGATTTCTCTTTCTCGTCCTCGGTGATAATATAATAAGTTAACTGGTATCTAGGATTATGACGGAATAGAGTTTATGGAGCCTTTCATTGGTTATCTCACTCCAAAATATAATAATGTCGTGGGACATTCCCTGAGCGTCTTTCAACTGTCCGTAAGGGGATTTCCACAGTCCCTGACAGTCTTGGCCTCCGGCGAGGTCTGTCCGTTCCATCAGCCGTTTCCGTCTCCATCCCTGAACAAATTCCGTCTCAGCTAATGAACATATTCCGTCCCAGCTAATGAACCTTTCCTGTCCCAACTTTGGATTTCTCCTTTTTCTCCCAATTGATTTGGGTGATTATTTGCTTAAAGTCTAGTCATAAATTATTATATTTGATTAAAATTGTTTTCAAGCCCAAGAAACGTGCACACATGATAACAAGTACATTGGTAGTTTGTACTATGTGAGCTTCCCCAGACCTGCTTAGTTAGTCATCAACGTGTTGTAGAGTATTTTTAGAAGCTGTTTTTCGGCGCCCAACACGTAATACGACTCGGACAGTGTTGCCCATAGCTTAGCTCAGCAGCGGCTAAGCCGGTTTTAGCCGAGATAAAGAAACCGGAGCCGAATGACTGGCTCGGCTAACTGAAGCCGATGGTCAATTCAAAGCTTGAGCCGTTGGTGTAACGCATGTGACTTCTACGTGACACTCGATCCAACGCTGAATTGGCTCAAAAACAGCGCCAAATGCCTTGAAATTAAAACATAACCTATTTTAGACTAAATATGCCTGTTATATCCAAAATTTTAACCAAAATAACTTCACCAAATTTAGAGAGGAAATTTCATCAGCTAGCCGGCTCGGAGTCGGGCTTCAAATTGAGCCGAGCTAAATGCATCGGCTAAAACCAAACGGCTCGGCTATCCAGCCGTGGGCAACACTAAATACGAGCTCCAGCCTTCGACGGAGTAAGCGCCGGTCAGAGTGAGTAAAGCAAGTGCAGGCCAATATTGAATTCTAGAGGTCATGGTAGTATTTTATTAATTATATACACACAAATACAAAGGTTCTGAGTCTAGAATGACCTGATTTCGAGATGTGGCTGCTCAGAAATTGAAAGTTTCGACCATATAGGAAGGAATGACAGGACAGTATTGGTTCGGCCCGTGGGACCAAATAGGCTGAGCCGGTGGACGCCGGCTATTCATGTCCGTCGGATATCAGACAACTGAAATCCCCTTACGGACAGTTGAAAGACGCTCAGGGAATGTCCCATGACATTATTATGTCATGCCAGGAGGATCCGCAGCTCCGACCCTCCGCTTCGAAAGTACTAGGGGAACTCAAACGACTCAAGGAATCGCTGAGCCGCAGAAAGCTAAACGGGGTAGTGATAAGTCGTGTAATAGGAACTAAGTCACAACAAGGAAGCCGGCTAAGGAGGAAAGAAATCTCTGCCTGGTGAGTTGCCTAGGTTTATCCTCCCAAGGAAGACGTCACATAACGAAATCTTTATCAGGAAGAAGCGCAAGTTGGCAAATATGCCCAGTTGTCTGTGTAAAGAAATCAAAAAACCCCCGGTGTAATTTTAGTTTATTTTCTGCGTGCATTGAATATGCTTTCTATTTTGCTGTTTTGAAAGTGTTTTCCAGTTATGTATGTATTTAACCGTCATTTTTTGTCTATCCATACGCTTCCTGCCGATGGAAACCCTTATATATTCTGGGCTGATCAGAAAGACACACCGAATGTCAATCACGTTCTCAAGTCATTCTTGAAATTAAGGATAACTTGTCGTGACACCGACGCGAAGCTTCTTCACGTTCTCATATTTACCGGGAGAAAGAATATAACTCTTTTTCTGCTAACCAAGCCATTTCACGTTTCGCATCACATTTTTTGAAAATGGATTCATCTGGGTGCGATTTGGTCATGCAGTTCGACGATGACTCGGATATGTAGGTGTTCTGGCCTTACAATGTGTAGAGCAAGTTCATTAACGATTCATTCTACCAAATAAATCTCAGCCACTGCGGGGGTAGCTTTCAAGTTCCGGAGTTGGTCATAAAATGAGATAGGATAGCGACTTCGGTATGCCGTCCACAAGACGAAATGAATAATAACACCCTCATTAGCAGTTAGTTTTCGGTTTACCGTACATTTCGCATATTTTTTACCCATCCTCTACGCGTGTAGATCTTGAAATAATGATACGTCAAGCCTTTTTCTTGTAGCACAGAAATCCGAAGCGGACGCAAAGCTTTTATTGAGGAAACATTGAACATTTTCGGTCCAATGACTTGAACCCCCGGTCCTATCCTGTAATTATTGCATGTCCTTTGGACATTACAACTCGGACAATTATCCGCTAAACCTATAAAGCTATTTGGCTTGTCAATGTCTCTCAAGAACAACCCACTTTCCCGACCGCCCCACTTCCAATCTTTGACTCGTCTCGCGAGGAACACAAATAACCCAATACTCTCGTTCATTATCATTTCATTTACGAAATATGCCAAAAACCCCAAAAACTCCAACCCGCACTGGTTTCTCTATTAAACCCCTGCCAGCGGAAGAAACACCGTTCATTGTTAGGGAAAGTATCTATATGTGGCGGTGCACATTTCCAGTATCCAAATCAAGCACATGCAACAAAACTTCCGCTGGAAAAGAACATCTGAAAGAACATCAGAAAAGCGCGCATGGCGTAGAAAATGTCGCTGTGACCCCGCCCCCACTGGCAGAATATTCCTGTAGTTCTGGAATGAAAGAGCCCCGCCAGAGAAAAGTTGTTACAAAAAAGGCCGCCACGACACCGGAGTCACCCTGGAGTAGTCCTACTGCCGGGGGAAAGCCTTATTTCATGGAGAGAACCGGAAATACCGGTTACCACAACGCAATCAATAAGGAAGTGTTCGTCTGTCAATTGGCGGATTGTAAATTTCAAAGGATAAATGGAAGGAAATTCTTTGGACATGACGAAAAGTCGAAAAATAAACATCTCTATGATTATCATAGAGCGAAAACCGGAGACGCTACTGATAGAATCTGAAATTCTGTGATGGATTACTCTTGTATCGCATTATCATTATGTCACGTACTTTGATTAATAATAAATACTACCTAATTATTTGACATCCTTTTTTTGCATCTAAGACAAGTATTAGTGATCGTAGACACTGATACTCGAGTAGCACTTGACCGGCTCAACATATGATTTCGACTTTTCATGCGGCGGGGACTGGGCTGGAATGTAATTTAAACCTGTGTCTTAGGGGGAAGAAGATATTAAAGAGGGCAGGAAAGAGACATAGATAAAACTTCCACGAAGATACTTGGAAGCTTTTATAGCAGTGAGCACAAAGCGAGACAAAGGGGAATATACAAAAAAAAAGCGGAGAAAAAGAAAGTAGTAAACGAAAGGTGAATAAATGACCATGACGGAAACGGGAGAATGCGCACAAAACCTCGAGGACGACAAACGAAGATTACATCGATGACAAATTGTGGAGGGTTGAACACATTGTTGACAAGCTTTGCCAACGATTCCGACTCGCTGACGAACCTCGTCAATGGCGCGACATCGCGTTCTGTTTATCTCTTTTGCCTTACAAGTCAGAACGGTCGGTTAAGAAGCTTGTCGAGAGTCTTCCCTTTTATCAGGATAAACTGCATGAGGGAGAAGTCTTTGGGAGGTTCAACGAAATTCTTACTAAAGTAGGGTTAGAATTTTATTTCCTTTTCTCAGTGAGCTTATTTTTTTTGTTTAGGCTCGCGCAAACAAATTCAGCAATAAACCTGATTCCGAATTAAACGAATTTGAAGGAGTGAGTTGTTAAATCAACTCGTAACCTCTTTTTTTCTCCTGACCACTTGCAGATCCCGAACGAGTACAAAGAAAAGGGAGACGAAGATAAGGCATTAGAGAAACGAGTAGAGAATAAGAAGGCAGCGGCAAAGAGGCGTGCATCAAAACGAGGTATGTTGTTGGCTTTGTGGATAGTATACTTATTATTTACGCTACTCTTAGCAGCGCCTGCCAGGCGAGGTAGACCTCGTCGAGTTGATGATGACGAGTAGATAACTGTATTTGTACATATTTGTATTCTCTAACTGACTATGTACTGTAATTCTACACTAATTTATGCATGAATGACTTGATTTAATACTATCTGAATAATGAGAATGGCCTCAAACGAACTAACAAACACAAGCATTAATGCGGTAGTGGTAACCTCGGTCGTTGCCATCGACCGGCCGCAAGTTTGATTCTCGCTTAATGCATTTTTATTTTTAAAGCCGTCTCCTTGTCGAGAGATAGAAATTTGAACTTCATCAAAGTGCCGAATGTAAAAATATATCCAGTCGTTTTCTCATACAAAAATACCTTATCAGTCGATGCTATACATAGAAGCGACGGGTGTGATCCGAACAAGGAATTCTATGTATTAAAGTATGCAGTTGCAATAATTTACTTCTCCGCTAATTTTAATTTGAAAATGGAACGTATTCAATACTGTTTCAATATCGGACTTCGTTTTTATTTGAATCCAGGATTAGGCATAGTACGTATATTTCAAGATTCCATCTTCCGCCATTTTGACCGCGACAACGACGAATGAATGAAACCTGTCAGTGTAGGTTGGCGGTTCGGGAAGTTTGTCAAGTTAGAAAGCAACAAGCTCAGCCCCTTGACCCTTAGCATTTTTTTCACATTTTCACCAGAGTATGCCACGTATTCAGGTCCATCATCCATACTAGCAGTAGACCTACTCGACACGAAGAGGTACAAAACACACCGCAGACTGTCCTGAGATCAGATCCGGACCAGGTGAAGCGGTACAATTGGCCCACTAGATATGATGATCGATGACGACGATTGGGTCGACACAACTGGCGTTCGGATTTCGAAGCTATCGCTTTGCACCGTGTATCAATGTATCAATGTCCCTGCCTTTCTCTTCAACCTTCTGAGTTACGCTACGAACGGGAATTCTGAAATGCCTTCTACTAGTATATGTCGATCATCATTGTCTGCTTGAGAATGTCATATCCTGTCATAACGCACGGCGCGTCCTGTTTCAATTGGATGTTCGAGCCTCTTTTCTTTTTGATCGAAAAAATACAACTGGAAGATGAAGTAAATTTACACTGACTTTTGTGCGTCATTCGGATGTGAGAGTGAATGAGAAGTCCAAGCCTCCCATGGCTTCCCACTTGAGATCCAGGCGCATCTGCGCAGCCTCGCACGGCTTACACTTGAAAAAGACAAATGGTCCCATCGAACTGAAGCGGTGCTAGTTCGTTATTTTAGGCATAAATTCAAGGCCCAAACAGGTTCCAAGGTGTCACGGTTGCCGTCGGTCCAAACAAATTGGCGTTTGCTAATGTCCGGTGTCATCCCTAGCCAATTTACCTTATCGAAAACTCGATCTTTTTGATTTCATCGGTTAATTTCTCAATCAGAGCAGCCAATGCTATAATAGGGCCACTATTCGTAGGCGATGATTTACATCGCTTGTTGTGTTAAGCGTGAGAACCTTTGTCGGAGTTTCAAGCCATTCAATTAAAGGTCAAAAGGCTCATTCGAGCATATATAAATCCTTCAGCCTCGCCGTACATTCTTTCCTTCGACACTTCTTCTTCTCCGCTCAATATGTATGTCGCTTTTCTCTTGCTAATTCTGCAGATAAAGCTCACTTTTCTCCAGGTCCAACAGCACGGAAGGCATACAGTCGCAAGCTCCAAACAACTCTACAGCTTCCTTTGTGACCTCTCTCGTTTTCAATGCTGCTGTTTTTGGTGCCGAAATTTTGGCATTTACACTCCTTAGAAGACACTTTCAAACAGTCTATGAACCCCGTACTTCCCTAGTACCCCCAGAGTAAGTATAATACAACCATTGCGTCATTTCGCGACCCTGGCAGTGGAGTCTCAGAAAATCTTCACTGTCTCATCTGCTTGTTCAAGAAACAAACCTCTCTTTTCCGTCTGTTTTCTTTCTCGTACCCTTACTGATGATTGCGATTACTACAGCAAACGATCTCCGCCCTTGCCGCAGGATTGGTTCGGGTGGACAATCGCGGTGTTTAATGCAGATCCGAAACAAATAATGCACCAAAATGGTCTTGATTCGTACATGTTCGTCCGGTTTGTGCGAAGTCAGTTGTTTCAGTTATTATTCTCTTCATTATCCTGATTCGTCATTTTTTCTAGTGATGATCAAAATTCTCCTCCCGATTTGGGTAATCAGTTGGGGTGTCTTAATGCCCGTCACCAGCGTACATACCGGAGTGCCTGGTAATACCGGCTTGGTCATGTTCACCTTTGGAAATGTTGCTCCCAAAGATTCTGTTCGTTATTCAGCCCACTTGGTCCTCGCATGGGTATTCACTTGTAAGTATTTACTATTCCCATACTTTCTTTTGAATTAGGTATCGTTTTAAAGAGTATTTTTTAGTCTACATACTATACGTGCTTTACACCGAACTTCACCATTTCATAAGCATTCGCCAACACCACCTTGTTGATAAGGCACACTCTCCAACGGCGCAGGCTAACACACTTCTCATTACTGGCATTCCACAAAGATACCTGAGCGAGGAAGCTCTTACCAATCTCTTCAAGCATGTTCCAGGCGGTGTCAGAAAGGTCTGGCTGAACCACGAATTGGAGAAGTTGCCTGGCTTTTATGATCGTCGCATGTCGGCTTGCGACAAACTTGAAACCGCCGAACACAATCTCATCAAGACCGCTATCAGACTGCACAAGAAAAACCCCACCAAGGATAATGCTGGCTCCGCAGACATTGAACAAAGCGTCGCATTAGCGGACCGTCTTGTTCCTAGAAAGAAGCGTCCTACGCATCGTTTACCCTTAAGCTTTATGCCTTTTTCATTGCCATTGATCGGGAAAAAAGTAGACACCATTGAGTGGGCACGTGGCGAAATTGTGCGAATGACCAATGTCCTCGAGACTGAGAGAGCCATATTGCGTTCCGAGGTCCGAGCCAGTCGCAAGAAATCTCTCCTCTCATTGAGACGCACCACCAAAGATGAACCCGAGGTTTACAACAAGTACCCACCGTTGAATTCCGCTTTCATTTTATTCTATCAACAAATTGGTGCCCATATGGCAGCACAGGCCCTTATCCATCATGAGCCTTATCGCATGGTAGGGAAATACATTGAAATTTCTCCGGATGATGTTGTCTGGGGCAACCTTGGTCTCAGCCCATACGAGATTCTTATTCGTCGCGCTATCAGTTTCGGTCTCACTGCTGCACTTATCGTTGGCTGGGCAATTCCAGGTCCGTAGTTCTTCTTGTCTGCGTAAGCTATCATGTTTATATGAACCACGATGTAGTGTCGTTTGTTGGTTTCGTTTCAAATGTCGCCCAGCTCTGTAAAACTTACAAATGGCTCGCGTGGCTCTGCACTCTTCCAAAACCAATTGTCGGTATTATACAGGGCATTCTACCGTCTGTTCTCCTCGCTGTCCTGTTCATTTTGCTACCCATTGTATTACGATTGTTTGCGCGCTTCGAAGGAATTCCTACTCGAGCTGGCATTGAACTCAGTCTCATGACACGGTTGTTTATTTTCCAAGTTGTTGTAAGTCTTGAAAGGATTTTACTATCTTCAGTACCAGCTCAGCGATATTGTTTTTATAGCATGGTTTCTTGGTTGTGACAATCAGTTCGGGTATTATCGCTGCTCTTCCACAATTGGTCAAGAATCCTTCTTCTGTACCGTTATTGCTTGCCCAAAAGCTCCCCAATGCCAGTACATTCTTCCTCACATATATCAGTAAGCAATGAATAATGCTTGTACGTCGTACTTTACTTATCGATTTTTCCAGTCCTTCAGGGTTTGTCCGGTACTGCGGGTGGATTCCTTACGATTGTATCCCTCGTGTTGTACTATGTGAAACTCTCCATCCTCGGTTCTACACCTCGGTCCATTTACAACATTAAGTTTGCTCTTGCGGATGTTGCGTGGGGAACAACTTACCCGGCTGTCACCCTTCTTGTTGTTATCAGTAGGTTTGAAAAACTGTGGAACCTCCGATCGCTTGTACTGATTTTTATTTACGAAAAGCCTTCGGATATATGATTATCTCGCCCATCATCAACGGTCTCGCGTGCTTCACGTTCTTCCTCTTCTACATGCTCTACAAGTACCTCTTCCTTTGGCAGTTGGATATGCCACCATCGGGAGATACGGGCGGTTTGTTCTTTGCGAAAGCCATTCAACATACCTTTGTTGGCTTGTATGTCCAACAAATATGCTTGTGTGCCTTGTTCTTCTTGTCCCGAGACCAGAGTAAGAACGTTTCTGCCATACCAGAGGGTGCATTGATGGTCGTCCTTATCGCTTTCACCGTACGTGCCTAAGTTTAAACTTCCACCATACTTATTTGCTCAACTTGTTTTTTTTTTTGTGGGGGAACAGGCTGCCTTTAATTATCTTCTGAATTCGTCATTCCAACATTTATTGCACTCTCTGCCTTTGACTCTGGCAGACCGTGCTTACGAGATGCCGGAGGAACTCCAGCAGCCCGTTGTAGAAGAACAGGACAAACACGAAGAAGACGTCAGCGAGAATAGCGAAGAAAAGGCTGCATTGACTGGCGTTAAACCGCACTCGGCTACTACCCAAACACCCACGGACTTTGAACACCCTGCTGTTCGTGCACCGTTCCGCCCCATATGGATGGCTGCGGATCCGTTAGGACTTGGGAATTCTGAAGCTGAGATTATGAACGGCAATGGCATCGAAGCTTCCACTATTCACGCGATGATTGACGAAGATTGTCATGTGGAAGTTGATGGACCAGCTCCGGGAGATGACTGAATGAAATGAAATGTTATGATTGCATTTGCATGACATGAATGAAACCTCATTTTCCCTCTTCTGCTCCTTTTTTTTCCCTTTATTAATGATATATACCACCCCAATTCATTCTCGCTGTATCTGATCAATTGTTTTCTTACATTACATTACTGTACTTTATCTTTTTTTTGTCAAGGCATTTTTAGTGATCTCCTTTTTTCTTGGTCTTTTTTAAGATTTTATAATTCTCATTGTTTAATGTCATTTTTCATGTATGTTAGCGGACAATTCACTGAATTGAAATCTTTGGTACCAATTCCGGTCTGGCGTACTATCAGTAGTGTTAGTTGCCTTCTTTTAATTCATCATGCGCAGGCTGATCATAGAGGGTAATTCGCGAGGCATTCCCCAATTGCCCCATGGCTGAGTTGGTCACAGCGTCCCAACCCACCTCGTTGTCAGGATCTTCGGCCACATGCGGTGCGCATTGGTACATGTATCAGGGCAAAGTTCACTTTGTGAGCTGAGACAGTTGAAAGTTGAAGGCTTGGTTTACCGGTAACCTGGTTCTGTCCATCTCACCCGGAACAGGAAGCATTCTCGAACAAATCCAACTGAAGAAGTGGGAAGCCGTGCCATCTGTTCGAAAAGCGGGGCATTTGGAACTGCAGCTAATTGCGTGGGTCAGTGGAACCATATGCAAAACGTAAGGTTGAAGCATTCGTCGGAGCATTGCGGACAAACAAACCGTAAACGTTGGAGGGGACTGAGCTGACAGCCCTGGGTACCAGTGGCTCGACGTAAGCGCGTCTTTTTTGCTGTTTGCATATGATATTCACAAATATTGTATTCCATAGTCGCAACATAGTCGACATTGCACCGTTCGCTCGTACATATTTCCAAGAACAATCATCGCTGAATTGCACACTTAAGACTCGTCCTTCACTTATAAGACGGCGTGCTGCGCTAACAGCAAAAGTCGTCAGTGAATCGATAAGATCGCGCAAAAGGGGATGACCGAGAAATCTCAAGAAAAGGCCTATGCCTGAAGTCCGGAGGATAAAACGATGATCTAATGAAAAACGGAAGGGATTTAAATACATGTAAGCTAGGAAATAAGCGAAACATGAGATAAAGGAAGACATAAAGAAATGAGAATAAAAGAAGGAAAGATAAAGGAATAGCATAGGAATGACGAAAGAAAGGAGTGTCCACAGAGCTGAGAGTGGACGCGAACAAAGGATGAGTAAAAATAGACTCCGACGAGCGCTAATGAACACACGTAGGGAGCTACGCTCCCTCACACACTGTCCCAGACGCTTCGAGAAATTCAAGAGGTCCGGTGTTTCAGCAAGCAAAGTCCCGAACAGGATTTGTGCGAGTGACCAGGACAACGTACAAGCACAGGTTTGTTGACTTATTTATTTATATTCAACGTATCTCGTGGGCGAATTTGAATTCTGCACACCAGGTTTCTTCGCTTATTCATTTGGTCACAATCAGTCAAGGTACCACATGGGACTTTTCTATAGCGATGCAGTGACTAATATACATCCATCGTCTCGGACCGTCAGGAAACCGCATTGAATAGTTCTTTAAGCTCTGTAACACCGGTCGATATTCTGCCCTTTCAGCTCAACTGCACGCACACAATCTAAAGCTACGTCAGTGCGAGGGTATATATGCTTATCCTCATTATTACCTATAATTGTGAAATACGGGTCCGATTACTAGGCCAAAATCAAGCGGAATCCGTCTGGAGGGTGATACCGGCGACTTCGGCTTAGTTCGTAAAGTATCTTAAAATATCATTTGCCTGTGTGCCTATCTACGCTTTTAACTCATTAATAAAACGATAGGCTTAAGTTGTTGGAACAATCTAGCTGAGTTTGTATGGAACCTGTGCTCGGCTACATATATGTATTGGGACTCAGATTCCTATGCAACTTCCTATTTAAGGTACGGCTGATATTCCTCCGAACTGAGCTGAGGTCTTTCCACAGCCTTGAGGTTTTCATAAAGACACAGTGTTATAAGAACAAATAGGTAACAGAGAAGTACCCCTCAATCTCCTTCCATAGCCATACTTGAAACCTCAGACCTCAATAGTTCGATACCTTTCTATTATGACGACTGTTGTCTCCGATACTCTCACCACTTGTAATGTGGGTGTCATTCTTTCTGAACCAAATGACCTCTCTAATTGAATGGTCCTTTAGTCAGCTTCACCAGTTCCAGCACCGGGGCGTCCCTTGTTTTCCGTTCCCTATAAACCGATCACCCCATCTGCGGAGAAACCATTATCTATCCCTTCTGTCGCTCCTTTGGAGTTACAACTATCCACTACGATATCTCCCAGTCCTACCAATATTATTCCAGTCACAAATGCAGCCGTTACTCCTATGGCGAGATCAATCGACTACGAGAACTTGATTAGCTTGTTGCTCGGGATGCTAACGGGTACCGTGATCGCACTTATACTTTGGATCCGTTACAGAAATCTCTTCTATAAATGGATATATGATGCGGAAGAGAGGAGAAAACAAGCTGAAGCATCACTGTCAAATGATCGAGAGACCGCCGGGTTGGAGAGAGCCCTCCATGACTACCACGATGGGGACGATTTGATAGAAAAAGGCGGGATAGTTTTCGCAATGCCGTCTTCAACTGAATCTGAGGAAACGTTAATTTATTCTCCAAATGGCATATCTCCAATTCGAGTTCCAACCCTTCCTACGGTTAATTTTCAGGAAGAAGACAAAGTTGTAAATCACACCGCCGAGAATCATGGACAGAATATCTACATTCCCACTACCATTCAGCGCCCTGATCGACCTTCTGTCGTCCCAGCGACGGAACAAGACGAGTTTCTTGTTATCGATACCGATAGTTTGAAGGCTTCAATTGAGAATCAGGTAATTTATACATGATGTATACATGATAGATCATCGCAGATGTCACTGATATTATGTAAAATCTTGCTACTAAGGATGCGACTCGGGCAAGTCCAATTTTTTTTCTTTGCGCATCTTTATCCTAAACAAACTATTCTTTCAATAAGCTTTACCCTTTATCGGCAAATCGGAACATCGTTGAGTCCAAGTCCCTCCAAAGCGAGACAGTCGCATTCATTACATTCTACAATCTATCGACACAAAGCGTGGATATCACTTGGATCAATTTCGAAGGTAACCGCCAGTTATACAAAACCCTCGGATCGTATGACAACTACCGACAACAAACTTATGTCACTCATCCTTGGGAGGTTGTCGTCGGAGGCCGCTCTTCTGTATTCCTCCCGACCGCTGGGGTTGAATACTATGTGTTCATTGGTGATACCGACAAGCCCGTCAGTCATTTCACGAAACCGATCTTCTTTCGACGTTATTTTACTGATACTTTCGGTCAGGCACTTGTTCCCCTTAGTGGATGCAGGGGCCTTAGGAGGGCTTAATTTCTGTAGAACGGTCAAATCGGGAGAAACATATACCCAGGATACCTACGTTGGCCATCTCTGGCAAGTAGTCGCCTCGAATGACTCTGATGCCAGCGTTTTCATATGAGTGCCAGGCAAAGAGATCTAGTTTTACGTAACTTCAATAATGGATATGTTTATTTCCACGATGAAATGCTTTCTTTACGAATTTCTTGTTTAACCGCAATATGACGGAGCGTAGCCTTTGTGTTGTTTGAATTGTTACATATTATATGACCGGGGTCATCTGTTCGTCGTGCGTTCAGTGGTCCACCTATAGCAGGTGCATGCCACATGAACGATATGAAGCCGCTCGACCCCAACGCCACAGTTTACAGCCTATCAGCTACGTGGAGGATATTAAAATTCCCACTAAGAGACATGTCCACAAGTAATGAGTGCCAAAAGGCTCGTTAATGGGAAGGATAAACTCACCCGCATGCCACACAATGATCTTTTAAATATGCTGTTTGTTGCTTTCGAAGAGCAGGAACATCGGTGTTTCCCAGATTTGCGAGAGTGTATTAGGAAGAACAATTGAATGGACGGGATCTAGAAAGATAAAATGGATTCAATAATGGAGATGATGTTATAGCGCAAATTGTACCTTCGTTTCGTATCAGAAATTCTGGTGAGATGTGCGTAGTGGGGATGTGGTCCTATCTACTATTAATATATTGAATCTATAGCACAATGTCGCAACGCGGCACACGCGCTCAGCTGAGCAGGAAGCGCCGTCGCGGCTGCATCATCTGTTGTCCTCTGCCCAGCGCGGCAGACATCTCGTGTCTCATCAATTCACCATCTTCTCGCAGACTTCCTTCCCTCTGCGCATCCCAGACAGATGGATGTTTCTTAGGGCGTACCTTTACAACTGAATCAAGCGCAGTAGGAACAACTGGGTCGAAGCAAAGGCGGCTGCACTTCCTCTCCCGTCCTGTAGGTTCCAGACCCGTGTTAGCCAACTTTATTTCACTTCTTAACTTAACTGGCAACCGAACTCTCAAATTGGTCCTCTGTGAGGATCTAGGGGTGGTGGCTTAGTAGCGGTAGCCTAGAGGCAGCAGCCTAGTAACAGTGACCTAGTGGCAGTAGCCTAGAAGCAACAAACCTAGCGGCGGTAGCCTAGTAGCAGGGACCTGTGTGAATTCCCGTCCACATTACCTGACTCAACGGCGAGTTTGCATGGAGGAGCACAAATGGGACGGAGGATCGACTGCGTGGCTGGGCTTCTCCTGAGCGCTGAGCGGCGACGGAGCGTCTGAGCTGGAATTGATCACAACGACAACGGCCGGGGCCGGCCCGCGAGTCCATTGGGGTTTGAGATTAGCGCCCGTACCCCTTTTTCACCTTGATCGAGCTTGATCACTATACGAATCACGATTACCACCCGGCCCTGCAGGAATTCATAGGCGTAGTCTCAAATCGAAACTTGCTCGCAAAATTAACATATCCTTCAGTATCTCTACCCTTGCGTCTTGGCATTGGGGCTAAAGACGGCCGAACTACGGTGCTGTCTGTCACCAGTTCCGGAAGATTTAACGTACGTTGTAGTAATTGCAATTGTCATGAAGACTGATGGGTTTCATTCACAGTCTTTCCTTAAATTTAATACAATCAATTCTGATCATTATCAAGTAAATCACGCCAAACTACCAACGGTTGACTTGTTATTCTTGCAACTCGCATGTGCTCCTTGCCGCTTCTTGACAACTTCTTGATATCTCTCCACTTGCGAGCTTCATTGAGGTACTGCCTCCTGTGCAAATTCTCAAGGTAGAGCTGAGATTCCGCCGAGCTACTCTGCGTCGAAATCTTCATCAATTATCTCTTCTTCCAGAACAAGATGACAGGCATATCCCGTTAAATTGAGAAACTCTCATCTGTTCTTTCTCTCGCAGCTGTTCGCAGTGACATTCCCTAAGATGTCTATTACTTCCATGGTGAGTTTCTCTATTTCAAGGGTATATGTCATTGAATTGACATTTCACAAGGACACTTCTGTAACGGAGCCAGTCGGTCTAAAATCTGTGACTTTCAATTCTCTTCGGGCTCTCAAAGGGCAAGGTATCTTTCAAAATGATACCAACCGGTCACCAGGTGATGTTCTCTCTTCTGGCTAACATCTTGTACTGAAGTTATTGATCAATTTTCTACTTCCCCATTACTGGACCTTCCTCTCCCTTTGCCATCGACTTGTTCAGATGGCCCCATCGGCCCTGTCAATGGAGCTATTACAACACTGTTAGAATTCCCTATTTCAACATCACAGCTGACGACTAGCTCAAAAATAACACCACCTGTCACTACCACACTCACGACCACCATCACTACGTCTAAGCCTGATGATCCCACTAGGATCACTGTTACAGTCCCTTCATCGGCTAACGATACTTCCTCTTCTGGCAAAAACCATGACTCCAATATAGTGATGATAATTGGCATTGTGATTGGTGTTGTCGTGTTTATCGTTCTCGGAGGTGTTCTTTTTCTTTTCAGACGACGTAACAAGCGCGGCTCGCCACGGCAAAACAAAACCGCGTTTGATTCTAAATGCGAACAACATAATCAAACTGCAATATCGACGATGGACAGTAACAATAGGTCAAGTTCAAATTCTTTGCGCGTCCATCGCGATAACGTCAGGCAACGTGGACTTGTCTGCAATCTGTTAATGCCGCTACGAAATCGCCATGATAATACGCACATTGCGAATGCAACAACAACTTCAGTCGTTGACTTCGAATCTACCACCGAAGCGTCATTGATTTCCCACACCATAACACCATTTCGGATTTCATCAACAAATCGACCTGCTCCAGATTCCGATGGAAGACAAGGGAAAACCACATCGGAGGATCTGACCGTTGCTATGGAGCCCAACCCTCGACTTTCTCAATCTGTCAACTACGTCGACGACGTCCATGGTGGTCATAATAGTATTCAAAACGACGCTATCAATACAGGTTTGCATCAATCCGAGCCCGAAAATATCATTAGGTCGCTGCCCGAACCTCCCGTCCAAGTGCCACAACCATCATTACGAACAGGAGATTCAGTTGCTGAAGCAGCACCAGTGTTGTTGACTGTGCCACCTCCGAGTTGGAGGAATAACTTGAACTCTACAATAACCACGGCGAGTATAGTAAACCTTCAACCAAGAAAAAACGGGATTAACATTTTTATTTAATAGTTGTTTGCTGGTCACGACTCGAGATGGCATGCCGATAGTGGTATTCGTCTGGGTAGGGGAACCTTACTGTACGACGAAGGGACAAATTCAGAGTGGTCTTTACAATCTAAGGACAGATTTCCACCTGTGTATACCCATAATTAGATACACAATTCCGATAATATTGCCATGCGTGCCAGAACCTTGAGTTGAATAGTACTTTATTTAAAGGAATTAATATAAGGATTGTACATCGACAGTTGTCATGTTCACATAATGGTCAATCCTTCTCCCATTTCGTCTACCGTCATAACGTTTTTTATAACCGATATGGATTAATCACAGGTGACTCTCAGGCATGTTTGATATATGATGATGAGTACATGAATTCATCCAAATCTGATTGGATGTTAATATACAAACCTCAACCCCGGCAAAGGCTTGTTGTGCTGTGATCTTGTTTCCATCTGCCCAACGTATCATTCAGCAACACGGAGCAAAGAGTCCCCGGAACACGTACTACCCATTCTTATACTAAAACATCACGCTTCAGTTTTCCCAATTGATACAAGTTGAGACCATATGCAAAAATGGGTCGTTACTCTTCTGTTTCCCTTTGGACTGAGGTGCTTTACCCCCCCCCCGGGCACTTTTCTAGTTTGAAGATTACAGCAACGCGTTCTGGTAAATTGATATGCGCCGTCAGGAGGTAGGCAGAGAAATTCAGGGAATCAGTGTTGTGTGCTCAGAGGGAAATCATGATGGGGGCATAAAAGTCACTGTTTTTCGTGTGTCGAAAAGGTAGTTTTTTTATATACAGTTTGTAAAATATATGTTCCAGGAAAATGGAACTAAAAGGTGATTGGAAAGGTAAAAATAAGAAATGTGAATTTCAAATAAAAGTGAGACGAAGGGGGAATAAAAGGTAAAAAATAGAAAATATAGCCTATTAGTATCTCAAAGTCGCCTAGCCGTAAGAAACGGCGCATATAGCCTTCGCTTACAAATCTCCGTGTAGCCTGTTTCCGCACTCATCAAAATGATGACGAAAAACCATCTCATCTGTTTTGTATTTCGTATTCATATATAACATTATTACTCTTCCCAAGCTCTTTATCGAACTCGCTCACAATTACCCTCTCTAAGGGGGACTTTCTCACGCGAACCGCCACGTCAGTGTAAGAGAAAAGTACCAAAAAACGCAGCGCAGATTCCTCTGAGAGATAAATCTAAACACTCTTGGCATCTTCTTTCGAGAAACACCATTTAAAGCCAGTTCAACTGCTGGAAAGCTCGAAAATGCCTGCGGAGCCCGACGACTACGGTGCAGGGACACAAACGAGACGAACGACGGCAAACCAAACCGGCACGATTACGGACATGAAGAAAGCAAAAGAATATCTATGTGCAGTAGGGTTCCTGAAGAAAGAAGAAGAAATCACAATGGAAGACATTGCGCCATGGTTGATTACCCTATCTGAAGGAAACGAGACCAGCCCAGGCAGACTCAAAAGCACGGTCAAGGCTTTGGGAGTAGCCCTTCAAGGACTGATACCAAACGGATATGCGAATGCGGTAACAGAGGCAATTGCAAGCAGAGTTAAGGAAACACTCGACACAATCAGCGAAGCTACGAACACTCTGAAGAAACTAGCGACTGAAAGCAGCAAACCTCAAGAAAGACCCCCTGCAAGCAATACAAAGACCTTTGCGGATATCACAAGAAGAACACCTAAGCCAAGTTCAGAGAAACCAAATGTGAAAGCAAGGACGGTCTTCCTGGACAAAGCCTCAGATGACGAAGAATTCACCTTATATGAGCTCATGGAGGAGGAGCTGGTGAAGAAAGTCAATCAATCAATGACTCGTGTGGGAAAGGGCAAAAGCACAGCACCACAAGGGAGAGTCACATGTGCTCGAAAGCTGAAGAACGGCGGAATCATGTTGGAGACAAGCGATGAGGACACAGTCGGGTGGCTGGAGGCGCATTCTGAAGAAGTCTCAGATGATATCGGACACTCAGTAGCAATCAAGACCAGAAGCTATGCCCTAGTCGCAGAATCGGTGCCAGTATCTTTTGATGACAACAACGAAGATGGATTAAGAAAGGTCGAGAAGGTTTCAGAGGTGAAAAGCCGATGCATCATGAAGGCAAGCTGGCTCAAAAGGCGCACACAACGGAAAGAAGGTCAAGAAACGGCGGATCTTATTATACGGGTCAAAGACATAGAAAGTGCAAACAGTATCCTACGAGATGGCATCATAATCAAGGGCAAAAGAGTCAGAACGAGGAAGCTGGTGAGGACACCTAAACGATGCTACAAATGCCAGAGACTGGGGCACATAGCCGCCCAGTGCAAGTCAGACACAACCATTTGTGCCACCTGCTCGGAAGAACATGAAACAGATGGTTGCATAGTTGAAGACGAGACCAAGTTCAGATGCACGAATTGCGACACCGAAGGGCATGCCTCATGGGACAGAACCTGCACGAAGTACCAGGAAGCAGCTAGAGAGCTAGAAAAAAATACGGAAGATAGCAAGTATAAGTACTTTCGGACAAAAGAAGACTGGACTTGGGAACTCAATGAACATGAACGGCCACAGACACAGCTACCACCTCAAAAAAGGCGCGAACGAGAACCACGAGAAGAGGAAACGCCCTCCAGACAGATGCCGACTACACCAATCCGAACATCGACACCCGATCCAAGTCAGGAACCCAAGCGACGACAGACAAGAATCCCGTCAATCCCAATCAGCGATATCAAACTTACGGTCACCCCGAAACTCCGATAGTTGAAGGGAGGAAAGGGAGAAAAGGGAAAGGGAGGAGGAGACGAGTGATGAACACACGAAATTGAACAGCGGGGACATAGATCCCCACGACACCTCATATTACTATGGTTGAGCGAGCGCTGGCACGAAATGAGGAGATCCGGCCATCTCCATATGTTAAAGTCCCGGTACATAGGGCTACGCCCCCAGGGACTCAAAGATTCACACACACACACACCCTCTCTAAGGTGCCTACTTTGTCTACCATCATGGCGCCAGCGCCGAGTAACTTTATTCTAATGGTCGCCAATAGGCGTTTTCAAAAGGATATTTCAACAACAGATTTAGACAATCTGGGATCTTTACCTGTTCATCTACATACACCACGCTCTTTCTCAGAATTCAGCCTTCCCAATTCCCCGCCCTTTTCAACTGGCAACGACCCTACTAATGAAGGCTCTTCTATTCAAAACTCTTCCGTTCAAGGCTCGTCTATTGAAGGTACTTCTATTGAGGGAACTTCTATCTAAAGCTCTTCTGTTGGGGACTCCTCCATTCAAGATTCCTCTATTCAAAGCTCTACCATTACAAACTCTTCTATTCAAGGCTCTTCTGCTCACTCTCCAGCTGAAGATCTTGTTCCAGATCATCCCGTTCAAGACCCTCCCTCCGAGTCCACCACTATACCAGGTAACACTGCCTCCCTCCCACTTGCTCAAGTTTTCCCGTCATCATTACAAAACCCTCTTCCCTCTTCAAAATCAATTTCTACAACTAACACTCTCGTTCAAGGTTCCTCTTCATCGTCTCCTATTCAAGTTACTCTGCATCACCGCCTGCTGCGTCTACTAGTAATGCAAGTTCGTCGCAAGATATTTCAGATTTGACAATACCACCTGTGGCTACCACGCCTGCCACTATTATTGCCAATTTGCACACGTCTGAAAATTCGCTCGCTAGTACGACCACTGCTGTAGATCATTCAGTCTTGTCAACTAATGGCATCTCCGAGCCAGGCTCTTCTGGCAGCGGAAACCACCATAACACAAATCTAGCTACGATAATCGGCATTATAATCGGCATCTTGGTATTTACCATCCTCGGTGGTGTCCTTTTCGTTTTTAGACGACGACATCGTAACAAACTTATACGCCACTTGCAATGGAAAAACAAGCTTGAGTTCAATTCCGAGGTCGAGTCCGGCGAACTTCCTGCTAGTGCCGACTCGGAGCACGAAGTCGTTCAAAGTCTAGGATCAACGACCGAGAATAATATTCAAATGATACAAGAATTGAACCCACGCAACGTTAACATCAGGCAGCCCGGAGTTATACATAATCAGCTACGAATGCCCCAACAAGACCGTCACTTCCACTCAGATGCACATGCACCAACAACACCAGCAGCTACTAGTAGTTTGGCTGACAATTCGGAGTCGACACCAACTCTGGCGTCAATGGATTCCCATGCAATAACAGCACCATTCCAAAATTCGTTGAGAACTCTCCTTCAGCCAGTTGCAAACCTCGAGGCAGTGGAAGAAGCTCACAGAACCAGTTCCGCTCCGGCGAGCCTTCATGATGCTGTTCATGAGTTAAACGCCGAATTTCGACACCTTTCTTTGCAGCCTACCAATTATTACCATATTACCATAACCATCTCGGTGGTCACGGTGTTTCATGCAATGGTTATAGTAATACTCAAAATGTCGATATCAAATCGGGTTTACACCAGCCTGAGGAATCTAGTTATACTATTAGGCTGTTACCCGATCTTCCCCAGACCGTTCAAGTTCCACAGGTATCACTACTCACAAGAGATTCAGTTGTTGAAGCGCTATCACCAATGCCAGCCTTGTTGTTGACGGAACCACCCGGCTTGAACTCTACTATCAATACGGTCGTAGTCAGTCAATGCCCTAGAAAAAAACCAATAAAGCATCCTTCTGATACTTAATTTTAACAGTTGCCTGATAATAACGACTCGGAATCGAGCCTGAGGTGGCATGCGGCAGATAGTGGCGTTCGTCTGGGTGGGGGAACTCTACTGTTATATGATGATAACAGTGGAGCAAACTCCGAGTCGTCTTTGCAGCCGAAAGACAGATTCCCACCTGTGTATACCCATAATTAATCTGATATCTCTACAGTAGTGAGAAATCTAATAATAGAATTTCAGAAAATATCTTTACTCTTTGCTGCTGCTGTATAGTATATTATATTCTCCTTAATGTATTTATTATAACTATGATACCGTGCTCTCGATAACCATATTCCGTCGAGAAACATAGGATTTGTCCTATCTTATGGAATATCAACGCCACGCTCCACGAGTTTCAATCCACTGGATTCATCTTGCTATGCTGAGAGCCTGTGATGGATATGGTCCGCCCATTGTATCGTTGTAACACGGACCAAGATCTTCGAAACTGCACGTTGCGTTACGCGTAGATGTCAAGTTCGAACTTGGTTGAAAGTCTGTTTGGGGTTTTCAACTTCTTATGCGCTTCTGCACGTGCCTATCTTTTCCATTTTCAGTTGCTCCTTCATTGGAGTCCAAGACACCAACATCACAGTTCACAATTCTCAGAGTCGATGCATGTCTAGAAGTGTCTCTCCAAAGATTCACGGACTACGAGTGCGCAGTTGCCTCCCTTTGAAAAGTTCTTCGAGGAGAGCGCGAACTTCAGTGCAATACCGGTTTTCCTGAGGAGAACATCTGATAACGTCTGATCGAGATATGAAGACTGTCGGAGGAAACGGGACCCATTCCGAACCAGGTTTTCATCTAATATGTAGAATTCCCACTTGCAGGTATCTGAAGAAAAATGGAAGACCAGTTAGACACGTTGCTCATCGGATGGATGGATGGGATGAAGTTTAGCCATATACAAAAGCACCACTCGTACGTGTAGCCTTGAAGCCACTGTAAAGTCATGGCTATCCAGGTAGCTTAACATAATTTAAACACTTCTCTTTCTCTAGATTATTTCCCATTGTTCTTCGGGGTTTAATAAAATGTGTGTTCGTATAACGATGTAGATGGGGTATGTACTATGGATCGCAAAGAAAGAGAGCACATGTGCATCATGTCGGAGTTTGAAGTAAGCGCCCGTAACTACCTCTTGTTTCCCGCCAGAGCTGTCAGTCCCGTATCTATTTCGCCGTGCTTGGATTTTCTGAGCGCCGGCACCGCACTTACGCATTAACCTACGTATGTTGCAGTATCTGTTCATGACTGGATGCTCACGAAATCTAGACCATTTGATGTTTATGATTTTCCCCTAAATTTCGTGCGTGTCAGAAACCTCAGTTGGATGTTCTTTGTTCAACAAGCAGAATTAATGATTCATGTTAGGACTGACAAGCTCAGAAAACATCTTATCTTATATCAACAGTTGACACGTTGAAATATCCCGTGCCAGTAATCATCCTTCCCTCTTCTCGCTGACAAGCGCGTCACAACGTTTAATTAGCCGACGTGGATTGACCACTCTCAGTCATCTAATAAAAGATCACACGGGCCCATTTGAATCTTACTGTCAATCCCCCAAACTTCAACCCCGGTGAAAACTCGTTGGACTGTGATTTTGTTGACATATGGCCGTATCGTTGAGTAAGCCGAACTAAGTAGTCTACGGAAGCACACATTGAAATACATGCTCCTTCCCGTTGCATATACTTCGAGTTCTATAATAACTTTGGCAATGGTCAGTTTTGGCTTTTTGAATTTTACCGGTGTGTCACGTCAGGCATATTATCCCCCACGCGCTCTTCTTTTCATACGTCCCGACCGCCATCATCGCGATGCCGGGAAGATGCGTATGAGAGGCCTGATTCAGGCATGAACATACCTCCGGTTTGTGGATACTTACACTTCGTGGATATTTATACTCATTCCTCATGCCAGAACTTCGCATTGCAATGTGTTTCTGATACGAATTGAGATCGCGTGGAACTAAGGAGTTATGGCTCTGACACTGTCTCCTTTCAACCAAATTTGTCTTTCCTTTCCGCCGTTTAAGCCCGAAGACCACAGCAACGCGGTCGGCTGCAGATAATTGATGACGAAAAATCACCCCATTTGTTTCTCGTTTGTAGTCATAAACAAAGTTACTACTCCTCCCAAGCTCTTTGTCAGACTCGCCCACAGCTATCCTCCCTAAAATGCCTGTGGCGGCGCGACGTATCTCTATTCCAGTGGTCAATATGACATATCAAAAGGACAGTTCTACGACGGGTTCAGACAATCTAGAATCTTTGAATTTTCATTCAGCAAGTGCTGTACTGCCAGAATTTGGCTCTCCTGATTCCCCGACCCTTTCAACCGACGACTCGGACTCTCCTAATCTAGGCTCTTCTGTTCAAGACTCCTCTGTTCGAGACGCTTTTATTTTACTCTCTCTTCCCCCTCTTGGTTCACTCCCTTCCCTTCCCCCACTACCTACCCTTTCTCTTCAACTGCCTCATGCTCAAGAACCTCCCTCCACAATACTAGGTAACTCTGTACCCTTCTCACTAACAATTTTCAACTGACTCCTTCCTGTCAAGATTCCTCATCATCACTACCTAGCCCCCCTCCCTCTTCGTCAATTTCTTCAACTAACTCTCTCGTCCAAGGTCCCTTATCATCGTCTCTTGTTCACGTCAACGTCTCCACGTCATCGCCCCTTGCATCTAGTACTTCCTCACAGTCAAAGGACATTTCAAATTCGATAACATCGCCCATAGCTACCACGCTCGCGACTACTACTGTCAATACGCCCACTCCCGATGATTTCACCAGCCTGAGGACCGCAACTACAGATCTATCAGTTTCGTCTACTAACAGCGCCTCTGAGCCAGGCTCTTCTGGTGGCAGAAACAACCGTAACCCGAATCTGGTAGTGATTTTAATAATCGGCGTTGTGATCGGTGTTTTGGGGTTTATTATTCTCGGCGTAGTATATTGTTTTTTCAGAAGATGGCGACGACAACGAATTCGAAGCAATTGTGGCTTGCGACATACAAACGAGCTGAGGCTCAATCCTGAGTCTTCGGAGTCTGGCGAACTTACTGGCTCGGAACGCCGATTCGTCCAAACTTCAGGAGTAACCACGGACAATGGCACTATACCAGAATCGGAATCAAGACCATGCAACGTCGATGCCAGGGAGAGCGGATTTATACATAATCTGCTACTAATGCCGCAGCGAAACCGTCATGCGATTCATGCCGGTCCAGTAGCAGTTACTAGTAATAGTAGGAGTAGTTCGGTCGGTAATTCACAGTCAACTCCAACTCCAGCAATAATAACCCCGTTCCACCTACCATCGAGAAATGATCTTCAACCAGTTTCAAACCTCAAGGTGGAAGAAACTGACAGTTCAGCTCCGGCGAGCCTTCACGATGCTGTTCATGAGTCAAACCCCGAATCTCGACGTATTTCCCTACAATCTACCAATTGTGATCATATTCATTTCATTGGTCACGGTGTTCAAAGCGACACTCAAAGTATCATTAGCAATTCAGGTTTACACCAGCCTGATGAGCCTAGTAATCTTATTAGGCTGTTGCCCGCACCTTCCCGGGTCGTTCGAGTGCCACATCTATCAATACTTACAGATTCAGCTGCTGAGCCAGCGCCATTAGTGCCAGCCTTGTTGACCGAGACCCCCAACTTGGACTCTACCACTTCCCAGGTGATGGTGAGTGAATACCTCAAAACATACGGCTCAAACCAATAAAATACCCGTTATAACGCTTTGAATTCTATTGATAGCTGCCTACAAATACCGACTTGGACTCGGGTCTGAGGTGGCATGCGGCAGATAGTGGTGTTCGTCTGGGCGGCGGGATTCTGCTGTTATACGACGATAACAGCGGAACAAATTTCGAGTCGTCTTTGCAGTCAAAAGATAGATTCCCACCTGTGTATACCCGTAGTTAAAAAAAAATACATAATCCAATATCTCAGGCTTTGTTACAGCGCGCCTAAGTTAACCTAGTGCCAGTATCGACATGAATACTAAAGTAATCAAGTGCACATTGTTTTGTTTTATTTTTTTCTGGAAATAAATAATGGAAATTTTGGATATATATATATATATATATAGGTGAAAACTTATAAGAAGAGGAACAAGAAGTGAGTTGCAGGCTGAGTTGAGAGCGGCGCTTATACGAGATCCGCCAAGCTTTTCTTCCGCCGTCATGGTTCTGGCTTTTTTTACGTTCATGTAGGATGCGAAATTGAAGGGCGAAGCTTTTGACCGTTTTAAAAAGTATGTTCAGTGTGTTACTTGTCAGGAAGTGATACGCAATCCACAAGTGTACATTCTGAAGTCGTAACGCCTTTTTTCTCAAGCTCACTGTTGAAAAGTTGACCGGATGCGGACATTCGTGCTATTACAAGTGTTTACGAGGATTGCAGACTTAAAATGATGGAGAGAACATCTTTTAATAATGGATGAGAGGTCTTTTCGACGGATGCTGAATCTAAGAGCAACGATGATGACGATACCCCAGCACCACTGGCAGGAGCGGCATCAGTAGTGGGTCCATCCACCGTCCACCCACGACATCACTTTCGTCCAGTCATACACGTGCACTATCTCAAATGCTGCCCCAAATGTTATCTTTGATGCGTCGTCCGTCGTCCTCTTCCCCCAGCCTTAGATTACACCACATCATCGACGTGGTCCATCTGACCCTCTTTCAAGCACGTCTTCAAAGGTCTACACTCTGAGCACGACGAATCCATCCGAATCTGACTATTATATCTCAAATGAATATGGCTACCAAGGCTGCGTCGCCGCCTTCAACTCAGGCGGAAACTCGTTGTGCTGCGTGCTCTGATCCTGTTACTTCCATGTCGATTGTGAAACGGTAATCTCCGGAATCCCCATATCGAAATACCGTATGCACTCTTGATGCCCCTTCAAGCTTTCATAGATCAATACCGCCAGTTCTGTTTTATTTTAACTTCCGGTGTGTCGCCTCTGGCAGTTGCTTCCCAACGCCCGCTACTGACGCCGACGCGCTTTTCTTTCTCCTTTGCATTTGCACCTTCCTTTCTGAACCCAACCATCATCGCAATGCTCAGGAAATGCGTTTAATAGGCATATCTGAGAACGAGCATGCTTTTCCTTTTCTTTGGTTTGTTTCATCAACATTTTATCAATTATAATCCCCGTACTCATCGGAGACAGAACCTCACAAAACGCCTCTTAATACAAATTGAGATCGCGCTGAAACTACGAGTTTTAATTGTTACGTGTACTCTCAAATTAACCAGCATTTTCTTTTTTCTGTCTGGAAGGTTACAGCCACTGGAAACGGGTTTAAGTCTTGTTGGATAAATAATGAAAAAATGACAAAAACTGCTTCATCCTTTTTAACTCTTCTCGTTAGTCGCACCATTAGACCATCCTACCTCTTTTGAATCGTCGATCTGTAGCTTTTATGTCTATCACGAATATCGCTCGAAGTCCCGAGGAAATTGGTGCACCCTTGGACTTGCAGTTCCCAGCCCCTTTCGCAAACTCGAGTCTGGACCCGGTTATCGCAGTGACGCTCACACCACCCGCCAGCACCACCATAGCGTTCCTTGGACCTTCTACTCCTCCAATCCTGAGTGCTATCACCTCCTTTTTGCTGGGGCCTCCCTTAACGATGCCCCTCACCACATTTTCTGGTAAGGCGGATTCTCCAGCGCCGAACACAAGTTTCGACGTCTCCACAGAAAGTATCACCATGTCGAATAATATAACGCCCATTACTACCACGATTAAGACAACTAGCACGGTTATTATTGAAGCCGGAAAAGACTCTCATCAAAACCTCGGGATGGTAATTGGTGCCGTGATCAGCGCCATCGTGTTTATTCTCGTTCTTCTTGGCGGTAGTTTTTTCTTTTTCAGACGACGTAAAATGCGGCGAGAACAACGCAGCCTACCAGTGCAGTCTGACGAGTCCGCGTCCTCGAAGGGGATCATTCACGGTGTATTATCGACGACAGATCGTAGTATCATGGCGAATCCAAGTTTTCGTGACTCTGTCGTTGCCCAATACTCCCGATTGAGTTCCGCGGATATTAACAGTAGGAGATCTCGAATCCGTTCTGATGATGGCTCAACACACAACTGTTGCTCAAGCGTCGGTACCAATACCAGTGTTGTTGACCGCACTGGCACCATACCTAAATCAATGGAGTCCACGTCCACGTCCTCTACGACGTCGGTGAGAACATAATTCAATTAAAAAAAGTGATACTAACCCAAATGCGGGTATTTTCTTTCTTGTAGTTGTCTAACACTGGCAGTTACTCGGAGAAGTGGCATGCGGATGGCGATATTCATTTCGGTAAGGGGACTTTAGTATACGACCACGGGACAAGCTCGGAGTAGTCTTTACAATCGACAGACAGGTTTCCACTGGTGTATACTCAGAATTCAATACAATACATTATCAGTGTCGTGACTGCTTTGTCCTAGTTGTTTAAACCTTAGCAGGCAAAATGATAGATTAGATCGTTCAACTCTCAACAAATACTATATACGATTCAGCGTCCTGTTGTGGTCAAATTGAGCTCTTTCCCCATTTCGCTGGACAACGTCATAACAGCGTTTTAAATATAGCCGACGTGGATTGACCTGCTCCACAAGCCCGAATCAGTGATCTGGGTTTAGGCTCTGGAGCACTCCCCCAATCTGCGTCTGGAACGCTGTAGAGACGTCCAGATTGGGACGTGCTCGGTTTCATCTCATAAAACCCAGATTACTGATTGGCACATCAGGCACAGGCACGATCACGCGAGATCATCGGATACCACGTGTCAATACCCACCGGCACCACGAACCTCAACCCCAGTGGAAACTCGTTGTCAATGATACTAGCCGCCGTATCAATTAAATCTCAAACATAGGCCAGAAAAATCTCCGAACTCGCATATCGAAGTATGTATATGCTCTTTCCCGTAAATCATATGAGTGTACCATAATACGTACATTGCAATATTGCGTAGATTTCAAATTCGAGCTTTGTCACCGGAGGTCAGTTTTGGTTTTAGCTTCCGATGTGTTGAGTGCTTCTGGCAATTGCCCTCTACACCCGCTACTGCGAAGCGAGGCACGCCGACGCCGGCGCGCAAACACTAATTTATGAGGCATTATACTTTCCCTATGTACAATTGGTTTGTTCCATAATCATAAACATTTCTCATCATCTAACCAAACGACTGAGATAGAATCATCTTTGCCCTTATTTTTGAGACGAGACCTCAAAATGCAATTTAATCTTGATGCTAATTGAGATCGTGTCTAACTCAAGTTGCATACTAACGTTTAAATCTAGCGTCAACGAACATTTACCTGAGCCGAGATTTTTTTTCTCCCCTTCCAGTGTTTTTCCATACGTTGAAAAGGTTATTGGTGTGTACCGGCACAGGCCGTAAATGGAAACGGCCGGAACAAACAATAAAGGGTTTGATCTCGAGGAGCTGGCTATTACGGAACAGACCACGGCGGAGCAAAAAGTTACGCGAAGGACTACTCCGAGATATATCAGGACACGAGTCGGGAGTCGAGCACCGCTATTCGCCAGACGCGTACCAACCCCCGATCGCGTCCTCAATTTACGTTTTATCTCACGCGCCCTGTTTACACCTTTTTCAAAATTTTTCTCGTTTGATGTTTTCTTTGTTTTACGAGGAACGTTCTATTTTCTTAGACTACACAAGAAGCCGTTTTCCACCGGCGTCGCAAAAACTGTATATATGTAAGGAGCATTTAGACTCCATATGAATTATCTCCCCATCTTGCTGATAGTTGAACTCCAAGACTAAGCCCTTTTCGTATATTCAACAATCAGATCCTCTGTTTAGTTTCTCTTCTCTCTCCCAGCGCACCCGACGACTGGTTCCCCTTTCCTTCCTGCTACTCTCTCGAGGCGCCTTCTTCATTATATTCAGGTAAGAATAATCCGCGTCATCTGTTTTCTCTGTGGGAATAATCATTCAGTTTTTTTCAGATTCCTACGTTGTCTGTCTATCTATCCCTCGCTCTTTCGCTCTTCCGCCTCTTCTATGAATATTATCAATCAACTTGGCCCCCCTCCGTCCAGCCTCCTCACAAATTTAAGTTTCTTCGCCAGCACGATTTCCACAACAGCTTCAAATTCCGCTGTTTCAAGTAGAAGTAGTACCACCACGTCGCATAGCTCTATATCTATTGTCCTAGCTACCACCACAGTTAGGACGACTAGTACAGTGACTGTTGACTCACACAACGATGGTCGTCAAAATCTCGAGATGATAATCGCCATTGTTATCGGTATCGTTGTTTTTATTCTCATTTTTCTTGGGGGTGCTCTTTTCTTTTTCAAACGACGTCGACGACAGCAGAGACGGCGGGGTGCGGGGTTATTAAGAGTACAATCAGTACAATCACTCGACCGCAGTGATGGGTCCTCGGAGGGAATTATCCAAACTCCTGTATTATCGACTGCAGAAATCACCAATATTATCACTGGCACGGCGCCAAATTCAAATCACCCAAGCTCAAATCCGAATCCGTTGTTGCACCATACTGTAACTCCAATCCGAGTGCCACAACTATTAACAATAGGAGATTCGGAAACTGCTATGATGAGCGTTCAACACGCAGCTGCTCTAAGCCAACCCCAAGTGCAAGTGCCGGTGGTGTCGCAGTTGTCAATGGCTGCACCAGTACCATTCCCAAATCAATGTAGTCCGCGGCCGAGTCCGAACATTAATGCAGCAGTGGGTCCCAAGAAACAATTCAACCAATGAAAAACCACTGAGACTTTGAATTATTATCATTATAGCTGCCTCCCGAAATGTGGCATACAGATAGTGGCGTTCGTCTAAGGGGAACTCTACTATTATACGAGAATAACAGCGGAACAAATTCGGAGCTGTCTTTGCGGTCGAAAGATAGATTCCCACCTGTGTATACCCATGATTAGGAAATACACAATCCGATATCTCCAGTGTGCATTGCGTAGGAACCTATCAACTGAATTGAGAATTTTCTTAAAGCATTTACTATTGCTACCAATTGGTTTGATTTTGTTCAGAAAGATCGCTTTGCTCTTCGCTGCTCAATGCACACACAGATATTGTTTTCATCGTCTTTTGTGAAATCCGCTCAATCGAGTGGATATACATGTACCTGGTGTCAATCAATATCAATAGTCAACAATGCGTCACAGCCAGATCAACGTTAATAACAGCTCTAGCAGGCATTCCGGCGGTAAAATCAACCATGATCCCAGAACGATGAAGATTATTTTTTCCTTGACCCAATTTTGTGGTCAAAAAATGGCGACCTCTGATTCCAATGGTACGAGCTGTTGAGGGCGCGAACGAGGTAAAAGAAGAACCCGAAAACCGTAGACGACCCTGCACCGGCTGCAGTAAAGTGCGGACAACAATATATGCGCCGTCAAACATTCGAAAACACCGAAAGCCAACACTGAGAGACCGGAGTCGAGACCCTAGACTGTCTGGTTGTCCCAACCAGACAGTAGCCTCGTTTGGACTATCCCGGAGCTGCTAGACCATTCGGACTTAGGGTTTCTTTCTTTCTTTTACTTAGATTCAATCTTCGGCGTTCAGAAATCTTTTAAAACTCTGTTCCGTCTATTTCCTTTATTTTGTTTCCTCCATTTGCTTAATTCTTTGTTTCTCTTTAGTTAATTTCCCCATTTTGCTATATTTCTTGTAAAACCCGTCGATAAAAAGGGAATTAGAGTTCCGTAAATAACGGAAAATTAGTTAGACTGAAAATGTATTTAAGAACGTCGTTTTCGACGAAGCAAAACAAGTTCTATTCCCCATCTTACTTAGAAATCAAACTTAAGCCGCGCTCTTACTTAAAAACTCGAAATTGCTTTCAGAACCCGCTTTATTTTCTATTCTACTATTATTCCTCTTATCTTATAACTATTTTACTCTAATCTACTCCTTCTCCACACACGCCGGCTCCCTTCCTTCCCTGAGTACTCCTGACTCGCGCGCTTCAGAGCTGATCCAAGTTGCCTTGTTCACATGTAACGGTATATTGACACGTACCACAGCGTGCTATATCTCAGCCAATCTTGGACCCTGAGACGAGAATTTTTTTGGGTAGTGTTTGAAATGGAAGATATAGAGCCAGCTGTAATGGAGATTCCCTTTCATTCAAATGTCAAGGACCAATGTTCGGTAAGACAAAACTCACTGTTACCCTCGTGCAAGTTGCTAATGTCATTTTATAGCTCACTTTGATCAATGATCGGGATATGGGTCTGCTGCGGGCGCCGCAGAAAACAAGGGTGTTAACATTGACTCCGGTTTGCAATCACAAAACAAACCTGAGATCAACACCACAAACGCGACGCCGTCCCTGATATAACGTCATCCTTTTCCTAAGTTAGATCAGGTCTAAGCCCATCAATCAAACGAACCATCATCGACAAAGACTACGAACATACATATGAGTACTTGTACAGCGCGGATCTTTCAAGAGGCTTTTCCCGACTGTTGAGGATATCTGTTTACACAGACCCAGATATGAAAATTTGGTTCGGGATGACTACTGCTTCCTCACGTGTGATGACGGTGACTACCAGTGTTGACCCGAGTCCCGACGCACAACTTCAATGATGATCAGAATCGTCATCGTCATCGGCATTGTGGTGGCTATGCTCGTTTTATTGGGGAAATTATTTTCTTCTTTAAACGATAGCATGTGCAGACTGCAGAGACGGCGGGGTTCACTAAATGTACAATCATCCGGCAACCGTGGCGAGTCCTCGTCTTCGTCTGCGGATGGAATCATCCAAAGTAATGTATTATCAACGTCGGAAGCTATTAATAATGATGTTAACATTGGCATAACATCGAACTTAAATTCGGATTTAAACTCTGACACAGCTGCCGGTGATACCTCAGACTCAAATCCGAATGGGTTGTTGTTGCACAGTACTACTAGTACTGCACCACTCAGGCCAGTATCAGAACCGCAGCTATTGGCAACAGGATATTTGGTTTTGGTATGTGAAAGATCTAGAGAAACGGCCATTCCGAATCCGAATTCCAACATCAACTATAATGCAGCTGTGAGTCCCAAAATCTCTCAATCGGTTATGTAAACCGTCAAACAAAAAACAAACACTAATTTTGAACATTATCACAGCTGCTTCACCCTGAATCAGAGAGAGAGAGATGCCATGGGTACTAGGGAAACACCACTATCATACGAATATGATGATGGGGCAAATTCAGAATGGTCGATACGGTCGAAAGATAGGTTTCCACCTGTGTACACCCTGATTCTGATTATTTATACAATCCGATTATTTCTATTTTTTTTGTTTAAATGAGATACATATTTTGCTTGCTACTGGTTCTCGCCGCCACTGACAGCGCTTAGAAAAATACACCATTACAAGTGTTTATGAAGAAGGTGGGTTTCAACGACAGAGACATAATCTTATTTTTTCAGTGTCAATGAGCGGTCTATCTCGACGGATGCTGAGACTGAGAGCCGACGATGATGGTGAGGGTGACAATACACCGCAGAAGGGCCAGCAGCGGGTCCATCTGCCACGCACGCACAACACCATTTTCGTCGTCAAGTTATCCACTACCTCAAATGAAATCGCATATAAAAATACATTCTCTTTGCCTGTATAAACATAATATGTGTACAGCAATAATTAGGTTATAATATTGTGGAGCCCAAGTTCGAAGGTTTTGTTACCAGAAGTCAATTTTGATTTTGAAAAGTTTTAACTCTCGATCATCGATTTGTCTCGTCTGGCAGTTGCACAGAGCTGCACCCATGCCCGTTACTATTATTAGTTTACTACTAACACGTTACACGGCACGCTCAAGCCGATCTTTTCGTTTCATGTTTGAGTCTTAAATATCATGATCACAATGGCGGGAAGATGTCGGTGTCTGTAAGAGGTATATTTATGAGCATTCCTTTTCTTCAGTTGGTTTCCATGATCGACCATCAACAGTTATCATAATATCATACTATCTGTAACTCAATCATAAAACTGGTATCATTTATAGGCTCCATTTCTTGAGACAGAACCTCACGAATGCACTCTAGTCTTGATACGAATCGAGTTCGCGGCGAACTTACGTTACATATTAACCCTTTCGAAAGCTCTTACGCACACACTTTCTCTCTCTCTTTCTTTCATAATCATTCACGTCATTTTTCCCCCTCAGACTCCTACGCTGTTTGAGTCTGTCTATCCACCTCCTTCTTTCGCTTCTTTCGCTTTTTCGCCATTGAAATGTCTTTCATTCCTGCTCTTGATGTTGGTGATGGTAATGGTGATAGAGCTGGAGCTGGAGCTGGAGGAGCTGGAGCTGGAGGAGCTGAAGCTGAAGCTGGACCTGGAGGGGCTGAAGCTGAAGCTGGACCTGGACCTGGAGCTAGTGCTGGTGCTGGTGCTGTTAATGGTAATACTATTACTAGTGTTGGTAGTGCTGTTACCATTGTTGGTGAAGATACTAGTATTGGTAATAGTGTTGCACCTCACTCACCGACGGCGCTCTCAACGACGCTCGTTGATGCCACTACGATTAAAATCACTAGTAGTATGACGGTGATTGCCAGTGTTGACCCGACTCACAATTTTAACGATGATCGTCCAAATCTGGGAACGATAATCGGCATTGTCATCGGCATCGTGGTGTTTATTCTCATTCTCATTGGGGGAATTCTTTTCTTTTTTCTAAAACGACGGGGTTTACTACATGTCATACAATCATCTGGTAACCGTGCCAGTAATGAGGCCGCCGACGCCGAGCCCTCGTCTTTGTCTTTGGAGGGAATCATCCAAAGTGCTGTATTATCAACGTCGGAAATTACGAATAATGTTACTATTGTTAGGGCTACTCAGCTCAGACTAGAGGGAGGGGATCCTAAGTACTATATTGGGCAATGGCTATACTACTCACCTAGAGGGAGGGGACCCTAAGAGAACAAGCTTAGGGACCCTCACTCTAGGTACAGCTACTATATACACAAAACGACGACGCGGCGTGCGGCCCTGACACAGCTAAGTGCCAGGCGCCCAAACCGAACCTAAGCGACGTGATGTCACGGGCATCACGCCGGGTACGAGCGTGCGACGCGCGCGAGTAGAGAAAGTGAAATAAAGACAGAACAAGGAAACGGAGAGTGAAAGTAAAATATGGAAATGATAAATAAAATAGAAACGAAATGATGCCGATGATAATAAATAAGAAAATGAGAGACGGCGGTAGCGTACCCTGACAACTATCACAGGAACGACACCGGAATTAAATTTAATTTTCGACATAACTCCCAGTAGTAATCCAAGCTCAAACCCGAATGGGTTGTTGCACGATAGTACTAGTGACGATACTCCACTCGCTGACAGGCTGACACTGGTCCCGAGAGTACCGCAGTTATTGACAACAGGAGGTTCGGATTCGGAATTCAGATCCGTTGCTACTGGCAGATCTAGAGAAGCGATCGTTCCGGATTCAAGTGCAACTCTGAACCACTTAAATCGTATTCGAAACGCCTTTGATAAAATGCGGGTATTGGATAGGTCATTTTGCTCTGGATCGACACCAAGTTTACCGTTCTCAGCTTGGAAACTTGTGACCGTGGATGTGACGCGTGTGAGTTGCGTGCGCGTCCAGTGCGCGTGAAACTTTCGCTGAAGGGTCCATCGCCCGACTTGTGGTGAAAAGCACTTTGAAACCGCTTTTGAAGTAAAATATAAACAAGCTCGAGACTTGAAAACAGTCCCGACAACGGCTGGACTCATACTCATGAGAAAATCTGATATTTATGTAATTGGCTGTAGCAGTACTACTAGTGAAAATCACGGCCAACGCCAATGATAGACCTCTTTTTGTTTAGAAAAGACTGACATGACATGTGAGTATCTGAGACTTGGTTGTCACCTGTAATTTTAATAACTCATCATTCAATCCATGCCGTACTTTGTGTGCGACACTGGGCCAAAATATGTAAAATAAAACTTTGTCATTTGTCATAAAAAACATTTCCTAATACTAAAGTTACATCCAGCTAGAAGTAAGTTCGCTCAACCTTAAAGAGTTGAGCACTGGAGTTGTTCGCTTCTTGGAAACTGAAAATAGCCTGAAAAATGGTCTGTTAATATCCGAATGATACGATAGGAAGTGAAATATCCCTACTTCAGAACCGGTGGCATGCTTGTGGTAAGTAAGCCTCTCCCAGTTCCCAACAGGTAAGCGCGCAAGGACCTACACACCACCCAGAGCATTTCTTCCTTCTGATTCGTTGATCTTGTCTCGCTTCAGATAGCCTCAAACTGAGAACTCGAGGAGACATGAGGGAGAGTGACTCTGAGTCATCCATTCTGCATTCCCAGTCACGCCGCCACGCGTACACCAAAAGGACTATCATTAAGGACTTGTGATGTGTGCACGTAGGAGCACAAGCTACGACTCGGATTCAAAACTGGATGAAGAAGGAAGTAGTCTGCAGTAGTCCCTCTAAAAAAACTCAAGCATCATGAAGAAGATACCGAGTCTGTTCACGAGTGTCTGATGATGTCGCCATGCATCAATACCAAAACAAGTGCCTGACTACGCCGACGAACTGATGGATGATGATACTGAAGAAGAAGCTCATCGTGAGCTTACGAAAGAGAGTAAAAGAAAGAGAGAGCGAGTTGGAGGCTAAATTGGGAGAGATGCGGGAGTCAGCAGGACACGTACGCGTATGCGCGCTTATATCAGGTTTGTCTTTTCTCTCCTCCGACTTATTGTCGTACGACCTTTTTACAATGCGAATTGGAGTCTGAAGCGCTTTAACAGTGTGTTATCTGTCAAGAAATGATACGCAATCTATTAATGTACGTTTTGGAAAAGTCACAAGGCCTTTTTCTCCATCTCATCGTGTTTTTTTTAGGTTGACGGTTGAAAAGTATTTACGGAGATTCATGGCGACTCAACTACGGAAAAAATACCTTTTGGCAGTGTCGATGAGCGGTTTATCTCGACGGTGAGTTTGAGAGCGACGACGATGACGCGAGGCTGACGATATGCACACTACCAGATTCAGTTTCAGCACCAGCGGGTCGATCTGCCACACACGCACCACTGTCGTCCAGTCATCCACTACCTTAAATGGATTCGCATATCGGAATACATGCTCTTTCTAACACAATATGTGCGCAACAATGCGTAAGTTGTGGTATTGCGCGTGTAGACACCAAGTTTGACTTTTTTTACGGGAAGTCAATTTTGATTTTGGAATTTTTTGAACTCTCGATGTGTTGCTTCCGGCAGTTGTCCTACGCCCTCTATTGCTAATACGACATGTCGACCCCAACGCTAACGTGATTTATCTGTTCATTTGAGTCTTCAACGCCATAATCACAATGTCAGAAAGATGCCAGGAAGATGGTCTCTAAGAAGTACATATATTTATGAGAATACTTTCCCTTTTTCAATTGGTTTGTTCCACTTTATCATCTATCTATCATTAATAACCCAATCATAGAATCATACATGGGTTTATTTTGGTACGGACCGTACGAACCCACGCGAATGTATGGACAAATGCAATTCAGCCTTGATACGAACCGAGTTCACGGCGAACTTTCGTTACATAATAACCCCTAAAAGCTCTCACAAATTCTCTTTTTCTTTCTGTTGAACGTGCACTGGGATGCAACGGTCAAAAGACGTCAGCCCAGCGCCCCAGGTTACACGTTACTATCCAACTAGTGATTATATCGCAATTCCGACACTTTCATGGTTATTCACTTCATCTCAGACTCCTATACTCTCTGAGTCTGTCTTGTAACCTCCATCTTTCGCTTCTTTCGCTCTTTCGCCGTTGAACTGAATGCCTTCCGGCACTATTACTTCTATAGATCCCGCGCCAGTGACTAGTCAAAATCAACTTGACCATGTCAATTCAATTGACAATATCGTTACTATTCCATCCCCGAACAATCTGAGGGTCATTTTTAGCACAGCCACTACCATTTTTTTACAACCGCTGACTTCACCAATCCTACCTCACCATTTCCGACCTCACCGCACCTCACCACCTCTCTAAATAATATCGTGTCGAATAGTTTCCCGAGCCGACACCCCCGGCTGTGACGCCCGTTGATACCACTACAATTAAAGCCATTAGTGTAATGACAGTGACTGCCAGTGTTGACCCGACGCACAATTTTAACGATGATCGTCCAAATCTGGGGACGATAATCGGCGTCGTCATTGGTATCGTGGTGGTTATTCTCGTTCTGATTGGGGCAATTCTTTTCTTCCTTAAACGACGACGGCATGTGCGGAGACGACGGGGTTCACTCAATGTGCAAGGTAACCGTGGCGAGTCCTCGTCTTTGTCTGCGAAGGGAATCAATTAAAGTACTGTATTACTAACGTCGGAAATTAGTAGTAATAGTATTACTATCACTGAAATGACACCGAATTCAAATTCAACTGCCAGTGCCAGTTATACCTCAGATTCGAACCCGAACAGGATGTTGTTACACAATACTACCGTGACTACTCCACTCAGGCCGGCATTCCCGGGGGTATTGACAACAGGAAACTTGGATTTAGGATTCGAAACCGATGCTACTGAAAGATGTGAAGAAGTAATCGTTCCTAATCCTGGTGCCAGTGCAGCTGCCGTGCAAATGCCGGCATCAGTGTCAACTGCACCAGCACCAAATCAATGGAGTCTTTCAAATATGAGCCTGAATTATAATGCAACGGCGTGTCCCCTGATACGTGCGCACAGGAACGTACAGGAAAGATAAGGGAATCAAGCAATGTGAATTCAACGACGGAGAACTTGAAACAATCTTACTTTTTCAGATATCTATCTCCACGCGTACTGAGTCCATATTGCGTAGCACAAGTTGGGGTTTTTGTCACCAAATTTAAAAATCAAGTCTGATTTTGGCATTTTTTTTTAGCTCTCGATTTGTCGCCTCTGGCAGTTGCACCCATGCCCACGCAAATTTCTTTTCATGTTCAAATCTCAAACATCATGTTCACAATTTCACAATGCCGGGAAGATGCCGGTGTCTGTAAGAGGTATATTTATGAGCATTCCTTTTCTTGAATTGGTTTCCATCATCAGCCATCAACATCTATCAATATCATACTATCTGTAACCCAACGATAAAACTGATGCCATTTATGGGCACCATTTTTTGAGAAAGAACCTCAGGAATGCACTTGAACCTTGATACGAATCGAGTTTGCGGCGACCTTACGTTACATATTTTAACCCCCCAAAAGCCTACACACATATTCTCTCTCTCTTTCTCTTTCATAGTCATTCACTTCATTTTTCTTCCTCAGACTCCTACGCTGTCTGAGTCTGTTCGACCCACCTCCATCTGTTGCTTCTATCGCTTCTTTCACTCTTTTGCACCCTCGCCGTTGAAATGTCTACTCTTGGTCTTCACAATCTAATTACAATCACTCCATCTCAGATCCCGACACCGGTACCGACAACGTTCGCAGTCATTGACACTCTATCCCTGATACTGCCGGCACCGATGGCGTCCACAGTCATTGACACTCTATCCCCGATCCTAATACCGCTGGAACCGATGGCGTCCACAGTCATTGACACTCTACCCCCGATCCCACTGACGACGCTCTCCGTCATGTCATTGAAACCCACACCCGCGACCGTGACGCCCGGTGATAAGACTACAGTTGAAATCACTGGTATTGTGACGCCGGTTGGTAGTGTGAAGACGGTGACTGCGAGTGTTGACCCGCACAACTTCAATGATCGTCCAAATCTGGGAACAATAATCGGCATCGTCATTGGCATCGTAGTGGTTTTTCTCGTTCTCACTGGGGGAATTCTTTTCTTTTTTCTAAAACGACGGGGTTTACTGAATGCGCAATCATCTGCCAGTGGCAACCGTGGCGATGGCGACGTCGACGCCGCCGAGTCCTCGTCTTCATTTTCAGAGGGAATTGGCAACCAAAGTTCTGTATTATCAATGTCGGAAATTACTAATAGCATTACTATCACAGGAACGACACCGAGTTCAAATCCAATTTCTGACACAACTGCCAGTAGTACCCCAAGCTCAAGCCCGTATCGGTTGTTGCACGATAGTACTAGTGACGATACCCTGGCACGGGTCCCAAGAGTACCACAGCTATTAACAGCAGGATCGAATTTGGATTCGGAATTCGAATCCTTTACCACAGGCAGATCTGGAGAAGGGATCATTCCGGATTCTGGTGAAGCTGTGCAAACGTTGGTGCCAGTGTCAACCGCACCAACACCAAATCAACTGAGTCTGCCAAATGCGAATTCAAGCCTGAACTACAATGTAACGGTGAGTCATCAAAAACACAATTATTTAAACCGTCCCCCCCCTCCAAAAAAAACGCCAATTTTGATTATTATTGTCATGCATTATAGCTGCCTCATCATAGTGATGAGAGATGGCATACGGACAGTGGCATTCGCGTGGGTGGAGGAACACTACTAGCATACGAATATGGCGATGATTCAAGTTACGAGTCGTCGATTCGGTCGAAAGATAGATTTCCACCTGTGTATAGCCAAAGTTAAAAAGCACGATAGAGAATAAGCCGAACATTTTGCGTACCACCATGTGTGCGAGAACAGTAAGAGGTACCAGCCACTCAACGCGTTTTCGAAGCCGTCCACGGGATATTGTCATAGTTTCGTCATTGGCAATTAAAAGCAGTCCGTCCGAGCCTAAACCTGAGTTACGGATTTCAAAAGCCTAAAACATCTAACACTCAGCTCCAATCCAACACTCTCAAGGACTTCATTGAGTCTGGTTTGGATTGGATTTCATACATTGAGCCCTGGACACAGTTTGAAGCCTGATTAGGTCTGAAAATAAATGACTCATTAACTCACCATTTAGATTAATCTCCATCTCTATCTTTCTCGTCACTGTTCCGATATACTACTGCTACGCCACACGCATTCAAGTCCAATACCTGATCCGCTTATGGCCTCGAATTCCAAGCTCAAGATTCAGGTCATCGATATCGATACACGTTAATTAAACCTATGGACTGGCAGTCATGGTGGCGGCTCGTCATCTAGTCAAGGAAAAAATGAGAATTGCGCCGTACTTACATGGCTTTTGGACATTTAGACGACCCTGAAATATTGTCCCAGACTTCCTCAAGTTTCAGACCAATTAACGTCAACGCGTGAACGCTATTGTTATCCACGGATTTTTTTTTTTGTTTCGTCCATGGCAAGGCCCGTGGTAAATTTTATTGTAGTAGCGCCCGCTGAAACCTCCGCGATCTTCCACTCAGCACGTAAGCGCACAAGGACAGAGCATTCTTCTTTCTGATTCGTTGATCCTTTCTCGCTTAAAATACCCTCCGAGTGAGGACTCCAGGGGACATGAGGAAGAGGGGACACAAGGGAAGAAAAAACATACATGAGCTGAAAACGTTGGGCGTGTTCGGACTTTACGAAACGACAAGAGAGTCTTGTCTTTTAACCGTCACCACAGATACATATCTTGATTGTTACTGGTTCTGGCTGCCACTGGCAGTGTTAATAAAATTCACTATTACAAGGGTATCTTATTTTTTCAGTGCGGTCTACCTCGACGCGGATACTGAGTCTGAGAGCCGATGATGTGACGAGGGTGACGATTCACCAGTGCACCACCAAGGTCCAGACTCAGCACCAGCAGGAGTGCCAGCAACGGGTCCATCTACCACGCACGCACGATATTGACACCATTTTCGTCATTCAGTTATCCATTACCTCAAACGGAATCGCATATAAAAATACATGCTCTTTTCCCCGTAACAACATAATACGTGTACATCAATAATTTAATATATTGTGAATATTCAATGCGTAGCCCAGGTTCGAAAGTTTTGTCACCAGAAGTCGATTTTGGTTTTTTGAGTTTTTTTTTAACTCCCGATCATCGATTTGTCGCATCTTTAAGAGGTATATTTATGAACATTATTTTTTCAACCGGTTTCCACGATCGACCACCAAAATTTATCATAGTATTATCATACTAATTGTAACAACCGCTCATGGGCTCATTTTTGAGACAAAACCTCACGACTCGGAATGCGCTTGAACGTTTGAACCCTGATACGAATTGAGTTTGTGGCGAACTTACGTTACATATCAACCCCTCAAAAGCCCCCTTTCTCACACACTCCTTCAGAGTCCTTCTTTCATAATAGTCATTCACCGTGACTCGGTTTTCCCCCTCAAGGCCTCAGACTCCTACGCTGTCTGATTCTGTCTGTCTGTCTGTCTATCTCTATCTCCCGCTTCTTTTACCCTTGAAATGGCTTCCACTGCTGTTCTTTCTTTGACTTCTACCGTCCCTCTTCAACTCGTTCCAGTCACGATCCCACTGACGACGTTCACATTCATTGACACTCCATTCACGACCGAACTGACGACGCTCTTCGTCGTGACATCGCAAGAGTCTGAGCTCACACCCGCGATCGTGACGCCCGTTGATACCACTACAATTATCACTAGTACCGTGACGACTCCCGTTGATAATGTGATGACGGTGACTGCCAGTGTTGGCCCGCACAACTTCGATGATCGTCCGAATCTGGGAACGATAATCGGCGTCGTCATTGGTATCATGGTGGCCATGCTCGTTCTTATTGGGGGAATTCTTTTCTTTTTCAAACGTCGACGACAGAGACGACGGGTTTTATTAAATGTCCAATCATCCGGTACTAACCGTGGCGAGTCGTCGTCGTCTAATGAGGGAATCATCCAAAGTGCTGTATTTTCAACGTCAGAAATTATGAATAATATTTCTATCACCAGAACGACACCAAAATCGAATTTAGGTTCTGACACAACTGCCAGTAGTCCTCCAAGCTCAAACTCGAATCGGTTGTTGCACGATAGTAATACTAATGATGTCGATGATCCCCCCTCCGACTCACTGACAGGTTGGCACCGGTCCCCAGAGTACCACAGCTATTGACAACAGGAAGTTCGAATTCAGAATTCGGAAGTGTTGCTACTGGCCAATCTAGAGAAGCGATCGTTCCGGATTCAAGTGCAGCAGGCTGTGCAAACGCCGGAGTCAGTATTAACAATAACTGCACCAGCACCAAATCAATCGAGTCCTCCAAATCCGAATCTGAATCCGAACCTGAACTGCAATGCAACGGTGAGTCACCAAAAACAATTATTTAAGCCGTTCAATTTAATTTTTTGATCATTATTGTTAAAGCTGCCTCACCGTGATTCAGAGCGATGCCATATGGACAGTGGTATTCGAATGGGTACGGGAACTCCATTATCATACGAATATGACAATGGTGCAGATTCAGAGTTGTCGGTTCGGTCGAAAGACAGGTTTCCACCTGTGTATACCCAAGATTAAAACGCAACAAAATATTTGCGTACCACTAAGTATAAGTGGGGCATACAGATAGCCTAGTATGGCAGTTACAGTAAGGTCACCCACTCAAATGTGTTTCAAACCGTCGACGGGGAGTTTTCGTAATTTTATATTAATAATCCTGAATATTTGAATTTAATCTGACTAGGACTTTCTGACTCCTGAGTTGCAAATCCATAAGGCCAGATTAGTCCGTCGCCCCAACGCTCAACAATACTGACACTGCCAGGCAGAGCCCGGGTAAATAGCAGGAGAGTGGCTCAAAGACTTATTATCACCAATTAAATGCGCATTTCAGCTTTTCTCCTTAACTCTTTCTCGCGTTCCGATACAGTGCTGCTACCACACCGCCCCCGTTTCAGTCCAAGTCCACTGGATCCGAGTGCGAGCCCGAGTTCTTGTGGCCTCCAGCCTAAGCATGCTCAGATTATTACAACTGCGTCCACAGGAATGACCCTATCACATAAACTTATGGGCTTAAATTCGCGGCTCGTCATTCAGTTAAGGAAAAAATATGAGAATTGCGCCATACTTAGCTTTTGGACATTTCGACGACTCTCAAACATTGTCCCAAACTTCCTTAAAGTCTCAGACCAATGAGCGTCAACGCTCATTGTTATCCAGGGATTTTTTTAGGCCCATAAAACATTTTATTGACCTAGCCCCTGAGCCTCTCCCAGTTCCCAACAGGTAAGCGCGCAAGGACCTACACATCAACCAGAGCATTTCTTCCTTCTGATTCGCTGATCTTGTCTCGCTTCAAATAGTCTCAAACTGAGAACTCAAGGAGACATGAGGGAGAGTGACACAAAGGGAGAAAAATTGAGCTAAAAACGTTGGGTAGGATGTGTTCGAACTTTACGAAAACTCTTGTTTTTTAACCACCATTACCACCACCGCATTTCACAATTTTTTATAAAATCTCTCCGGATATCATTTCAAAACAGAAAACACTACGTATGATGTTTCCTCGCTCAAACGTAAATTTCTCGCTGCGCTTCAGTTGTATCAGAGGTCTTCTCAGCGTTCTAGCTCAAGTTCGGGTACACAATGGAACGACTCGGGTTCAAAAGCAGAAGGAGAAGCACCATAAGTGCCTCATCTTAAATCAATTAATATATTGAACCAGCGCACGTTAGTACATATGTACTGTACAACGACTCTTATGGTACTTATAGAGGCAAATTATATAAATGGCTAAGTCATTTTCGGACGGAATTGGAAAAACACGCTGATTGGTAGTGATCGATGATTGAGAATGTAGAGAGAACTGATGCACAGGAGCAAGGGCACTGACTTTCTGAAACTGAACAGGTGCCTGTGGAGCTGTGACGACAACAGCGAATCATGTGGTACTCACTTTGATGAATGCGTAGCCCCACGTATTCAATAGAGACCTCGTCTCAACGGCTTGATTGTGGAGCGTGATGGGCCTACATATTGTGTACTTCAGCTCTATTTATAAAACATGTTGACAGATCCTCACGAATGCAATTGAAATTTGATAGGAATTGAGCCTTGATACGAATTGAGTTTTGATACGAATTGAGTTCCCGGCGAACTTACGTTACATATTAACCAAAAAGCGCATACACACACTATTTCATAGTCATTCACCCCATTTCCCCCTCAGACTCTTACGCTACCTAAAACTGTCTATCCACCTTCATCTTTCGCTCTTTCGCCATCGAAATGACTTCTGGTATTTCAACCGTTCTGGGGTTCGGCATTTTCGGCCCTGCCTCTCAATTACCACCAAATCTGCTCCCCTCACAAGGCTCCGTGACTCCTTCACCTACAATCGTGTCGAAGCCAACATCCGTAACGCTCGTTAATACCACTACAATTAAAACCGTTAGTGTGATGACGGTGACTGCCAGTGCTGACCCTACGCACAACGTTAACGATGATCGGCAAAATCTGGGAACGATAATCGGCATCGTCATTGGTATCATGGTGGCTATTCTCGTTCTTATTGGGGGAATTGTTTTCTTTTTCAAACGACGACGGCATGCGCGGAGACGATGGGGTCTATTAGATGTGCAATCATCCAATAACCCTGACAAGTTCTCGTCTTCCTTTTTGGAGGGAATCATCCCAAGTAATGTATTATCAACGTCGGAAGTTACCAATTGCAATAATGATATTATCGCCGGCACAACACCGAATTCAAATTTAAATTTAAATTTTGACACAACTGCCGGTGATACTTCAAACTCAAATCCGAATGGGTTGTGGTTGCACAATACTACTAGGACTGCTCAACTCAGGCCGGCATTCCCCGGGCCGGGAGTACCACAGCTATTGACAACAGCAGATTCGAATTTGGGATCTGAATCCGGGGCCACTGGCAGATCTAGAGAAGCGACCGATCCAGATTCGAATTCAAGCTCGAACTACTATAATGCAACTGTAAGTCCCAAAATCCCTCAATTAAACCTCCAAACCAAAAAAACAAACGCTAATTTTGATCATTATTATAGCTGCCTCATCATGACCCGGTGAGATGGCATACGGACAGTGGCATTCGCGTGGGCGGAGGAACTCTACTAGCATACGAATATGACGACGGTGCAAATACGGAGTGGTCGGTTCAGTCGAAAGATAGATTCCCACCTGTGTATACCCAAAACTAAAAAGCATGACACAAAATAAGCCGGGTATTCGCGTACCACTTATGTGTGCGGGGATACCGGTCACCCACTCAACTGAACGCGTTTTCAAACCGTCCACGGGACATTGTCGTAATTTCGTTATTGGCAAAAAAAATCCATCCGAATCTAAACCTGAGTTACGAATTTCAAATGTCTAAAAAAAAGCCCGACAATGTTGTGGATTTGACTATAACAGCAAAGTCTAAGTAAACAGCCGAAATAAAGCGTGAATAGATGAATCATTAACTTACCCATTAGATGCTCTTCAATCTCTATCTCGTTCCGGTATGTTGCTGGCTACGCTACACCCGTTCAAGTCCAATTCCAGATCCACTTGTGGCTTCAAATTCCGAGCTCAAAATTCAGGTCATCGATCGATACACCCTTACGAAGGATTAACACATAAATATTTAAATAAACCTGTTGACGGGAGCCGACGATGGTGGCGATTTGCCACGAAGGTCCAGTTTCAGGCTTCAGCTGCCAGCAGCGGGTTCATCTACCACGCACGTACGACACCATTTTCGTCGTCAAGTTATCCACTACCTCAAATGATGGAATCGCATATAAAAATACATGCTCTTTTTTCCCGTAAAAAACATAACATGTGTACAATAATAATATTATATTGTGACATTGCATAGCCCAAGTTCGAAAGTTTAAGTTTTGTCACCATCAGAAGTCAATTTTTGGATAACTCCCGATCATGGATTTGCCGCATCTGGCTGATTCTGATTCTGGCAGTTGCACCCACGCTCGTTACTATTATTACTAGTTTACTGGCTAACACGTTACACGGCACGCCCACGCCGGTTTTTTTCATTTCATGTTCGAGTCTTAAACATCATGATCACAATGGTGGGAAGATGCCGGCATCTGTAAGAGGTATATTTATCAGCATATCTTTTCTTCAATTGGTTTCCATCATCAACTATCAACATTTATTGTGATATCATGTTATCTTTAACATAACACGAGATCCATTTATGGGTTCATTTTTGATACAGAACCTCAGGAATGCACTGTAGCCTTGATACGAATTGAGTTCGTGGCGAACTTATGCTACATATTAACCCCCGAAGAGCCTACACACACACTCTTTCTCTCTTTTTCTCTTTCAAAGTCATTCACTTCATTTCCCCCCCTCAGACTTTTACGCTGGTCGAGTCTGTCTATCCACCTCCTTTCACTTCTTTTGCTCTTTCGCCATTGAAATGTCTTTCTTTCCTGCTCTTGGTGCTGGTGCTGGTGCTGGTGCTGGTGTTGATGATGGTGTTATTGTTGGTAATGGTGTTAGTATTAGTAATGGTGTTATTGTTGGTAATGGTGTTAGTATTGGTAATGGTGTTATTGTTGGTAGTGGTTTTAGTGTTGGTAATGGTGTTGCACCCCACTTACCGACGGCGCCTTCAACGACGCTCGTTGATACCGCTACATTTAAAATCACTGGTAGTGTGACAGTAATTGCCAGTGTCGACCCGACGCACAATTTTAACGTTAACGATGATCGTCCAAATCTGGGAACGATAATCGGCATCGTCATCGGTATCGTGGTGGCTATGCTCGTTCTTATTGGCGGAATCCTTTTCCTTTTTAAACGTCGACGGCAGAGACGACGGGGTCTATTAAACGTACAATCATCCGATAACCGTGACGAGTCTTCGTCTTCGTCTTTGGAGGGAATCATCCAAAGTGCTGTATTTTCAACGTCGGAAATTACGAATAATGTTACTATCACCAGAAGGACACCGAAATCAAATTTAATTTCTGACACAAGCTCAAATCCGAATCAGTTGTTGCACGATAGTACTAGTGACAATACTCCACTCACTCACAGGCTGGCACTGGTCCCGGGAGTACCACGGTTATTAACAACAGGAGATTCGAGTTCGGAATTCGAATCCGTTGCTGACACTGGCAGAGGAGTGACCGTTGCGGATTCAGATGGAGCTGCGCAAACGCCGGTGTCAGTGTTTACTGCACCAGCAAGTCCGCTGAATCTGAATTCAAGGAACTACAATGCAACAGTGAGTCCCGAAAAACAATTATAAAACCGTTCAAAGAAAAACACTGATTTTGATCATTGTTTTTATAGCTGCCTCATCGTGACCTAGAGAGATGCCATACGGACAGTGGAATTCGAATGGGTACGGGAACTTTATTAGTGTACGAATACGACGATGGGGCAAATTCAGAGTGGTCGGTTCGGTCGAAAGACAGGTTTCCACCTGTGTATACCCCAAATTAAAAAAAAAGCAACAAAATGATCGCGGTATTTCCGTACCCGCTACGCAGTGTGCGCGGGTGTCTTGGGTGGGCCTCAAGCTTAGAGCTCAGGTTACCGTTTCATTCCGACCCTACCAAAAAAATTTGTTTTGAGGACTCTTCATAAAGTTAGAAATCGGGCAAAAAGGTCACATTACCATATACATACATACTTGGTTTTTGGACATTTCGACGACCCTGAACGTTGGACATTGTCCAAAACTCCCTTCAAGTCTCAGAACCAATAACCTTCGACGCCTTCGTGGTTATTGTCCACAGCAAGGCCCATTGTAAATTTGTTTGTCCTAGCGCCCGCTGATGCTCTCTGAATCTGATCTGATCTCCCAGCACGTAAGCGCCCAAGGACCTACAAAATTCAGCCTGAAGAATGCACTCTGATTCGCTCCCACGTTGTTCTGTCCATCACTTAAAATAGCCTAAATTGAGGACTCAAGGGGACATGAGGGAGACGGGACACAAGGGGAGAAAAGAAAACTGTTCATAAATGAACTGAGAACGTTGAGTGCGTTCGGACTTTACGCGAAAAACTCTTGTCTTTTAACCACCATCACCACACGATTCACAATTTTCATAAGACAAACATACTACATACTACATACGCATGGCGTTTTCCTCGCTCAAACGTAAATTTCTCGCTGCGTTCCAATTGTCTCCGAGGTCTTCTCAGCGCGCCAGCTCAAGTACGAGTACGAGCAATTCGGAGTCAAAAGCGGAAGGAGAAGAAGGCAGTAGTCCCTCTAAAAAACTCAAACGTCGTGAAGCAGAAACCGACCAGTCCAGTTCCACCGTGCATCAATACCAAGATCAAGCCCCCGAGGAGAATATGAACGATGGCGCGGATGAGCCGATAGACGAAGATGCTGAAGAAGAAGAAGAAGAAGAAGTTCACCGTGAGCTTACGAAGGAGAGCAAAGGCAAAGAAAGAGAGAGCGAGTTGGAGGCTGAGTTGAGAGAGATGCGGGACACGTACGCGCGCTTATACCAGGTTTGTCTTTCTCTCCCCACCCACGTCTTTCGTCGTCCGTCGTACGATCCTTTTTTTTAATGTTGGAATCTGTAGGATGCGAAGTTGAAATCTGAGGCACTTGAACGTATTAAAGAGAATGTTCAGTGCGTTATTTGTCAAGAAGTGATACGCAATCCGCAAGTGTACGTCTTCAACTTCCCGGCCATCTTAAGCTCTAAAGCTGATTGGTTTTTTTTTCTCAGGTTGACGGAATGCGGACATTCGTGCTGTTACAAGTGTTTACGAGGATGGTGGACTCAACCACGGAGAAATCATCTTTTGGCGGTGGATGAGCGGTCTATTTCGACGGATGCTGAATCTGAGAGTGACGATGACGACGACGATACACCAACACCAGACGCAGACGCAGCACCAACAGCACCGGCACCAGTAGCAGGTCCATCTACACACACCCGACACCACTTCCGTCCAGTCATCCACTACTTCAAACGCTGCCCCGAATGTCAAGCCATCATCATCCGCCGCCCAGTCCCCGACTTCAGACTACGCCACATCATCGACGCCGCCCGTCTAACCCCTCTTTCCACCGAATCGCAAGAATCCCGAGACAAAAAATGGAGCAGTAAACGCGTTGATATGTGGCGTGGTATTTTTCCGGCTGCTGGATATGAAGATGACGTTGACGAATGGTTTGATGAGCCTGGTGTTGATGTGGATGTTGACGTTGAAGGAAGAGGAGGAGATGTTGTGTTCAATTTGATGGATGATGAAGACGAGGTTGATCCTATTTTGGAGCATTGGGCTGTGGCGCAAGCGCGAGCGAGAGAAGAAGCAAGAGCGAGGAGGGAAGCGGAGGATGCTGCGTTCGATGAACACGTTCAAAGACTCGTCGGTGCATTTAGAAGGGAGTTTAGACGGGAACAGGGTCCGGAGCCGGAACCAGAACCAGAACCAGAGCTTGAACTTGAATTCCAACTTGGAGGACGCTCACCTCCACCACCACCACCTGCTATTCCCGTATTTACCGTTCCCATTCATCAAACTCGACCTTATCCTCCCCCGCACCCTCCCCTTCAACCGGAAGCAGGCCCTTCAAACACCGCACCATCAGCACCATCAGTACCAACTACACCCGGTCCTACCTTACCTCTCATGTCTCCTTTCAAACTCGGTATTCAACCAGAACCGTCCGCATCAGGAGGCCCAGGACAAACATCATTCCCCTCCTCATCATCCTCATCGTTGGCATCGTCATCCTCTCAAACACCACCCATTCACCCTTTACAACCTATTCGTCTTCTTCCAGCCGATTCTGAACATTCGCCGCATACGCCTCCAGATCAGTCGACGAATATTCTTCAGTCTCTTCAACATCTTCGTCGTCAATTTAACGATCAGCCGCGGGAGAGAGAGGTGGAAGAGGAGGAAGGGGAAGGAGAGGATGGGGATGGAGAAGGAGAGGATGGAGATACCGATTTTACACTTTTTCACGCCATGTTACACGGCGATGCGTCAACATCAACGTCAACGCCACCCCAGCCTCAGCCTCAAACGCCGGTACAAAACCCCAATCAAGATCAGGTAGAACAGTACCCCGTCTATATCGAAGATCTCCATCTTCCAGACGTCGACGCTGACGCCAATACCAATACCAACATCGACGTGAACGTGAACGTGGTCCCTCCTCTCCCTGCACCCGCACCCGCACCTCCCGCGTCACCAACCCCTCCTGCCTCACAGTATCCACCACCAGCACCATCTCCACGCACCCAAAACGAGAGAGGAGCCGCATTCGACGACACCGTGGACGTCATCACAGTCCACCATTCAACGCACGATAACAACTACCGTCCTAGCCTCTTCATTCCCCGACGCAATAGGCACGGTACTGGTCCAACACAATCGGGTCTCGATGCAGATGGTAGCACACCGGACGAGCATGAAGAATCCGAAGGTGAAGATGAAGATCCCGAAGAAAGACTTGCGAGGTTGGTTCGAGAAGGTGAACTTGCTTGTTTAGAAGAGAACGGTGGCGGAGTGGTGGAGGAGGAGATAGTTATGGGTTATACCGGTACCCCCGGTCAACGTCGTTGATCGCGCATTGTTTTTTTCTCTTCTTCTATTTCTCGAAATTTACCATTTCATATATCATATCATTATTCCTTGCTATCTTTTTTAATTTTCTCTCTGTAGTATAGATTGATCACATATCCTGTATTACGAAAATCATGTATTTTTAGGTACACAGACTAGAACTATTCAATTCAAATCCATCTTCGGGGCTCTAATAATAGGTCAAAGAAAGCTTGTCCCAATGCTACATAATATGCCATGCACGCATACCATATCTAAAACTTTAAATCTGCTTACTGAAAAGAAAGGGCCGACGTGTGAGAGGGGGAGTAGAAAAGAAGTATAATAAGAGTTGTTTGTAAAAGTCTATTAATCGTTTTAGAGAATAAAGTGGGGCAGTTTCAAAACGAAGCACGAGTGAAGACAAATATGTATATCTGAGAATAAAAGGGGAATTGAGTCTTGTTGTTTTCTTCTGCGTCGAAAATGACGCTTTTTGAATACATTTTGGATTAACTATTTTTCCGTCATTCAATACGAAACTCTAATTCCCTTTATATCGACGGGCTTTTTTAAAAAAAATAACAAAATGGGGAAACATAATAATACACGACCGCTGCACGGACAATGTCATTGACAGTGGCATGTAATTATCGAATCCGCACTAGCTATTCTAATCATATTACCCCATTATAATCTACAGTACATTTTACTTGTTAATGAGAGCTTTCGGAATCACGAACTTGAAGAACTTGTTGAACTCGACGTTCGACGACGTTCAAGTAAAACACCTTTAGTCTGGGTTCGCCGGCGGCCTGCAGGCTGCCAGTATATCCTGTAGATATATGCGTATCATCCAACACGAACGAGCATCATCGTTAACGGATCCGGTCGTTAGACGCACCATCCTGCCCTGGAGGAGTCTTGCGGGAAGGGGAAGGAGCTGACAAGTCTTCAGATGCCGGTGACGATGCATGTAAACTACTAACCTCTAATGTGGCTGGTAGGGAATTAAAAGAAAGGGTTCGAGAGAAAATGTAGATTCGATGAGAAACGAGATGTTTTCTGCGCTAGGGAAGCCTGACTCTGAGAGGGTCCAGGATGATCGATGATCGATGACTCCAGACACCGGAAGGTCACCGGTCAACGTTCAACGTCGTTCAACACTGAACAATGATTCGTGTACGGCACTGTGCCTATTGAATTGGCAAGAACTGGTATATTCATAAATTAACAATGAATTGAAACGAAGGGCATGCCCCACCAAAGTCGTGACTATTTGAATGGTAATGTAGAAAACGTGCATTTGTAAACTATTTATGTACGCCGAATACCGTCTGCAGCTGAACATTCAAATTCATAAAACAAAAAAGAATACCTTGAAAAGCCTCAAGGCTTCACTATTATTAGCTCCACTTTTCAAAAAAGGTTTGTTCGGCATTGGTATAATTCCGGCGCCTCCTATTGATCACATTGTCCATATAGACGTTATAACATGTATTAGGAGGTATAAGCGAGAAGTCTAAGTTCCGTGCCATACATGCAGCACACATATATTTGGGGCTGTGCTCGAGGAATTGAGATTTAGGTTCAGGTAGTAATGAACGGAAACTCTTTTTACATGTGACTGAAAATTGAACCAAATGAACCATTGTATTGTATTGCCAAGCATTAAAATAGGATTTTTTGGTGTATTCTAACAACGCATACATGACAATATAATACATTTACTTTGGCAATTGATTTTTGAGACATACTTATATATAGCTTTATTTTATTATCCCAATAATGCGCATATATGTGTACTTTTTACTCTCAACAACATGGTCAAATCTCAGATTTTGACCATTAAGTGAGGAATTTTCCGAACGCTGCCACCGGTGTAATAGTATAACCCGTCCCTTTCTCAAGTTGCTACCTCCCTCTGGTATGCATTGCTAGTAGCCCCAACGTGTCGCTTCGCGTTCTATTAGAATACAGATAATCTGGTTCTAAAAATGTTTGGATTCAAATAAAACTTCCATTTGCAAATTTCTCCACTTTGACATTCTCGGTATTTTAACTGTATAGAAAAAGACCGACGTCAAAAGGGGCCCAAAGATGTCATGGCTATTTTAAATCAGTCAGCCTTTAAACTTCTCCGGTTTGAGTTTCCATTGTGGTACTAACTAATCATCGTGAAAACCTTAGACTATTAGGGGCTAAAACATTAGTCGAAAAGTTTACATAAATAAAGAGGAACATATGCGCATGTCTAAATCTACACGAACAATGCCTCCCTCTTTCTCCAGGTTATTATTCATTACAACTCTAGGAATTCTGAGTTTCGCTGGTCTGAGCGAAGTAGCTGGTGCTAGCTTTAACTGGGAATTGTCCAACCAAGCTCTCGCACCAGACGGCTTTCTTAGAAATACTTCTTTGGTCAACGGCCAATACCCCGGCCCAATACTCGCTTTGAATAAAGGAGATAAAGCTTTTGTTAATGTAACAAATGCGTTGACCGAGGCTAGTATGCTCCGGAGCACGAGCATCGTGAGTAGTGCGAATTGTATTTGGAAATGATACTAAGCTCATGCGATGCGTCTCGATATAACATTGGCACGGTATCGTATGTCGTTTTGAACTCCTGTTATTGTTATTGAACTCTTACGCTGAATAAATTCACCCGTAGTTCCAGCCTCGTACTGCGCAGTTCGTCAAACTATATGATTATAATCATTCAACCTTTGTTGTATCTCTAACTTATCTTTATTTAAAGAGACGATGGTCCATCATTCGTTACCCAATGTCCCATAGTTTCTGGGTTAGTCCATATTTTATTATCTAATCAGATCCCTTCAAAAGGAAAGACACCGTCATTTGTGGCTGAATTCTTGATTTGAACAGTCACTCGTACAACTATTCCATCGCACTTGGAGAACAAACCGGAACACATTGGTACATAGAATATGCCATACTAAGTATCCATCGGTGGATTTACAACTAATAACCAAACTATTAGGTATCATAGTCATCTAGGCAGTCAATACGTTGACGGAATCAGAGGCCCCTTGATAGTCTGTAAGTCGTCCAACCGTAGAACCATGTCCAGGGTCAAATTACTCATTTCCCCCCTCTTTAGACGATCCCGATGATCCTCATAAAGATCTTTATGACGTTGACGATGCATCTACGTATGAACCATTCTTACTCAAACTTTCAGTCCCAATCTGAAATTCGAGTAGGGTTATATCATTGTCAGATTGGTACCATGAGTCAGCTCTAAAATTACAAGGTAAGCCCTCTTATTACATTTATCAAATCTAACCAAGTTTCTGTAATTATGCAAAATTTTTTTTTTCTTTATATAAAGAGCGCTGGGATAGCTCCCTTAGTGTTCCCGAACCAATTCCCGACTCGGGATTAATCAATAGTGCCGGCCGTTTTGCCAACGGTCCGCTTGTGCCACGAACACGAATCAATGTCCAACAGGGCAAACGATACAGGTTGAGAATCTTAGCTATTTCTGCTAGTGGTAAGAATCTTTACAATTTGCATTTGACGTTGAAAAAAAACATTTTGTGATTTTTGAATAGGTGTTTTCAACGTTTCGATACAGAATCATCGTATGACCATTATCGAAGTCGAAGGTATGAAATCATGATATTGAGAGTATTGGTTTTTTATCCATCTTTCCTCTTCTGCCGTCGTCGCAGGTATTTCTGTGAGGCCTTATGTGGTCGATTTTCTGCCGCTGTCTGCAGCACAGCGCTACAGCGTCGTTGTAAGTATTCATAGTACTACAGCAGTCGGCGTGAAACATATACTGACAGAAATTGTACAGATAAATGCGAACCAACCTATCAACAATTACTGTGATTTTCAATTACTATTAAAACGAAAAAACTAATCATGCTGACGTTTACGGTTTCTGTGATATTCCAGGGTTCAGCGCTCGACTAACTATTCGTGGATCTCCGACCTCACCCTTAAATCCCAATTGTGAGTTCACCAAAATTAACTTCTTCATTTGAGGAAAATTATTTCTAAAAATATTACTTATATAGTAAATGGCTCGGACGTTTTGGGTGTCATTCATTACGCCGGAGCTCCAAATAGCGAGCCGACTAGTTCTCCGATATTTGCATCGGGCCCAGTTCACTACAACGAAACAGGTTTAGTTGTGAGTTAATAACTATATGTCTTGAATTCATGAACGACTACACGGATAAAATCAGCCTCTAATCGATCCAGGCGCACCTGGTGGCAACACTCCTCCTGATCATTTCTTCAATTTCGTTTTCAGAAATGGTTCGGCGAACGGAAACATCTGGGTAAAACTATGAAAAAAAATACTGTATTATCTTATACTAAAACTCATTTTTTTTTAGCTTATTAACGACATTCAATATAAACCACCCTCAGTTCCCACTCTTTTGAAAATCCTTACCGATCCAAAGTGAAAATATTTCAATTGTTTTTGAATCATTCTCCAACCTTAAGAAAAATCTCTACAGCGCGACATTTGGTATTAACGAACAGACTTTCAAATTGCCTCCGAACTCCACAATCGAGGTTGCTTTTAATGGTGGACCGGGCCACCCTTTCCACTTGCAGTATGCCATACCCTATGTCTCTCAAACTTCAATTCAAGCATTAACATTATTCAAGCGGTCACGCATTCTCCGTTATTCAATCGGCTTCAGGTGGCGCTCCCAACTATATAAACCCACCTCGTCGTGATACAGTCGTCTCTGGTAACACAGCTAATGGCCCCGTCCGAATCCGCTTCCGCACCGATAATCCAGGTCCCTGGTTCCTCCACTGCCACATCGATTGGCACTTGGGTACGAAATATCTGTTCATTCAATTGGCCAAAAGACCTGGGACTAATAAATTTTCTGTTCGGCAGAGGCCGGTCTTGCGGTTGTATTTGCTGAAGATCCCGATGGCATGCGTAGTGGTCCGCACTCGATTCGACCCGATCCAGAATGGGAACAGCTCTGTAGGATATATAACCAACTTCCCGAGTCCGAAAGATGAGACCTGTTCAGGAGAGTATTCTTGCAGCCCATGAATAAATTTCTTGTTTTGAATGGTCGAGATGTCGCGCTAAAGGCTGGGACAGATTTAGTTTCGGACATCTCTCTGTACTATATCGACACTGTTAAGGAGACGTATCTAGGTTCTGTATGGAACATCATGATGAATCATAGCTGTAACTAGCTTTTTTCTACCTGAGTAGCCATATTTCAAACACGGGTGCTTTCAGGTATCGTTGATCAAACATATAATATCAGAAGGCAAATTTAAGCCGGTGTAACATCGTATACAATGGACTGACAACAAGGATCCAAGTTTCATCCCACCTATGTACATGTCTCCCAACCCTGAATCTGAAAATAAGAATAAGGTAGTTAGTTTAGAAAGTACTACTATCTCGTCTGCATTTAATGAACATATGCTGCAAGGACTCGTCGGTGGGATTTGGAAGGGAGTTTAGACGGGAAAAAGGACCAGAGCCAGAGCCAGAACCAGAGCCAGAATCTGCACCTCTTGAATTCCAATTTGGAGCACCGCCAGTGCCCGTCACCTCCACCAGCACCGTCACTTCCTTTCATATTCACTGTTCACATTTATCAACCCCAGCCTCAGCACGGAAGCGGACTCCTCTGAGGCCGCACCATCCTAAGTGCCTACTACACCCGGTCCTACCTTACCTCTTATGTCTCCTTTCAAACTCGGTGCTTAACCAAGAATATCAGGACAAACATCATCGTCGTCCTCTTTGGCATTATCCTCTTCAAGTTAAACACCGATCCACCCTCCACAACCTCGTCTTATTCCAGCTGATTTTGAATATTCGCCGCACAGAGCTGGAGTATGCTTCATTATCTTGCGGCTTATCTCTGAACTGAGGAGATTAATGTTAGAATTTTCTAATACTATAGCCTCACATGTCTGGTGTAATATGGATCTTTCTTTTCGATCAGCCCGACTACCGTCGGAATAAGCTTTCTCACAGATAGATAATAACTATTAACACATGCTGTACATGTACAACGCCGCTGTCCGGAGATTTACATGTATGTAATATCCGATCTGTACCTAATCATTTTCAGATCATACATACATACAGTAAGTCTCACTTGAGCTTCAAGTTGAATCGCGAACTCCTCGTTCGTTCAAGTATTACGCCTTTAAAGGCTCAACGTCTGGTATTATATATATGTGATCTGCCGTCAAATACAATCCCACCGTTAACCGATAAATAGGGAAGGATCGATATTGATGTTGTCATAAATAACAAATATTGACAAGTTATGAATGCTCAGTGAATCCGTGATGTAGACAATGTGCATTTGTAAAGCACCAGTGTGAGCGCCGGCGGCGACTGAACAGGTAAATAAAAAAAAAGTCCAACTGAATGCACACACTTCAAGCTCAGCTTCAAGCCTCAAGGCTTCGCTAAGCTTCACTTCTCAATACGCCTCGAGGTTTGTTCGGCGTTTGAATGATTCCGGCGCTCCTACTGATCACACTGTTCGATTCAGACACTATATATGTATTAGACCGGAAAGATAAAACTAAACCCTATTGCCGCGTGATGCATGAAGCATACATCCCATTCATTGTAGAGGAATTGAGTTTATTAAGTTCAGGGTAATTGCCGGAACACTTTTTCTACATGTGACCATCATTAGAAATTGAATTATAAATATGCGCCATTTAATTAATTTCCCAAACTGTATCGTAAAATGAAGAGAATTCCCTTTAGTGTAATTCAACACCGCACACATACGTATACGACGCATGTGCGATTAACAAACGAAAGCTTCTTCAATCACACCTCTGTGCCTCATTGTACCCCAACTGATCTTCTAATATATACAGTCAATTATAGCCTTATCTTATTATCCCAGTGAAACGCATATATATCCCCCTTACTTTGAGCGCACGACTAAGTTTTATATCTTGACCATCTAGTTAAGAGTTTTTTTGAACGCTACCAGTGTTGTAGCACACAAGTTTCTCAAGCTGCCATATTCCCCCCTCGGTACGCCTTACTAGCCTAAACGTCTCGCTTCGCGTTCAATTAGAATATAGATATCTGGTTCTAATGCCCGGGGTTCAAGAACCTCTAATTGAACATTCAAATTCTCCACTTTGACACTGTCTACTTTTTAAATGCATAGAAGACTGTCATTGTCACGTCTATTTCAAATGAGTTGGGCGTTGTAGACTTCTTCGGTTTGTATTACAGCCATCAACCAATCATCTAAAAAAGCCTCATTTGAAGGGTCCTCAAATAAATAAAGAGGATCATATGCGTACGTCGAAACCTACACGAAAAATGCTTCCCTCTTTCTCCAGGTTATTATTCATTACAACTCTGGGGATTTTGAGCTTTGCTGGTTTGAGCGAAGTAGCTGGTGCCGTTGGACATTACCACTGGGTAGTGTCAAACGAACAGACCGCGCCAGACGGCTATGAGCGAAGTGCTTCCTTAGTCAACGGCCAATACCCCGGCCCATTACTCGCTTTTAATAAAGGAGATACAGCTTATGTTACGGTACACGATGACTTGGCCGAGTCTACCATGCTTCGTAGCACTAGCATCGTGAGTGTGTGCTTTGCGAATGGTGGTTGAAATTTGTACGCTCACTGTTGCGCCTCGTGTGGTAGCACTGGCACGGAATTGTACGTCGTGATTTACTCATTTTACTGATCACAAGTCTCGATCATTGTTTTTATTCTCCACCCTTGCAGTTCCAGCATCGTAACGCACAGTTAGTCAAATACCTAATTCTTAAACATCGCTGTATCGCTCACATCTTTGAAGAAACGATGGACCATCTTTCGTTACCCAATGTCCAATATCCCCTGGGTCAGTCAATAATCTAATCAGATCCTCTGAAAATCACCCGGCTGAACCCTTGATTAAACCAGTCACAAGTATAAATATTTCATCGCACCTGGAGACCAAACCGGTACATATTGGTATGTTTCAACATTTATTTGGAAAAACTACCACCAACAACCGAAAAATTAGGTATCATAGTCATTTGGGTACTCAATACGTCGATGGAATTAGAGGTCCCTTGGTAATTTGTAAGTTCTGCTTTAAAGTCGTCGAACCGTGGAACCATGTCATAATAAAATTACCCATTTTTCTTCTCTTTAGATGATCCCGATGATCCTAATAAATATCTTTATGACGTTGACGATGCATCCACGTATGATCATTCCTACCCAGTCCCTTCAATCCAATCTGATACTCGATTAGGGTTATAACATTGTCAGATTGGTACCACGACTCAGCTCTGGCAATCCAAGGTAACCCTCATTAAGAACCTCACATAAATTGCCTTTTTAACATGCTTAAAAAATTGTTTGAAGAGGCGTGGTTCGCTGGTGGCCCCGAACCAGTTCCCGATTCAGGAGTTATCAACAGTGTCGGCCGTTACGTCGACGGTCCGCTCGTCCCACGAACGCGAATCAACGTCCAACAGGGTAAACGATACAGGTTGAGAATTATAGCTATTTCTGCCAGTGGTAAGCATCTTCATAACTTGCATTCGATGTTAAAAATTTTTTTGACTTTTGAACAGGTGTTTTTAACGTTTCAATACAGAATCATCGCATGACCATTATCGAAGTTGAAGGTGCGAAACCATGATATTTAAAATACTTGTTTTTAACTTTTTTTTTCCGTTTTCCTAGGAAATCCTGTAAAACCTTATGTCGTCGATTTTCTGCCGCTGTCTGCAGCACAGCGCTACAGCGTTGTTGTAAGTGTCCAAAGTAGTAGATACGACATTTGGCGTATGATATATGTATATTGATGAAATTGCGTAGATAAATGCGGATCAACCTATCGACAATTACTGTAAATCTCGTTTTTTTAACGAGAAAATAACCAAGCTGACGTTTATGATCTCTGTGATTCAGGGTTCAGCGCTCGACTAGTTGTTCGTGGATTAACCTCCCAGCCCACCAATCCCAATTGTGAGTCATCAGACAAAAAATCTACTTTTTGGTTTGGAGAAATCTCTCACTTATACCTGTGTAGTCAACGGCTCGGACGTTTTCGGTGTCATTCATTACGCCGGAGCCCCAGATAGCGAGCCAACTAGTTCTCAGATATTTGCTTCGGGTCCCGTTCAATACAACGAGACAGGGCTGGTTGTGAGTTACTAGCTATATGCTATAAATTCGTGAACGATTACATGAATAATTTACAGCCTCTAATCGATCCGGGCGCGCCTGGCGGTGACACTCCTCCTGATCTTTTCTTCAACCTTACTTTCATGACTCCATCAGAGACAGAAGATAAATGGGTAAAAACTTCAAAAACAACATATACTGTACTGAAACTCACTTTAATTTATTAGTTTATCAACGGCATTCAATACCAACCACCCTCAGTTCCCACTCTTTTGAATATCCTTACCAATCCAAAGTAAATTCCGACGTTTCTAACATATTGTTTGAGTTACTTTTTTTGAGTTACTCATCCTAAAATATCTCCACAGCGCGACGTTTGGTATCAATGAACAGACTTTCAAATTGCCTTTGAACGCAAACATCGAGATTGCTCTCAACGGTCCCCCAGGCCATCCTTTCCATTTGCAGTATGTCCTGCCCGTCTTTCAATGCTGTCTTTCTCATAAATATCATTCAAGCGGCCATGCATTCTCCGTTATTCAGTCCTCTTCAGGGGGTTCTCCCAACTACATAGACCCACCTCGTCGTGATACAGTTGTTACTGGTAACACAGCTAATGGCCCCGTCCGAATCCGCTTCCGCACCGATAATCCAGGTCCCTGGTTCCTTCACTGCCACATCGATTGGCACTTGGGTACGAAAGATCTGCTTCTATTTAGACGTGAGACTAATATGATTTCCGTTCTACAGAGGCTGGTCTTGCGGCTGTATTTGCTGAAGATCCTGACGGCATACGTAGCGGTTCGCAATCTGTTCGCCCCGATCCAGAATGGAAGCGGCTCTGTGACATATATAATAAACTTCCTGAGTCAGAGAAATAAACTTATTGGGGAAGTACTTGAATTTCTTGGTTTGAGTAGCTGAAATGGCGCATTGTGGCGAAGCGGGGCGGATTTAGTTTCGGTTCATGGTCATTCTTGCGGCAGTTCTCTGCTTACTATGTTGACTACACTACTAATAAAGAAACGTACTTGAGTTTGTACTATGAAACATTGTTGGTTAGTTATATAGCACCGCATCAAGACATTAAAAAGAAAGTGTTCGGAGAGCCTTCCCTCAAACTGAACTATTTCTCCGATTCAGGAAGTTGGTTATAGATATCGCAAAGTTCTTCCCATGCTGGATCGGGATGAACAGATTGCGGACCACTACGTATGCCCGCAGGATCTTCAGCGAATACAGCCGCCAAACCAGCCTCTGCAAAAACATTGATATACATATCTCCAGTAACACAAACGTTAACCATACCTAAGTGCCATTCAATATGGCAATGGATAAACCAGGGGCCCGGATTATCCGTCCGGAAACGTATTCGGAGCGGGGCATCAGGCGTGCCCCCACTTACGGCTGTATCACGACGAGGAGGATTAATGTAGTTGGGTGCACCACCATAAGATGATTGTATAACAGAAAAGGCATGTCCACTTGAAAATAATTTACATTAGAAAAATAATTAATCATAATCGAAAGATGAGCATGGCATACTGCAAGTGGAAGGGATGATCTATTTCACCAATGAAAGCGACTTCGACGGTAGCATTGTAAGGCAAAGTTAAAGTATGTTCGTTGACACCAAACGTAGCGCTGTGTGTGGTTGTGAGTGATTTGAAATGATTTAATTAAAGCATGGGAACTGAAACTTACTTTTGATGGGTGAGAATATTCAAAAGAGTCGGCAATGAGGGCGGTTGGTATTGAATATCGTTGATCACCTACGGAAGGGAGATATGAGAATCTAAACCAAAGACTTTGGTCATTCAAGACTTGCCCAGACGTTGCTGTTAGTTCCATTGGAATGGAAAGTGAAGTTGAAAAGATAATCAGGAGGCGTGTCGCCACCAGGTGCGCCAGGATTGATCAAAGGCTAAACCAGTATATAAGAAGAGAGTGCATAATGATAAAGGATCAAAGAACGTACAATTAGACCGGTTTCATTGAATTGAACTGGTCCCGATGAAAATATCTGAGAGCTATTCGGTTCATTTGGAGAAGCGCCGAAATAGTGGAGAACGGCAAACATATCCGAGCCGTTGACTACATAATAATCCAATCTCTTAGTTAACGATCAATCAGATTTTGACTGCGACAGCTTACAGCCGGGATTAGTCTTTGAGGTAGTAGCACCGTCAATCGTTTGTTCAGCGCTGAACCCTGAAAATTGACGATGCAGTCTTATCACAGCTCAGGTTTCTGATGAAATATGCTTACAATAGTTGTCAACAGACTGATTGGCATTTATCTATCATTGCTGTCAAAATATGTCACGACATCGACGTATCTCTCAATACTTACAACAACGCTGTACCGTTGAGCGGGGAAGATTGGTAGAGAATCCACAACGTAAGGATGGACAGCGATACCTGTCAAAGATGTCTTTAGTTTGTGAATATGACGTCTTATTAAAGTACAGACCATCTGCTTCAATTATAGTCATACGATGATTTTGTATTGTGACGTTAAAGACGCCTGCATATGATTCCGCATTCAGGTTCCTTTACAAACATAATTTTGCATGCGTACCTTCAGCAGAAAGTGAAACCAATCTTAATCGATATCTTAGGCCCTGTACAACATTGATCCTTGTGAGCGGTACGAGCGATCCGTTGAAGCGACCCGCCCCATTGATCAACCCTGAGTCGGGTACAGGCTCAGGACCACCAGCGAACCATGCATCTGAGGGCGTTAATTATATAACGGATTTATTTCTTGGAATCAGTTCGCTCACTATCTAAATTCAACGCTGTATCATGATACCAATCTGACAATGTTATGACCCTGAAAGAAATCAAAATCAAATTGGAATGATTAAGAACAAAAATCATACGTGGCCTCGTCATCAATATCATACAAATGGAGGTTAGGATCAGCAGGGTCGTCTTAAATACATCAGCAAGGAAACTGACCAGGAGTCACCGGACTCACAAATCACCAGGGGACCTCTAATACCGTCAACATATTGAGTGCTCAAATGACTGTGGTACCTATTTCATTGATGTAAATATCATAAATTACCTCGATAAAGACAAACACACGTACCAATATGTACCCGACTGTTCTCCTGGGTCGATAAAATATGTGTACGAGTGGCTGGTGGCACAGTCTAAAATCAGCCATTGTGTCCGAATTAATGAGGAAGCACAACATACTTGGGAGCAATGGGACATTGAGTTACAAACGATGGTCCATCATTCCTAATATACATCATTAGAAGAAACAGTCTTAATTGAACACGATGGTTTGACCTACTGTGCGTTACGGTGTTGGAACTGGACGAATAGTGTCAATACTACAGGGCATGGAAAACAAACTCTGCGACATACAATGCCATGCCAATGCTAAAGTAAATAAATAAGTTTGTGGGACGAGAACTTTGAACAAACACTTACGATGCTACTACTTCGACGCATGGTTGGGTCAGTCAGCTGATTGCTGACATTAACATAAACCGTATCTCCTTTGCTAAAAGCAAGTAAAGGGCCAGGATACTGATTATTGACCAACGCGGCACTTCGGGTGATGTTATCGGGGGCAATATCACTGTTGGCAAGTGTCCATTGATAGGTGATGCTATCTTTCTTTGATTCAGCGAGGTCCACCGGAGCAAGAGGCAACGTCCTGAAACGGCTGAGATACGTGAGGAAACCTGCTTGGTTCAAGCCAGCGAGGCTCACAAGAGCAGCAGGCAACGTCCAAAGGATGAGATGCATCGTTTGTGCAGTTCACATAGTCAGCTCGAGTCTCTCCCTCTATATAGACTTTCGACCGGTCAAATCAATAGATGTTCATAATAATTGGCACGGGACACTTGAATGTACGGAGTCGGCTGGTGGGCTGAATGAATGAGTAGCGCCTCAATGCACATAGTCATTGGGCTTCTTCCAGGGTTTAAATGAATTGCTGATCAGATTTTTCAGTGCAAAGCAAGGTGAGTCGCGTTTAACTGCGCGCCGCGCAGTTTTAGTTCTGTGTATGCTGCATATGTGCAGTGCCAAGTTAACAATTTTGGCACTGTATCAATGGCAAAAGAAATATGACGCATTGAATTGCCATTTTCAATTTGGCGTTGGATGCGACACCTCTTCCGCAAGCAGGTAAAAGGAGCCGGTTCCGATTTTTTCTCCCCAGTTTTTGTCTGGTGCACCTGCGCCGGGCCCGCCGAAATTGACGGCAAGCGTGGTAGCCTACTTCCAGCCTTGGTGGACGCGCCACCTCCACTTCCGCCAACAAGGATCTCGAAACGGTCTCAACTCTGTAATTAGGAACGAAGCAGTTGGAGTTATTTGGCCGCAATTCAGTGCGTCATATTTTCTTCTTGAATTGATAGTGCCATAATTGTTAACCTGGCACTGCATATATGTAGCGTACGCCGAACTAAAAACTTCCCGGCGCGCAGTTAAACCCGACTCACCTTGTTTTGCACTAAATCTGATCAGCAATGGATTGAAACTCTGGACTAAACCCGATGAGTATGTAGCCGCTCTGTGACATATATAATAAACTTCCCGAGCCAGAGAAATAAGACTCATTTGGGGGAGGAATTTTGTAGTAGTCCATGAATGAATTTTCTTGGTTGAGTAGTTGAGATTGACGCATAACAGGTTGGAGCAGAGTTAGTTACGGACAATAATTCATCTCCGCTGCAGTTCTCTGCGTACTATGTTGACTGAGGCTGAGTTACTAATAAAGAAGTTTTGTATTATGAAAACATTGTGATTGATCAATTTAATTACTTAATATATAACACCGCACCAACACATTAAAAACGATCTAGTCTTATAGCGTACTCCGAGAGCCTTCCCTCAAATTAACCTATTTCTCGGAATCAGGAAGTTGGTTATAGATATTGCACAGCTCTTCCCATGCTGGATCGGGATGGACAGACTCCGAACCACTGCGTATGCCTGCAGGATCTTCAGCGAATACAGCCGCCAAACCAGCCTCTGCGAACGAAAAAAATCAATAAGACGGACCCCCCAACAACAGGAAAAAAAGTAGAAAAATAAATCAAATCATACCCAAGTGCCAATCAATATGGCAATGGATAAACCAGGGACCTGGATTATCCGTGCGGAAACGGATTCGGACGGGGGCATCGGGCGTGCCACCAGTTGCGACGGTATCACGACGAGGAGGATCTATGTAGTTGGGAACACCACCAAAAGAAGATTGAATTACGGAGAAAGCATGACCACTTGAATGAATATAGATCAGAAATAATTTTCGTAATTGAAAGATGAGTACAGCGTACTGCAAGTGGAAGGGGTGACCTGCTGGACCGACAAAAGCGACTTCGACGGTAGCGTTATAAGGCAAAGTTAAAGTATGTTCGTTGACATCAAACGTGGCGCTGGGTGTAGTTGTAAGTATAATTAAATTAAAACGTGGAAACTGAAACTTACTTTTGATGGGTGAGAATATTCAAAAGAGTTGGCAATGAAGGTGATTGGTATTGAATATCGTTAATCACCTACGGAGGGAAGTTATTAGAATCCAAACCAACAAGTGGGTCATTCAAGACTTGCCCAGACGTCGCCGTTAGTTGTATTGTCATGGAAAGTGAAGTTGAAAAGATAATCAGGAGGCGTGTCGCCGCCAGGTGCGCCAGGATTAAACACAGGCTAAACCAGTATATAAATATCTAAATGAAAAGAGGGCATAATGCCAAACCATTAACAAACGTACAATTAGACCGGTTTCGTTGAATTGAACTGGTCCCGATGAAAATATCTGAGAGCTAGTTGGTTCATCCGAAGAAGCACCGGCATAGTGGAGAACGGCGAACATATCCGAGCCATTGACTAATAATAAAGTCTCTCAATTAAACGATTAGTTGAACTTAACTTTGACAGCTTACAACCGGGGTTAGTCTTTGAAGTAGTAGCTCCGCCAATCGTTTGCTGAGCGCTGAACCCTAAAAGTGACGTTGTAGGCATACCAGTGTTCAGATTTTGCATAAAGAATCCTTACAATAGTTATTGACTGATTGATTGGCAGTTATCTGTTCTTGTTTAAGTATGTCACGACATAGCATGCATCTATTTATACTTACAACAACGCTGTACCGTTGAGCTGGGAAGATTGGTAGAGAATCCACAACGTAAGGCTGGACAGCGATCCCTGTCAAAAATGAATTTAGTTTGTGAAGATAACGTCTTATCAAAATACAGACCATCTGCCTCAATTACAGTCATACGATGGTTTTGTATTGTGACATTAAAAACCCCTAGCAAAAATTTCCGCACTCAGATTGCGTTTCAAATATAATTGATGTGATCGTTGATGCATGCCTTCAGCAGAAACTGAAACCAATCTTAATCGATATCTTTGGCCCTGTTCAACATTGATCCTTGTGAGTGGTACGAGCGATCCGTTGAAGCGTCCCGCCCCATTGATCAGGCCTGAATCAGGTACAGGCTTAGGACCACCAGCGAACCATGCATCTGGAAGCACCGTTTATATAATGGCGTGAATTTGTTTCGTTGAGTGGGTTCACTCACTATCTAAATTCAAAGCTGTATCATGATACCAATCTGACAATGTTATGACCCTGAAAGAAATCAAGATAAATCGAAAAGATTAAGCAAAAAGGCCGTACGTTGATGCGTCATCAATATCATACAAATCGATATTAGGATCATCAGGGTCATCTGAAATACATCAGCAAGGAAACGGACCAGCAGCCACCGGACTCACAAATCACGAGGGGACCTCTGATACCGTCAACGTATTGAGTGCTCAAATGACTGTGGTACCTATTTTATTGATGTAAATATCATGAAGTACCGCGATAAAGACAAACACACGTACCAATATGTACCCGACTGTTCTCCCGGGTCGATGAAATACGTATACGAGTGGCTGGTGCAGCCTAAGTCAGCCTTCGTATCCGAATAAGCGAACTAACAACGTACTTGGGGGCAATGGGACATTGAGTTACGAATGATGGTCCATCATTCCTAACATACGTCATTAGAAGAAACAGTCTTGAACACGATGGTTTGACCTACTCTGCGTTACGGTGTTGGAACTGGACGAATAGTGTCAGTACTACAGAGCGAAGGACATAGACCGAACGACATACAAGGCCATGCCAATGCTAAATCCAAACAAAAAAAACAAGTTCGTGTGAGGGCTGAGATCGCTGAGAACTCGAGACAAATACTTACGATGCTACTGCTGCGACGCATGGTTGGGTCAGTCAATTGATTGCTGACATTAACATAAACCGCATCTCCTTTGTTAAGAGCAAGTAAAGGGCCTGGATACTGATCATTGACCAGCGCGGCGCTTCGGGTGACGTTGTCGGGAGCAATATCACTATTGGCCAGTGTCCATTGGTGAGTGACAATACCTGCTTCACTCAAGCCAGCGAGGCCCACCAAAGCAAGAGGGAACGTCCTGAAAAGGCTGAGATACATCCTCTGTGCAGTTCACATGCTCAACTTGAATTTCTCCCTCTATATAGACTTTCAACTAATCAAATCAATAGATGTTTTTGCTAACCGGTACGGGACACTTGAATGGACGAGGTCGGCTGGTGGGCTGAATGAATGAGTAGCGCCTCAATGCACATAGTCATCGGGTTTAGTCCAGGGTTTAATTGAATTGCTGATCAGATTTTAGTGCAAAACAAGGGTGAGTCGGGTTTAACTGCGCGCCGGGCAGCTTTTTGTTCTGCATATGTGCAATGCCAAGTTATGTAACAAATATGGCACTGTATCAATGCAAAAAGAGAATATAACACACCGAATTGCAATTGTCAATTTGGCGTTGGGTGCAACGCCGTTTCCGCAAGCAGGTAAAAGGAACCGGTTCCGGTCTTTTCTCCCCAGTGGGAACTTGCTGGTGCACCTACACGGGATATCGATGCGCCCTGATGCGCCGGACCCGCCGAAATTAATTGAAAGCACAGCAAACCCTAAACATCTCCACTTCATTCATTTACACCAACGATAACTAGTCGTCTTTATGAACCTCCTGAGTCACGAAACTGACTGTCTACGTCACAGGAGAGGCCAACTAACTTGCTCCGTGCCTAATCACAGCGTTGAGACCGTTTCGAGATCCTTGATGGTGGAAGTGAAGATGGGACGCTGACAAAGGCTGAAAAGTCGGCTACCTGGACGTTACATGTGCGTCACATTACTTTTCGGCCTGATTATTGTCAATTAGAGTTTTGTTTGAACAGTGAGGCTCAGTAAAAACAGGAAATAGGAGAAACTGAGAATTTGTGAGAATCCGTGAGAAAATGTTTAAATCGCTATATTTGCTACTGCGAAATGAGCGTTTGCTGAGTTTTCGTGAGATTTTGTGACAGTTTACTCGAACAATTCCAGCGTGACTGCCGACGGGTAATGAAGATTTTGCAACCAATAAAACAAAAAGTCGCCCAGCGAGGAACCGAACCGGCAAGCCAGAATGCAGACTAAGCGCAGCGAAATACCATTGAACCATGAAGCTGGTGAAACGGCTCACTCAATTGATAGTTTGATCAAACTATTGGACTTGTGTTGACCAATACAGTCATAATCTTACACATTAATGGTTGAGGTAATTGATTGAGGGGAGCGTTACACCGGCTTCATGGTTCAATGGTATTTCGCTGCGCTTAGTCTGCATTCTGGCTTGCCGGTTCGGTTCCTCGCTGGGCGACTTTTTTTTGTTTTATTGGTTGCAAAATCTTCATTACCCGTCGGCAGTCACGCTGGAATTGTTCGAGTAAACTGTCACAAAATCTCACGAAAACTCAGCAAACGCTCATTTCGCAGTAGCAAATATAGCGATTTAAACATTTTCTCACGGATTCTCACAAATTCTCAGTTTTTCCTATTTCCTGTTTTTACTGAGCTAGTGAGGGGAAACAGAGGGAATTCAATCGTCTCAAGAGTATCAATTCAAGTAAAAATCATATTATAAAATGTTATCGACAAAGCAACATTTTTGCTCTACCGGTACCTCCAAACGACACATTGAAAATAAACATAGGCTCGAGTATAAAAAGAATAAGTAACGAAAACTTTTCCAGTAAGATTAAACCTATTTCTGGGACTCAGGAAGTTGGTTATATATATTGCAGAGCTGTTGCCATGCTGGGTCGGGACGGACAGATTGCGGACCGCTACGTATGCCTGAAGGATCCTCAGCAAATACTGCTGCCAAACCGGCCTCTGCAGAAAGAAATGAGTAAGATGAGGTACGTCTTTTATGGCAGGATTAAAACACATACCCAAGTGCCAGTCAATATGACAGTGAAGGAACCACGGTCCTGGATTATCGGTACGGAAACGGATTCGGACGGGTGCGTTGGGCGTTCCACCACTAGCAACCGTATCGCGGCGAGGAGGGTTTATATAGTTGGGAGCACCACCCGAAGCGGATTGAATGACTGAGAACGCATGTCCACTGAAGTAGATTGATGAGCATCACTCAAGCGCAAGGATAGGCAAACCTTACTGTAAATGGAAGGGATGTCCTGCTCCACCAATGAAAGCAATTTCGATTGTAGAGTTGAAAGGCAAAGTTAGAGTGTGTTCATTCATACCGAAAGTCGCGCTGAGAAGAATAATAAACAATCGTTTCTTTGAAAAAATTGAACACAAATTAGAACCTACTTTTGATGGGTAAGAATATTCAAAAGAGTTGGCAGCTTTGGTGGTTGATACTGAATATCGTTGATAAGCTGGAAAGAACATCGACGTCAGATGGATTCTGAATATACTGATGATTTGTCGGAACGTACCCAGACGTCGCCGTTGGATGCGTTAGGGCGGAAAGTAAAGTTAAAGAGATAATCAGGAGGCGTGTCGCCACCAGGGGCACCCGGGTGGAGTATAGGCTATATTACTATAAGCAGTGGACATAAAAAGATGAAAATTTTAACGCACAACCAAGCCCGTTTCATTGAATTGTACTGGTCCTGAAGAGAATATTTGCGAGCGGGTTGGTTCACTGGCAGAGGCACCAGCATAATGAAGAACAGCAAAGGTATCCGAGCCGTTGACTAATAATGGAGTCTTAAGACCGGAGCGGAGATAAACAAGATTGTTCAACATTGAGTACTTACAGTTAGAATTGTCTTTTGAAGTAGTAGATCCTAGAATAGTTTGTGTAGCGCTGAACCCTAACGATAAGAAATGATTAGAATCCTGTTAGAACTTCTCAAATATTCGACAAAGATCTTACAGTAATTGTCGACTGATTGGTTGGCGGTTATCTGTGTTGGTTGTGAAAATCAACTACAGCGCGGTTTGAAACAAATTGAATGGCTACTTACAACAACGCTATAGCGCTGAGCCGGGAAAATGGGCAAGGAGTCAACAACATAAGGGTGGACAGCGATACCTGCGAGAAAACAACATGTGTACAATTGATATAGAACAGCGCATTCGTTATCATGTTACGCACCATCTGCTTCGATAATAGTCATCCTATGGTTCTGTATCGAAACATTGAAGACACCTTGATATGATGTACTCAGAACTTTCTATCCTGAAACAACTTCGTTCACGCTTACCTTCGGCAGAGACGGAAACAAGCCTCAATCGATATCGTTTCCCTTGCTGTACGTTGATTCTTGTACGTGGCACGAGCGTTCCATTAACAAAACGACCCGCTCCGTTGATTAGCCCCGAGTCGGGTACAGGCTCCGGACCACCAGCAAACCATGCCTCTAGAATCGCAAATCAGGAGGGGTTGTTTACATTCAAGTAGGCTAAGCTCACTTTCTAAATTAACAGCTGTATCATGATACCAATCTGTCAACGTTATGACCCTGTGAAGGTAAAAAAGGGAATTAGAATTATGACGGTGATGGAATAGGTTAGACACGAAATCCATACGTTGATGCATCGTCGACGTCGTATAAGCCCTTATTAGGATCTTTGGGATCATCTAACGTACACCAGTCAGAAAATCGCCGATAGCTAATTAAAACCTGATCAGAACTAACAAATCACCAAGGGACCTCTGAGGCCGTCAACATATTGAGTACTCAAATGACTATGATACCTATTCAAAAATTCGTTATAGCCAGTCGCGACATTCAAATAGAGAAATTAAATACCAATATGTACCCGATTGTTCACCGGGGTCGATGAAATAGGTATACGAGTGGCTGATTATAGATCAGCCATCACAATCAATGACTAAGTTTATTATTAACTTACTTGGGAGCGATAGGACATTGAGTGACGAACGATGGTCCGTCGTTCCTGTGAAGATCGTTAAAAGGAGTCTGATACATTGCACATCGTTGACCTACTCTGCATTACGGTGCTGGAACTGAATGGAATGTGTCAGTCTTACAGCTTACTACGTTTAATGTTAAGATAGCGCGACATACAATACCGTGCCAATGCTAAACAGAATATGAGTGTATGCACAGGAAAAGTTTATAAACACGTACAATACTAGTGCTGAGACGCATGGATGGATCGCTCAAGCGATTGTTGACATTAACATAAGCGGTATCCCCTTTGTTAAAGGAAAGCAAAGGGCCGGGATATTGACCATTGACTAACGCAGCACTTCGTGGTTGGCCATCTGGGGAAATATTTTTGTTGGCCAGTGTCCACTGGTGTGTGGTAACCCCCGCTTCGCTCAGACCCACGAGGCCTAAGAGTGCAAAAGACAACGACTTTGAGAACGAACGCATCTTTAGTGCAGATTAACATGCCAATTACACCGACCTTTTATAGAGCTTGGAGTAACCCAAATTTATCAACATCTTCATCAATGCTGGCTCGGGACACTTGAACAGCCGAGAAATGTATGGCTAATTCGAAAACGTCATCCTCGTCCAGAATACGCAAACCAACGGGTATTGAATTCTGTCAATTGAAAATCAGATTTTAGCGCAAGTTAAGGGGCTCATAATGACATCAGGCAAACGCAAAAATGTATAACATACTAAACCATCTTCAACTTGGCATTGACTGCAGCGCGGTTTTAGCCACGAACAAAAGAAACCGGTTTCCCTTTTCGCCTTTACCGGCTAGCATCACCATTCCATTAGCGTAAAATGGAATCCAGAGTTTTGGTGAACCACAAAATAAGCAATAGCACTTCAGTCATTCATTCAGTTCAAAGCCTTTTTTCAAAATAACCTGCTGCTTACAATAGCTTACAAAACTTCTAAGTGAAGCTGTGTTACCAAGAAAGCAAATTTCAATTGGGCAAAATCGAGTTGGAATAGGAGGATTTTGAGCATGTGGCGCAGACAACAAAAGCTGATTCATCGCTTATGGGGACCAGAGAGGAAGCTTGTGGATGCTAAAAAAGCGCTAAAAAGTTCACGTGCCCACCGACTCAGCTCGTTCCGGAATTTTGCGGCATGCTGGAAACATTTGCGTCCACGGTCCGTCGAAAGTCGCATCTTCAGAATTTCAACTCCAGGTGCCTTTCTCTGGCATTGTCTTGTGTTGCCCTGGCTTTCCAATACCACTATTACCTTGAACGTCGGGTTGAGCCCCAAGTTCAGAGACATCGGCATTGCAGAGACGATAATGGGTTCATTCATGTCCGGTACTGAGTCTAATATGTTGATATCTAAAGATAAGTGAAATAGGACTCATCAGCGATGCCTCCAATCCAAGAGTGAAATAACTACCCATCCCAAAAAGGCTGAAACTAAAGCCACAAACAACTAGAAGTTCCGAGCAATACCATGCCAAGCAGGGAAAAATACCCAGCTGTGATTTTCGTGCAAAATTGTTTAGCCTGACCCCCGGATGCGACGTGATCAATCCGATTCAATCCACATAGGCCTTCGATTTAATCAAGATCCTTTATTTTCACATCTCCGGTATTACTTCGCATACTGTGCTGAACGATATATTTTTATAATCAGCGTTACATTGTCAAATCAAAGTATTATCAAAACTGAAACCACACACTATTTGAGAAGGTCTTTTGTTTTCGTCCGTCTTTCCTTTCAATCTTTGAAAGCATGATACTGTGAGATAGAAAAACTGCTGTGATGAAGCGCATCTAGTGATATTAGGAGTGATGTGACGTACTGAATCTCTCGCGCATTCTGAACTCGTCATTGATACTAGACCTCTCGTCTGGCTGAACCAATAAAACAGCTCAGATTTCGATGTTTCTGCTGAAGTGTCAAATTAAAGGAAAGCTCGCTCATCACGTTATCGCGCGCATGCCCGGAGAGACTAAACGTTGTAAAGTAAATCGCAAAACTCCATTTCGGTATGGATGTAAGCCATAGGATGTGCCTGTGGGCACCAGCTTTCTTCCATGAAGGGTTTGCCGCGTGATATCTCGAGAAAACACCCTACGGCAGCCGTAAAATGTTTTTTAAAATGTGCGATCGTTGACGAACAAAAGTCATCGGTCTGGCTTCACGCCGCGTCAAGAACCTTTGGAGTCGGTGAAATGTTTATCGGTTAATAAAAGAAAAAGAGCGATGGAATTGACGCTACTGCATGAAAGCAGAGCAAAGAATTTCAACCAGGCACGCAATCAAAGTCTAAGTCTAGCAAGGGTCACGTGCAGTCACGTCGGAGTCACGCTCAAACACTGCTGCCTCTTGGTCTTGCGCACGCACGTACATCGCGGACTGGTATAATAGTGACGTTTGTGGAACGACCTCTCATTTGGAAACGGTCCTTAACAATTTCGCTATGAAAAGATATCGGATGCAGGTTTTTTCTTGGATGTGGAGGTCAAACTCTACTCAGGTGGTTTACAGGTGGTGTCAGGAACACTCTGCCATAGTGTACCGCTGCAATGTCGTATTCTTTCTACCATCTTAATGGTAAGTCTGACGCTTTCAATGTTCTTTGGTAGCCGCTTCATTTCCAGTTCAATTCTCAAACGACAACTGGTTAGCTCTCCATCTATCTATCAGACGTCATCAGCAGCCTATACTTTCATCATCCACTCCCCGGTACGCATGGTCGTGACGGACCCTCTTCTGTCAGCCTTTCCTTCCATTTTAGGTGGCTAAACGTTTGTCTTGACAGTGGAAAGATCGAATCGTCTTAAAAGTGTCCATGGTCATCTACTAATCAGCGAAATAGATGAGGTTCTCCATTTACTTCCGTCCTGCTGGGATCTGATGATAACCTTCTTTATCAAAGGTTATCCAGTAATATTAGATGAAGCGCAAGGATAAGCGAGCCATACTGTAAGCGGTGCGTATACGAATTCAATTGTAGCGTTGAGAAGCAAAGTCAGGGTATTCATTAAGGTCGCGCAGTGAGCAAAGTGATAAACAATCTTCTATATTTTAAAGCTGAGTACAAAATTTGAAGCCTACTTTTGACGGGTGAGAATTTAGGAGTGTTGATGGTTCTGGTGGTTGATATTAAATATCGTTGATCAGCTAAAAGAAATCCCAACATCAGATCACCACCATTCCATTTGTATAGACTGGAATTCGAGGTTTCGGTGAACAACGAAATAAAAGATAAGGCTACTTCAGCCACTAAGCAATTTCAATGTCTTTTGTTTTCAAAACCCATTGCCTATAATACATAGAGTACTTGAAAGTGTAGCTGTTTTGTCGAAAAAGCAGTTTTCAATTAAGCGAATTGAGCGGGATTATAGGACTCTAACGGGCGCTAAATGACTCGAGGGAGCTACGTATACGCTCTCTTACAATAGACTTACAGAGTACTCCGAGAGCCTTCCGTCAAATTAACCTATTTCTCGGATTCAGGAAGTTGGTTATAGATATCACAAAGTTCTTTCCATGCTGGATCGGGATGGACAGACTGCGGGCCACTACGTATGCCTGCAGGATCTTCAGCGAATACAGCTGCCATATGCCAGCCTCTGCGAGAACATTGGCAAGATGAGATATACCTTGAGTAACATAATTTAACCATACCTAAGTGCCAATCAATATGGCAATGGATAAACCAAGGACCCGGATTATCCGTCCGGAAACGTATTCGGAGCGGGGCATCAGGCGTGCCCCCACTTACGGCTGTATCACGACGAGGAGGATTTATGTAGTTGGGTGCACCACCATAAGATGATTGTATGACAGAGAAAGCATGTCCACTTGAAAATAATTTAGATTAGAAAAATAGTTAATCATAATCGAGAGATGAGTATGGCATACTGCAAGTGGAAGGGATGATCTATTCCACCAATGAAAGCGACTTCGACGGTAGCATTGTAAGGCAAAGTTAAAGTATGTTCGTTGACACCAAACGTAGCGCTGTGTGTAGTTGTGAGTGATTGGAGATAATTTAATTAAAGCACGGGAACTAGAACTTACTTTTGATGGGTGAGAATATTCAAAAGAGTCGGCAGTGAGGGTGGTTGGTACTGAATATCGTTAATTAACTACGAAGGAGAAATATCAGAATCAAAACCAAACAGGTTCTTCATTCAAAACTTGCCCAGACGTCGCGGTTAGTTGAATTGGAACGGAAAGTGAAATTGAAAAGATAATCAGGAGGCGTGTCGCCACCAGGTGCGCCAGGATCGAACAAAGGCTAAACCAGTATATAAGAAAAAAGAGTGCATAATGCTAAAGGATCAACAAACGTACAATTAGTCCGGTTTCGTTGAATTGAACTGGTCCCGATGAAAATATCTGAGAGCTAGTCGGTTCATCCGAAGAAGCGCCTAAATAGTGGAGAACGGCAAACATATCCGAGCCGTTGACTACATAATAATCCAATCTCTTAGTTAACGATAATCAATCAGATTTTGGTCCTGATAGCTTACAGCCGGGATTAGTCTTTGAGGTAGTAGCACCGTCAATCGTTTGTTCAGCGCTGAACCCTGAAAATTGACGATGCAGTCTTATCACAGCTCAGATTTCTGATGAAATATGCTTACAATAGTTGTCAACAGATTGATTAGCATTTATCTATTATTGCTGTCAAAATTTCACGATATCGACGCATCTCTCAATACTTACAACAACGCTGTACCGTTGAGCTGGGAAGATTGGGAGAGAATCCACAACGTAAGGATGGACAGCAATCCCTGTCAAAGATAAATTTAATTTGTGAAGATGACATCTCATTGAAGTACAAACCATCTACTTCAATTATAGTCATACGATGATTTTGTATTGTGACATTGAAGACGCCTGCATATGATTCCGCATTCAGAGTCCTTTACAAGCATAATCGAAAGGATTTTCCATGCATACCTTCAGCAGAAAGTGAAACCAATCTTAAACGATATCTTAGGCCCTGTACAACATTGATTCTTGTGAGCGGTACGAGCGATCCGTTGAAACGACCCGCCCCGTTGATCAACCCTGAGTCGGGTACAGGCTTAGGACCACCCGCGAACCATGCATCTGAAAGCGTTCATTATATAACGTATTTTTTTCCTGGAATCAGTTCGCTTACTATCTATATTCAAAGCTGTATCATGATACCAATCTGACAATGTTATGACCCTGGAACAAATCAGAAATCAAAATCAAATTAGAATGAATAAGATAAAATTCGTACGTGGTCTCGTCATCAATATCATACAAATGGAGGTTAGGATCAGCAGGGTCGTCTGAAATACGTCAGTAAGAGAACTGACAAGGCGCCACCGCACTCACAAATCACAAGGGGGCCTCTAATACCGTCAACATATTGAGTGCTCAAATGACTGTGATACCTACCCATTGATGTTAATGACATAAATTATTGAGATAAAGATTAACCCACGTACCAATATGTGCCCGACTGTTCTCCCGGATCGATGAAATATGTGTACGAGTGGCTGGTAGTACAGTTTAAAGTCAGCCGCGTATCCGAATTAATAAGGAACTGTAACATACTTGGGAGCAATGGGACATTGAGTTACGAACGATGGACCATCATTCCTAACATACGTCATTAGAAGAAACAGTTTGAAACACCATAGTTAACCTACTGTGCGTTACGATGTTGGAACTGGACGAATAGTGTCAGTACTACAGGGCGTGGAAAACAAACTCTGCGACATACAATGCCATGCCAATGCTAAAGTAAATAAATAAGTTTGTGAGACAAGAACTGCGGACAAACACTTACGATGCTACTACTTCGACGCATGGTTGGGTCAGTCAGCTGATTGTTGACATTAACATAAACCGTATCTCCTTTGCTAAAAGCAAGTAAAGGGCCAGGATACTGATTATTGACCAGCGCGGCACTTCGGGTGATGTTATCGGGGGCAATATCACTATTGGCGAGTGTCCATTGATAGGTGATGCTACCTTCTTTGTTTGATTCAGCGAGGTCCACTAGAGCAAGAGGCAACGTCTTGAAGCGGCTGAGATACGCGAGGATACCTGCTTGGTTCAAGCCAGCGAGGCTCACAAGAGCAACAGGCAACGTCCAAAGGAGGGGATGCATCCTTTGTGCAGTTCACATGGTCAGCTCGAGTTTCTCCCTCTATATAGACCCTCGACTAATCGAATCAATAGATGTTTTTACTAGGGGTCGGCACCGTGCCCGTATAACCCGTATATACGGCACCCGTATTACGGCGCCGTATCCGTTACGAACGAGGGTGTCACTGATTCAACCGTATGCCGAAGAACGACTTTTGGTATACGGATACGGCCGTACCGTTTACGGCCGTATCGCCGTATATACGGGTTATACGGATTATTTGCCTGACATGCAGCAAATACTGATAGAATCCTAATATTTTTGGTTTGAATTGCATTTAAAACTTGTTTATCAAGTATGAACAGCAACTATATGCATAGTCTACTCTATTGGCACTGATTTACACAAATTTCCCAACTGGCTTCAGCTTCCGGCGTCTTTGTGGCTTATGTCATTTATTTGACGCCCAATGTGACATGCGTGATATTTGGTTCCTTCAAGGCCTTCCAAGGGTCGAATCAAACAGCTCGAATTTCGATGATTCTGGAGGTATCAAAGTAAGGAAAGCTCGTTCAACATGCCGTCGCCCGTATGACCGGTGAGACCAGGCGTTGTGAAGCAAATCGCAAAGCTCCGTTTCTGGCACGATGTAAGCCATAAAATGTGCCTGTGAGCACCAACTTTCTTCCATGAAGAGTTCCACGAAAAAACCGATTTGTCCCTATAACTAGAGAGAGGTGTGGTTTGTTTTTCAATGGCACTGGGATGAGTATCAATCATCGATAGAAATCAGATTATCATCATTGTGTCTTCCCATGTGATATCTCGAGAAAACACCCTACAGCACTGTACAATGTTTTTCAAAATGTGCGATCGTTAACGGACACAAGTTCATCGGTCTGGCTTCATGCCACGTCAAGAACCAGTGGAATCGGTGAAATGTTTATTGTTTAATGGAAGAAAAAGAGCGACGGACTTGACGCTTTTGCCACTGCATGAAAGCAGAGCAAAGAATTTCAACCAGGCACGCAATCAAAGTCTAAAATTCCAGCAAGAGTCACGTGCGGTCACGTCGGGGTTACGCTTAGTGATTTCAAACACCGCTGTCTCTTCAATCTTGGAGCCTTGCACGTTTGTTGCACGTAACCAAAAAGTCTTTGATCGCCATCTAGACTGGTATCATAACGTTTCTCGTCTAACAATCTCTCATTTGAAAAGGGTCTTTGATAATGTCGCGATGAATGGAGGATATCAGACTCAGGTTGTTTCTTGGAAGTAGAAGTCAATTCTACTCAGGTGGCTTGCACTGCGACCAAGTGGCGTCGGGAACACTCATAGACGTCGACCCGCCATCTAAACTTGCACCGCTACAGTCAATGTCGTATTCTTTCTATCAATTCAATGCCAAGTCGCTTTCAATGTGTCTTTGGAAACCTCTCCTGTGAGAGCCACTTCGGGGTTTCACTAGTACTTCCTCGACTTCCTCAAACGACAACTGGCTCGCTCTTTTCATCTATCCGACCACTATTGGCAGCCTATATCTTCGTCATCTATTCCCCCTCCCGTGTGGTCATGCTGCACTGTCGTCTTTCACTATTTCCTTCAACTTTTTGTTCCCTTCTAATGCATGGACACCCAACGTATATTGTCTTTTTATCCTGTCTCAGGCAATACTTCATTACAGAACGTCCCTTTACTGCGAAAATAAAACACCAATAGGCAATCGCTCAAAAGGCCTGTAGCGTGCGTAGTTATTCGTGTCAATTGTTTGTGCTGGTCCCTTAAACTTATCAACGTTGTATCGTATCATGGCACAGCCATCATTCGTGCTAAGGGTCTCAACGGGTATTGCAAACGGGTACCCTCGCGAGCGTTCAGCCAATCAGATTGCAGGATTTTTGGGTCAAGGGCAAAATCCTGCATTCTGATTGGCTAAACGAGCGCGGGTACCCGAGGGTACCCATAAGTCATACCCGTTGAGACCCCTAATTCGTGCCAACAGAGACGCGGTCACATACATGCATTGCGTAATCTAAGATTTTCTTCTCTTTGCTCTTAAAGACTCTGACGAAATGCTACTCAACTACTAAAAGATTTTCCAGCTAGCAGATTATAAAGGAATCAAGAATGAAAATATTTCAGGAACCTTAGCCCAGAAACTATTTACCATTGTTTTACAAGCGGATAACGAGTATCATCTTTTTTTTGATGATCCATCGATTCGAATGTTGACAGCCTTTTGATAGAAAAGAAACAATCTTGCTGCGTAGTATCGATATAGTATTGCTATGAAATACATATACGTAAATTTATAGACTTAAAGGAACGCCATCACGGTCCCTAAATTGGTCTGGCGGGTGGCTACGGTGAATTGAGTTGCATAACCTCCCAGCCGGGTTCTAATTGGAACTGCAACCAACTTCAGACCATCCCCGAAACTTCCCAACCGCCGATAAGTATATCATGATCTCAGCCATTCCAGACTTTCGTCGCGCTTTCACGAGAGTTCACATCGTATGTGCGAGAACATCTCATTTGGAATTGACTTCACCTCAGTGTTGCGTCTATGAACAAGTACCCCGATATGTGACTCGTGCAACCAAAGTTGGTTCCCCATAGAACAACAGCCTGGAAGTTATGAGAAAAATCGTGCCCAGGTTTACCCAAAAGAGGAATAGGAAGGTTGTCATGAGAGAAAGCACGCCCACATGAACAGATTCTTCAACTTGCTCATTCGTTCACCCCAACCTCCGCTCATTCCAACGTGCCTCCAATTCTCTTCTGAACTTGATTTCGCCATTCTTTCTTAACCTTCCGATCAATAAAGGCCATCTTTTCGTGCGTGGGTCTGATAGAAGTTTCAACTTTTTTTATTAATTTGGCGCTGTCTGTCTGTTAAAAAAATTTCCGAGATTCTCTGTATGATATATTTTAAGTGTCAGTTCCATAACACTTCTTCTGAGGGAGAACCCGTTATCAAGCTGGTCAAATCTGTATGCCATTGAGATACGGTTTTTGGAGATTCTATTTTGTGTTGTTGCTTATGATTGCTTACGAACTTTTGGATATCAACCGTACAGATTAATCAGAAGGAGATCATGAAGCACGATGATTCAGAAGAACACGGAAAAAGGTTCGAGTGAAGAGCGGAGTACCTGCTATAGGTTCGCTATATCATTTCAATGCTGTCATATGAGTCATGACTGTCAATTTCATTACGATTATGCCGTTTGGCAGATCCGTTGTCCCTGTTCTTTTTTTACTTCTTTTTGCTTCTTTCTAAACATTCTTCAGAAGTTACAATTGAACGACAAACTAAGGATCACCCCAACAAATATCATGTGACATGGGTTGGCACCGTGTCGCAAGATAAGCAGAACTTGGAGCGTTTGGAGCCCTCGGATTTTGATTTTAAGGCATGCAGCTATAATTATATAAACTCAAAATCTCATTTTATAGAATTCAATCCCCACAAACTCGTTATTGCGAACAAGGTATGCTTTTATCAACCTTGATCTATCTTCATAGTACCCATAATGATATAGATTTTTAGGTAGGATTATCAATTCCATGAGAGCATTCGCACAATGACGCGGATTCTGTTAAAATTTCTCTACTAGAGTTTCAAGTCTTCGGTCACCTCACGCTTGTTACAATAATCATTCTGAACTCGTTAACTTGTCAGTCTCCGTTTTAAATTTTAATTGCACGCATATATATTCACTTACTTTGTTCCACAAGACAATGCAGTGGAAATTTGCCATACCGTTTTTGACCCTCGCTCTTAGTGCGACGAACGCAGTAATGGTGGACATCACTCTCTACAGCAATGCAAACTGCGATGAGAACAGTGCTTTTATTACCCGGTTTAAATGGGACCCTGCATCATCTCAAAAATGTTGAACGTGCACTGGGATGCAACAGTCAAAAGACGTCATATTAATTGCTGTAGTTTACATACCTGGGATGCAACGGTCAAAAGACGTCAGTCTTTTGCCCGGCGCCCCAGGTTACATGTTACGCGTCGTGATGCGTGTTATCTACTATCTAACTAGTGATTATATCGTAATTCCAACACTCCCCCTCGATAAATCACGTCGTTAGACTGAATAGCTGGGTCATGTCCGACAATTTTGAACCAGATAGAGGCTTCGTTAAACCATCGGCGGGCATGTGCTCTGTCGGGGTGTACTCGACTTTTATGACTTCTTTCGCAACCTCGTCGCACAACCAATAGAATCGTAAGTCGAGATGTTTTACCCGACCGTGGTGTTCTGGGTTCTTAGCTACTGACAGTGCTGATTGATTATCGATGTATAACGTGGATGGCGAACGGAACTTGTGTCCGAATTCAGTGAAGAGGTTTCGAAGCCACAATATCTCTTGCGCTGTAGAGACTGCGGCGACATATTCGGCCTCTGTGGTTGAGAGGGTGACAAAGGGCTGTAATCGGCTCATCCAACTGATCGCACCGGTTCCCATCTTTATGACGAATCCGGTTGTTGATCGTTTGTTATCTGGGTTGCCACCGTGGTCAGCATCGCTGTAGGAGGCAAATAGTTCTGATGATGTCGGATCAGGTGCGTACTTGATTTTGTAGTCCATCGTCCCTTTCAGATAAGGGTCTCAACGGGTAATGGGTATTGCGGGTAATACCCTCGGATACCCATACCCCCACCCGTGGATATTGCTACCCGTGGGTACAGGTACCCGGCGCTTAATTACCCGTAAGGGTATGACTCTGAAAATGTGGAATTTTAAGGGTACCCGTTTGTATATACACAATAATTATATAGTAAACTAAGCCAAACCCGCGGGTAATACCCGTACCCGCACAGGTACCCGCATAAGGGTACCCAGTGCTTAAAATATCCGTTCGGGTATGGTATGAGATCTGTGACTGTCAATACCCGCGGATAGGGTACCCGTATCCGAGTGCCATACCCGTTGAGATCCTTACTTTCAGATAACGCAGCAGTCTCTTTAGGGCGATCCAGTGTTGTGGACCCGGCGATTTGCTAAATCGAGACAGGACACTGACTGCGTATGCAATATCTGGGCGTGTGGCTATTGCTAGGTAAGCAACTGCACCAAGTATGTTTATGTACGGCACTTTGCTCATTTCCTTTTTCTCTTCTTCGGTAGTTGGTCCCATGGAAGAAGATAAGACGACGTTGGGATTGAGTGGTGTGGAAACAGGCTTGCAATCGGCCATGTTGGCACGCTCAAGGATATCAATGACGTACTGGCGCTGGGATAGTGTAAGTGACTTTTCTTGTCGATTTCGTTCAATCTTGACACCTAACAAATAGCTTGTCTCTCCAAGATCGTGAAGCTTAAAATGTGTTTCTAGTTGCTTCACAAGCGCCCGTATTGCCTCTCCATCCTTTCCAGCAATTGTGATATCATCGACGAACACCGGGACGATGATGCGGGTCTTTTCATCATCACGGCCGTACACCCAGACACTGTGTTCACAGCGAACACGCAGGAATCCCATTCCGCACAAGGTTTTGTGGAGTTTCTTGTGCCATTCTCTGCCTGCTTGCTTAAGACCGTATAGTGCACGCTTCAGGCGCAGCGCATGGGTGTTATCAGAGGATTGGAAACCTTCAGGCTCTTTCATGTACACTTCATCTTCAAGGTCACCGTTGAGGAAAGCTGATGAAACATCGACACTTTTCAGCTCAAGATCTTGTAGAGCTGCAAAGGCAAGGATTGCACGGATGGTTGCCCATTTTGGGGTTGGTGAGAAAGTTTCAGTAAAGTCAAATCCCGGTCTTTGTGCGTAGCCTTTTGCAACTAATCTTGCTTTGTAACGCTCTACAGAACCATCCGAATTTCGTTTGACCTTGAAGACCCAGCGGCTCCCGATTGCTTTCCGGTTTGCTGGGAGTTGGACTAGCTCAAAGACACCATTTTCCGTCAGGGCTTGCATTTCGTCTAATGCAGCTTGATACCACATGTGCACTTCTGGTTCCGGTCGTGAAAGGGCTTCAGCTAGCGTCTTCGGCTCATTTTCATGAGGTGTCGCTGACATGGTGCTTTCTAGCCGACAAGAAAATGCGGCTGCCAACGCTTCCGGAAATGTAAGGTAAAGTTCGTCTTCATTTAGAGCTACTGAATTCGCGGCTGTATTCTCATCAGTATCCTCATTTTCAGATTCTTCTACTTCCGGATCTGGCGGTTGTCTATTGCGTAAACGGTGGCCACGACCAGTGTTAGGTTCGGGTATGATTAGGCCATTTTTGCCAAATTTTGGTTCATAGCGTGCTCTTGGAGGGGATGGTGATCTGGAGGATGGTAAACTGGGAAGTGATGTAAGGGGCGAGTCGACATGTGGTTGTGCCGGGGGAATATCTTCTTCTTCTTCAGATGATGATGATGCCGAGTCGAATAGCTCTACTCCCCCTCGATGAGGTATATCTGAATGTGGAGCTCCCCCTGATTTGGCGTCTGATTGAGAAGAGGGTGGTAGGAGTGAATCCAAGGAGAAATTAATTAAATGTTTTGTATTTCCAGGAAATACACGTTCATCGAATACAGCGTTACTTGATTCAATTGTGTGCTTTGTTAAGGGGTTATAGAAGATCCAAGCCTTCTTTCCGACTGCATAGCCTATGAATATGCATTTTATGGAATGTGAATCTAGGTTCCGCCGTTTCCTTTTTCGAACTAGCACATATGCAAGGCAACCAAAGACGCGCAAATGTGATAGATCCGGTTTGTGTCCGGTCCAGGCTTCATATGGTGTTGTATTTGGTAAGGCACTAGTCGGGCATCTGTTCCGCACATGTACAAAAGTAGCAACCGCTCTCCACCAGAATGACACAGGTAGCTTTGACTCTGTAAGGAGTGTGATCATTGCTTCACCTATTGTTCTGTTCACTCGTTCTGCCACACCATTTTGGTATGCTTCGTCAGTTTCTGTGTGTCGGCGCTGAATTCCACTGTCATCACAGAACTTAATGAACTCATTTCCCATGTACTCTCCGCCTTCATCATCTTGGAATTCAATGATGCGTAAGCCTGGGTTTGCATTCTCGGCATATGCTTTATATATCTTGAATGCATTGAATGCATCACTTTTCCGGCGAAGAGGATATACTGCCCAGAAGCGGGAAGAGTCACATATGAATGTGATCCAGTAATTGTATCCCTCAGGGGTACTGGTAGACATTGGACCTTTGAGATCAGAATAGATTCGAGCTAGTTTTGTCTCATGTGGGACATGCGGCTTCTTTGGGACATTGTGACGATGGAGCTTTCCGGAGATACACGGTTCACATATAGGATCCGGAGTTGTCAAGGCTGTGTGTTTCACACCTTTTACTAGTTGGTGTTCAATCATAGAGCGGACTTTCTCTGATGATATGTGTGCACAGCGACGATGCCAGAGTGTTAGGTCCATCTTGCATGTGCTTGTTTGACTCGAGTTTGCAGCTATCATTACAGACTCTCTGGGGAAGATTTCGGTGTGGCCGCGAAGGTAACCGATGTTGTCTTCTGTGATTCTAGCTGAGAAGTGAACTTTGTTTCCATGCAAGAAGTCAACGGTGGATTTCATGATGTTCACAGTGTAGCCCTTCTCACGGGTGAGATAGAATGGTGATAATAGATTATTTCTAAGCGCAGGTACATGAAGAACATCATGGAATTCAACTGGTTCTAGATCCTCCCCTTTTTCTCCTTTTGGCCAGAAAACGACTAGTCCGACTCCTGCCGAATAGATGATGGTATCGTTGGCGAGGCGAATAGGAACTCGATGAGGGGTGTACATCTTGAACCACATGCGATGTGGTGTCATGTTACGAGACGCGCCTGTATCAGTATTCCAGTCAGCAGACGCTGGTGATGAAGCATCAAAACTTGCAAGAGAGGCAGACTCTTCTTTGACTTCCGTGATAGTCGCCTTCTCGCCTTTGTTCTTCTTCTCCTCATTGTACTTCGCCGCCGCTTTCTCTTGGTCTCTCAGCCGTGACGCTTGCTTTTGATAGCAGTTGTCCTCTATGTGGTTAGGACGAGAGCACCAAGTGCATTTGACAGGGGTCTTGTCTGGAACAGCTTTCATAGCGGCAGTTGATGTGGATACAGTAAGGGTCTCAACGGGTAATGGGTATTGCGGGTAATACCCTCGGATACCCATACCCCCACCCGTGGATATTGCTACCCGTGGGTACAGGTACCCGGCGCTTATTTACCCGTAAGGGTATGACTCTGAAAATGTGCAATTTTAAGGGTACCTGTTTGTATATACACAATAATTATATAGTAAACTAAGCCAAACCCGCGGGTAATACCCGTACCCGCACAGGTACCCGCATAAGGGTACCCGGCGCTTAAAATATCCGTTCGGGTATGGTATGAGATCTGTGACTGTCAATACCCGCGGATAGGGTACCCGTATCCGAGTGCCATACCCGTTGAGATCCTTAGGATACAGTATCGCGAAGTTGCGCCTGATTTTCATGATTGTGAAATGCTGCACGTAGGGAGGTTAGGCTGAGCTTATCGATGAGGAAGAGCGAGTCAATGAAGCCAGAATACTCTGTGGGTAAGCTACGTATGAGGGCCATGCAGAGGAGTTCTTCGTCTAATTGTTGCATAGTATAATGCTCAGGGCGAAGGGATTTGATGGCAGTCATCATGCGCGAACCACGTCCGAGTAGGTTAGTCAAAGTCTCGCCTTCTTCTTTGCGAATGTTGAAGAGAGCGTCATAGGCGCTGAAACGCGGGCCTGCTTTGGGCTGCTGGTGGTTCTCCTTCAAACGTGTCCACATGAGTTGTGGATCATCTTGGCAATCGCGCACGAGATCTTTTTGCGATTCATCAATGCAAAGGAAGATAGCACCTGCTGCAGAGTCTCTTGTGTTTTTCCAATCCTTAAGATCGAGGCGTTCTTGACGCGTCGGGTCACTAGGGTTTTTGGGTGTAGGTTCAGGTTCGCCTTCGACAGCCGACCATTCGCGTCGCGTTTTGAGAAAAGATTTCATGTTCTCGCTCCACGAAGCATAGTTGCTGGGGGTGCCTGTGAGGTTGTCAAAGCTTTTCTTGGTGGAATCGAAGCCAGACATTGTGGGTGTAGTTGACGGGGCGGTATTGCGTGTTTTATAGGCAGATGAAGGAAAATGTAAACGAGGTGACTGCGTGTATCTTTACTCTTCATCAGTTATTAAGTTAAGGCACCGGGGCCCATAACCTGTTGAACGTGCACTGGGATGCAATGGTCAAAAGACGTCATATTAATCGGTGTAGTTTACATACCTGGGATGCAATGGTCAAAAGACGTCAGTCTTTTGCCCGGCGCCCCAGGTTACATGTTACGCATCGTGACGCGTGTTATCTACTATCTAACTAGTGATTATATCGTAATTCCAACAAAAAATGCGTTACATGGCCCCAAGCATCGGCTGATATTAATTCCATAAATCTTCTTGCCAGTGGTCTCGGTTGTAACTATCTTGCGACATACACGAACAGCGACTGTACTGGTGGCCTAGCGTCATATGATCTAGATACCGGAGGTGGTTATGGTTGCCGAACCCAGTCCCAAACGATTCAGGCTTTCACTTTAGTATGCTATGACAATGCGACATTCCACTCGACAACCCAGGTTCCCTTGATGGAGTAGTTTTATTATATTTCTTGATAGGCTGCGACCTAACTTGATAACAGCTGAAATTACACAAACTTGTATTTGGAATCTGTTCAGTACTCTCATGTACAAATGATCATCACCGTTTATTATGCTCTCTTAAAGAAAAAAAAAATCAACTTAGTTTAGGATCCTGGAAAACCCTACTTCAAGCTCTATCAAGAACATTTCTCAACAAAAAGTGTAGAACTTAGGAGTGTGAGTAGCAAGGTGGCCAAGCCGTTTTATGTAACCACCGATAAGCCTAAACCACAATCTCAATTATGACGTGTTTTTTATTTATCTCCTTCGTAAAGCTCACAAAAAAAAATCTCGTTCTGAAAATCCGTGCTGTGAACATGAACAACCTTGTGGGTCTCATGTGGCTCTGATTCCTGTAAACAAAATTGGCTCCATGGGGATGAGAGAGAAGTTGTACCCAGGAATGCTGAAGGGGAATAGGAAAGTTAGCATGAGAAAAAAGCATCACCACATGAAACAGGTTCATTTTGCTTATTCGTTCACCCCGATCTCCGTATGATATTTGAACGTGCCTCCAATTCTCTTCTTCACCTTTTCAAGCTTGACATCGACATCTTTTCTTAGTCTTTTGGACAATAGATTCCGTCGCTTAGTACATGGGGGTGATATGATATTTTAACTGTTTAATAACATTTTTCTTCTCCGATAAACCTGGCGCCCTATCTCTGTTTAACCTTCTTCAAGATAAGTAAGTGAGATTCTCTGTATGGTTGAAATATAATAACGAAGTGTCCTTTTCTTCCGAAACAAAAACATTTATGAAGGTCTTTCTAAGCTGAGCTATTTATGCTACTGCAATACAATTTTTCAAGATTCTCTTTAGTGCCATTCTTTCATCTTTCATATGCTACAATAAATGAAATTTGCAAGCGCCAACCATACGAATTAATTGAAAGGAACTTAAGAATTACAACGAAGATTGCGGGTAAAGGTTCAAGTGACAAGAAGAGCGGAATACTTGCTATTGGTTTGCCGACAGGAAGGTCCTGGAACACAGGCATACATATGATATATATATATACATATGACAGCCGGACTCAATGCAATCATGCCGTTTGGCAGATCCGTTATCCCTGCTCTTTTCATATGATTCTCAGAAGCTACAAAAATGAGCATCTAGTAAGGAACTCACAGTATTGAACGACGTGTGGCGCGAATTGATTCAGTCCATGTCGTTGGAGAAGCAACAGTTGGGGCCTTTGCATAATCTTTGATTATGAGTTAGGTAGCCATATAAACTAGTATTACAATCTCACAGACCTTGGTATTCAGTTTCACGAGTAAAGTATGCTTTTTGATGTAATCACTGATCTGTCTGAATCTTCATGTCAAAGTATTTACACATGATAAAGCGAACCTGTTGAAATCGATATCCTTTTACTATAGAGGTGACTTTGAGAGAATTTCAAAACGTCATGTAACGGTTCCGCTATGACCAGCGGACTACTATTACCCATAGTACATATTAGTATATATATACAATTGCATGCAGACGATCGTCGTCTGCACAAGTACCTAGTATTATGTAATGTACATAGGCGCCGTCACACCAGTAAATACCGCGTAACGGTAAAGGCGCCGGCAGCCTTTCTTACCTGCACTTGCAAATATACAGCTTTATACTGTTTGTTGTGAGTCCGTAAGAACCGGGCTAATCGTAAACTGTAACGAAACGTTACATCTTTTTTAACACCTAAACGGCGTTACAATTTCCAAAATACGCCAATCGTATTTGCTAGTTTATAGTGAGAGAGGATATGCCTCCTAAAAGCAACAAGAAGTCAAAAAAGAACGTAGGCGAACCACCACCTACCGAAGGCGGTCCATCCACATCTGCACGAGCAGGTGATACTGTTGTGATAGATGCAGCATTGTTTGAAACACTAGTCGCGGACCACGCGAATCGATCTAGACAAGGATCGAGACAAGGATCGAGACAAGCTTCACCAGCGCGGAGCGAATCAGGTGAATCAGTGAAATCGACCAGATCTCATAAGTCCAACCTCGGAAAAGACGAGGTAGTCCTACCACGTACGTCGTAAGATGATTGAGGATGCAAAAAGGATGATCCATGACCTCGTAAGAGGTGATACACCGGGACAAGACGTCGGTGATATGTTAGTACGACTAGATGCAGCCGTAATACCCGATGAAGAAGAACCGTGGACAACGGTGAAAGGGAAAGGTCGTGCACGAGACGACAATAGAACCAGCACGACAATACTGGCCCCAGTAATGGACAATGCGCAGGCGACGGTCAAGACAATGGCAAACACGCCAGCATTGCCAGCGACGCCCAGAGCTCCATCGGCAGCACCGACCCCCGGTATAACACGTCAACCCACACAACAGTACGCGGTACACGCGGAAACACTACATTCAGTGTTACAGGACCTACCTTCTGCACAACCAGCAGCGACCAGCACGCCCATCAGACCCACGCGAGCAGCAGATGACGCAGCCGCAGAGATAGAGAGAGGACGAGCTGAGCTGGATAGATCACGTCGAAACAGCCGACGTACCCCACCAGAGTTCGTGGCAACTCGTGACTACCTGGAAGATCAATCTACCAGACGAGTCAACGCGGGTCAAGGACCGCGTGATAAGAGTAATCCTTCAGCTGCAGAGCTGGAAGAGTCAGCGAAAGACCTGGAAAGGATGGCCGCTGAGGCAGCGCAACTGGCACGGGAAAAACGTTCCGAAGCATTAGACAAACGCACAACTGCGTTACAAGGGAAGGTTAGTAGGCAAGAACCGTATGTCGACATGCAGGAAGACCTGCAGGAAGTGCGAGCAGCACGCACTGAACTGGCTAAAAGCAACCGAGAAATGGAAGCTGGCCAACGACCTGGCATCATCTTTGAGCAAGACCTCTCTAATCGCTCGGCGCCCGCTCAGACTGCAGCGCAACCAGGACCGTCAACAGTACATCCTGGCCCACCAACAAACGCCGGTCAAGCACACGCTCCTGCAACGTCCCCGACAACCAGAGCACCGGTTGTACCCAGAAGAAGAGCAACATCTGCCAGGGATCAGTACGAGCAAATGAGAGAAGACCTCCGAGATATACCGGAGAGTAACGCTGGGCCCTTCATGCCCAAATACTATGATGACGAGGACTCGTCAGACAACGAAGAAGAAGCGTACGATCGCGGATACTTCGAACGTGAAATGAGGGAAACCCCATTTGACGACCGAGAAGATAGACATAAACCCACAAAGAGGTTTAGAAGAGTTCGGGAAGACGAGGGGATAATTGTCATGGTGCAAGAAGCACTAGAGGAGTGCAAGGATGTAGTAGTATCAGCGTCCCCACTTGCGAAAGCGGGTGCAAAGATGCCATTATCCGTTATGTATAGCGGATCATCAAAGCCTGAAGACTTTGAGAAGTTCGTGACCTCTATCCTCAGATGGTTGAGGCTGAATAACCTACTCGGCGCAGCGTACGTCGAAGCACATATAGCCGTAGTCGGTATGCGACTAGATGGAGAGGCACACGAATGGTTTGTGGAGCACGTAGAACGAGGAGGTCGTTCAACCAAGGGTTGGGACTTGGTAAGACTGTTCCGAAGGATGCACAATATGTTCTTGTCACCTACAAGCAAGAACCAGTCTGCACATAACTTCGATCACGCGAAGCAAGGTGCAAGGAGCGTACACCGGTACATGAGTGAACTGTTGAAATTCGCAGCACGTCTAGTCCATCCACCGGACAGATACACCTTCAAACGAAAGTTCTTAGAAGGACTTGATGAGAGAATTCGCAGTGAAGTCACCAAGAGGGGATTCCTGGCCGAAAACTCATCAATTCGACGGCTGTACATAGCCGCGAACGACATAGAGCAAGCATGGGACTATAATAAGTCAATACTAGCTCAACGTCAGACACCCGTAAAATCAACGGGTACCCATTCAAGCTTGGCCAGACAAGCTCAAGAGAACAACTACCGCGCTAAAATCAAACCAAGCGGTATACCCACGAGGACTATTCCCCGTACGACCACAACTAGCAACGCGCTAGCTGTAAGACCAGCAACGAGCAGTACGACTAAGCCGGCGAGAGCGTCGACTACCACGACAACTCGACCAGTCAGCTCAGGAACGCAAGCCCGAAGCAGTAGCACTGTGCTGAAGTGCTATGAATGTGGACAGACTGGCCACCTAAGACCACAATGCCCTAGAAAGGGACAGGTACGTGCTAACGTAATGCACGTTGAGGAGGAAGATGAAGACGATGCGGACGAGCTGCTCGACGCAATTATAGAGGAAGAAACGGGAGTTAACATACTAGAAGTGGAGGAATCCCCACAGTATGATGACGCTGAACAAGGTCAAGACACCGCGGAAGCAGCGGACTACGGGGAGGGGACCACTATGAGTGGGACGAACGAAGACGCAGCAGGCGCATACATGATGGTGATAACCGAAGACCACGGTTATGATGAAAGAAGACTACTTGTTATCAAACAAGGCTCGTCCACCATTGGGACGATTAAGTCACAGGAAGAACCCCTGTATGACCACACGATGAGACCTAAGTCAAGGGCTCCAAAGCGTGATAAAGAATCAATAAAACCTCTAGAGGGTTACTGGCTCGTAAACGGCCAATTAGCGCATTGTTTGATTGACAGTGGATGTCAAGGCATGATAATGTCACCATCATTCTCGCTCACGACTGGAGCGAAGACATTCAAACTGGATAAGCCAGTATCACTGCAGCTCGCAGTGAAAGGAAGTAAGTCCGTAATACAGTACGGAACGTATACCCGAATAGAATTTGGGGATATTAGTGTATTAGAATACTTTGATATAGTCAACATTGACTACTACGACGTCATAATTGGCGTACCATTCCTGAAAAGGTATGACATCTGCCTGGATTTTGGCAACGGAATAATCACCCGGGATGGAGGAGTAATCACTCCAGTGGAACGGTTCACTGAAATACCTAACACCACGGACGAGCCCACCGAGTTAAGTGAAAGCTTAGCCATAGCATCAGCACGCCCCATAACCACTACGTCTAACGCAGTAGCAGTGAGACGGAAGATCCGAGTACCGGAACTTAAGGATGAGAACCTACCGCGCTACGCGAGTACTGGAAGGAGGAGTACAACGACTTATTCGGGCCAGTGCCGAATAGACTCCCTCCATTTAGGGATGTAAATCATCATATCCCATTAATAGAACCTAACAAGGTTATCCGGTACAGACTACCGAAGTGCCCAGACGCCCTCAAGCCACTGCTGGCTGAAAAAATAGAGCGCTACACGCAAGCAGGTTGGTGGGAACCGACTGTCGCACAGCAAGCCATCCCCATGCTATGCCTGTTTAAAAAGGCATTATCAGGACTACGCACGGTATTTGACCTGCGTCAGCAGAATGATAATACGTTGAAAGACGTGACCCCGTTTCCAGACCAGGAGACCATTCGCCAAGACGTGGCGAGACACAAGTATAGGTCGAAAATTGACCTAACGGAAGCTTACGAGCAAGTCAGAATTGCTCCGGAAGACGTGGACAAGACCACGTTCTCGACGATATATGGCACGTTTAAAAGCCATGTTATGCAACAAGGTGATTGCAACGCGCCTTCGACATTCCAGAGATTGATGACCCATATATTCCGGGACCACATCGGAAGAAACATACACTCGTACATCGACGACGTGTTCGTCTACTCAATGACGATCCAACAACACCAGGAACATCTGGAGTAAGGGTCTCAACGGGTAATGGGTATTGCGGGTAATACCCTCGGATACCCATACCCCCACCCGTGGATATTGCTACCCGTGGGTACAGGTACCCGGCGCTTATTTACCCGTAAGGGTATGACTCTGAAAATGTGCAATTTTAAGGGTACCTGTTTGTATATACACAATAATTATATAGTAAACTAAGCCAAACCCGCGGGTAATACCCGTACCCGCACAGGTACCCGCATAAGGGTACCCGGCGCTTAAAATATCCGTTCGGGTATGGTATGAGATCTGTGACTGTCAATACCCGCGGATAGGGTACCCGTATCCGAGTGCCATACCCGTTGAGATCCTTAATCTGGAGATTGCCTTCTCGAGATTGAGGAAGGAACAACTTTACCTAAGTCAGAAGAAAGTTGACTTATACTCCAAACGATTGGAGTGCCTAGGACACATCATCGACGACGATGGTATCCACCCAGATATGGATAAAATGGATAAAATTCGCGATTGGAGAACCCCACGTACGTTCAACGACGTTCAGAAGTTCTTAGGACTGGTGCAATACGTTGCCGCCTACCTTCCGGGAGTCGCTACTTACACTTCCCCATTGTCGGGATGTACCCACAACAACAGGCAATTTGAGTGGACACCGGCACTAGAACGCTGTTTCAACGCAATCAAAGCGTTGACGAAGAACGCCCAGTTCTTAAACCTATCAATCCTGATAGCAACGAGCCAATTTGGCTTGTAACCGATGGATCCAAGTGTGGCGTCGGTGCGTACTATGGTCAAGGCGCAAGGTGGCAAACCTGCAGACCCGCAGGGTTTATGTCTAAGAAATTTACTCCGGCACAATACAACTACCGGACTCATGAGCACGAGCTCATTGCAGTACTTGAAGCACTGAATAAGTGGGAAGACAAACTACTAGGTCGTAAATTCACCCTAGTAACGGACAACGAGGCCTTGAAACACTTCAAGACACAGCCCCGTATGTCGCCTAGACAGGCGAGATGGTACGAGTATCTCTCTCGTTTCGACTACGAAACGATTCACATCAAAGGTGAGACCAATACGGTCGCAGATGGACTCTCGAGATACTTCGAGGATGACCTACCTAACGAGATACACCCACCTGAGAACTACGTCAACATCGACGTGAAACTAGATCCAACAGGGGATCAGCTACCTCCTGAAAGGAAAAGCGAACTCAGAATCAGTGCGGTGAGACGCATTAACACTCGGGCGAAAGCTAGAGTCCAACAACAGACGGCTGGACAAGCATCCATTGAACAACGATCAGCGTCCATCGAAGAAGTGGATACAGACGACGAAGATGTACTGGCAGTCACAGCACAACATAGCGGTAAAACGCTTAAAGCCAAAATCGAAGGCTTTGAAGGATTAGCTGATCTGATAAAGAGCGGCTATAAGGACGACACAACACTGAAGAAAGTGTTAGAAAACCCTGATGCATACAAAGGGTTTGGGATGAAAAACCAGCTACTATACACGAAGAATCAGTTTTCCCGTGACGTGGTTTGCATACCCCATCACTTATTTTACCAGGGGAGGAAGCTGGTAGAGATCATAATTAGTGAAGCACACGAAATTGTGGGACACTTTGGACGCTATAAAACGTCGCAATACATTAGACAAGTGTATTGGTGGAGAACGATGGCAGAGGACATCGAAGAATACTGCAAATCGTGCGGTAAATGTCAAACGAATAAGGATGACAATAGACATCCTAGCGGTCTACTGAAGACGCTACCCATTCCCAATAAACCATGGGAATCAGTCGGAATGGACTTTATAGGCCCATTACCAGTATCGAAAGGACACGACTTCTTACTAGTCATAATTGACAGATTAACGTCAATGGTGAGACTCATGCCCACCACCACGAAGCTAACTGCGAAAAGCGCAGCACACCTGTACTTCGAAGGTGTAGTTAGGCATCATGGCGTGCCAGCTTCTATCGTCAGTGATAGAGATACCAGATTCACCGCGAAATTCTGGAAAGAACTACAGCGACTAATAGGGACAAAACTCCTCATGTCCACTTCATTCCATCCACAGACGGATGGAGCAACAGAGCGGGCGAACCGCTCCATAGGACAAGTATTACGTTCTATAATAGATAATGACCAAAAGGATTGGGCTGAACGTATCCCGATGGCGGAATTCGCACTGAACAGTAGCACGAGTGAAACGACTAAGTTCACGCCATTCGAACTTAACTACGGATACACCCCTGCACTAGGGCGACAGCTCAACACCGACACCAAGTTCAATGGTGTGAAGCAATTCGCATTACAAGCGAAATGGAATCTTATGGCCGCACACGATGCCATAATCGCGAGTCGCGTGAAACAAACCATGCACGCGAACACTCACAGACGAGATGCGCCTGTCTATAAAGAGGGTGACCTCGTGTACCTTTCTACGAAGAACATATCTCTACCAAAGGGTAGATCCAGTAAGTTGGTACCGCGTTACGTCGGTCCTTACAAAGTATTGTCAGTCAAAGACAATATTAACGTCAAACTCGACTTGCCTGACGAGTTGAAGAAGCGTAGGATAAATCCAATATTCCACGTGGACTTAGTGAAACCACATATCGCCAATGATGACGATAGATTTCCACGTCGTGAGTCATTAACGGCGTACGACTTTGGACAACCGGACAATGCCGAATGGCATGTAGATGAACTACTAGCCCATCGCTGGACTGGGTCTAAAGACACGGACATCGAGTTCCTAGTGCAATGGACGCTAGGCGATACGACCTGGGAGCCGTACGAACACTGCAAAGACTTGCAGGCATTGGATGAGTATCTCCAATTACGCGGGGTTACCCAATTAGGGAAATTGCCGCGTCTCCGCACGACGCGTAAATGAGGATCTGCAAGCAGATCTGCCCCGTGCCCCCGGCGGCACAGCAGCCACGAGAAAATCCTACTCGGGCGCTACTCTGATACAAGAGTAAATAAATACTCTTTCTTACGACCCCGCCTCAGCCACCTGAGCACCGTCAACGATGTCTGCAGAACCTTCACGACCTACCTCTTCATCTACGAAGCCCTCGACCCGCAAGGGACGATTTGACGATATCAAGCAAGCGTTGCTTGAAGCACAAAAAGAATGGAGTATGGATTCCATGCCTGGCTGCGTAGCCATCACCCACGAAAGTGGGAAATGTACCCACTGCGATGAGTATATCTCGCACATTAGTACCGCTGCAAGCAAGCGTACCATTGTTCTTGACTAAGGCTGTCCACGGGTAATTACCCGCGGGTGCGGGTACCTACCCGCGGGTAATGACCTGCTCTCAAAGTGGAACCTGGATCCGCGGGTAAATACCTGGCGGGTACGGGTAACCCGTGTGCAGGTACCCGGGTAACAGATGTTATGCTCAAACCCGGGTAGGATCCGTGGGTACCCGGGTCTCATAGTCTTTTTTCGTTCAAAATTTCTACTTATTACTTGTAAATAGTGTATATACATAAATATTATTTATTTTTCCCCTCTTCCAACCCTTCATAAGAATTTCTTTGAAGTTTTCTTCATCTCCTAACCCGGGGACATTGAGCCAAGAGTTGAGGAGAACCGTGTGACGAATATGACTGTCAGTAAGACCGGTACGCAATGGGGAGACAACTCGGCCGCTTAGCGAGAATACCCGCTCGACATCTGTTGAGCTCGCTATTGAAATGAATAATAAGAAATTAAATCTAATTGTTTGAAATAAGACTTACCGGGTGCTCCGAGATAATCAAATGCCATTTCTGCTAAAGCTACCGGAAAAAGACCACCTTGTGCTTGTGCATGCCAGTATGCTAGAGGATCCCGGCAGTCTGAAACTGTTGCAGTTGACAGGTACAACTCCAACGGGTCAGAACCTTGCACCTGCACTGGGGCTGTGTCCCATGATTCAATCTCATCAAAAGTAGCCTGTAAAAATAAGATGAATTGTATGACAATAGTGAAAGTCAGCTGAAAACTTACTGGTGCCTTAGATGCTGATTCCTCCATCATCTTTGGAAGGTATCTCTCCTTCCAAACCGTACGGGCAAGGCCCATGGCAGTGGCAATCCAAGCCGCCGGCCATCCCTTTTGCTTGAAGTAGTGGCCTTTGTATCTAGGATGAAATACTGAAACACCCACTTGAGTATCAATAATTGATCGTAGAATAAAAGACATACACATTGCGATACGATAAACTTCACTTAAGTCCGAAAGACTATAATACTTGTCTAATAAAACAGTGCTGTTTTTTGCAGCATGACGGACGGCGGCATGCAGAGTTTCGTCCTCGATAATTTTATCTAGGTGTTCGCGTAGATAATCGATTGTTGGGATTACTTGGTGAATGAGCGGTATATCTGTATGAGACATCTTTTCAGTAGCAACCTTGAAAGCCTAACAATGAACAAAATGAGCATCTGAATCAACTAAATATTGTCTATGACATTGACATACCTTAAGAAGTGGCTGAAGCTCTTCAATAATCCGCCACTCCGCTGTGCGCAAATGGTATCTTTCCAGCTTGAGATGGTCATACCGGGCGCTGATACATAGTTTGTCAATGGCTGGCCGGTTACGAAGGTGCCGTTCCATCGCCTCGACATGCGTATTCCATCTTGTAATGACAGCTTTGACAGGCGCAAGGGGTGGGAGGTTCTCGCTCTTGCAACACTCGGCCAGTGCAGCCCGTTTCGTATCGGACCGTCCTAAAGCTACAGCGAAGCCGGTGACCTAAATAGTAAAGAATCAATGTATATAGAAGGCATTAGACGAATAATAACTTACTTTCTTCAATGTAAACATAGCTTCCCGCCGTTCAAATTCATCCAGTGGGCCCAGGGTTACCTCAACATCCTGTTCCACTTCATCAACCAACGCTTCCATGGCTACATCCCGGGCATAATCCACGTCATCAAAATCTTCTGCTTCTTCTGCTTCTGCTTTTTCTGCGTCTTCTTCTGCTTCTGCTTCTTCTTCTGCTTCCTTTTCCAAAGCCTCTTCGACATCGTTGACATCCAATTCCTGGAGTCTCGTCTGATCTTCATGTGTGATCTTCCTCTTGTCGGGCAAAAAAACCCGTAGAATAGCCTGTCCCAATGTTTAAGTATCAACTAAAATGAATAGAAATCAATTTCATACCTTTTCCGTTAAGCTGATAACGTGACTTATACAGCGGATTCGAGTCTGGTGTCCGCTCCACTGCGGAATCTTGTTGACAAGTTCATCAACGAGCGTATCGTTATTTGAGGCATTGTCGCACGTTATACAAAGTATCTATTGCAACGTCAGTATTGTTTAAGGAATATTGTTAATAAAAATACCTTTTCAAGTAGCTCATAGCTCTTCAAAATCTCAAAAACTTGACGGGCGAGGTTCTGACCAGTATGGGAGTATGACGCTCTGTATTTGACGGATTAGCACAGCTGTGATCGAATAGAATGGGATTTATATACCTAACAAAATCCAGTATAAGGTGGTGCATTGTGGCTGTCTTCATATCAACCCAATGTATTGTCAAAGCCAAGTAGCTTGAAGCTTTGCGGGACGTCCACGCATCAAGCGCAATATGAATCGTACCGCGATGATTCTACAGAAACATCAGACCGGATCACATGAAAATCAAATAAAAACTTACTTGGAACAATTCCAAGACTTTGGTTTTGGTAAGTTTATGCAATAAATCGATGTCTCGTGCGACGGATTGTCTTGACGGCACTTCAACTGAGGCTAGTAACATTCGGAAAAGCTCTATTAATTCAGGATCTTGAACAATAGAATAAGGCCGGTTGCATCGCGTGATCCATTTCACAAGAGCGTAGCGGAAGGCATGTCTTGAGTAAGTACACCCATCTAAATATCGCGCCATGGTTCGAGATGATTGCGAGATAGCAGGGTCACACTCGCGAACGTGGCGATTGAGATTGCCTGTGGACACGTCGTCACAGTGCCTAGTGACAATTTTGTTAGGGTGCCTAAAATATTTGATGAATAAGAAAGTAAGCCGGAATGATAGGATAGGATAGAATGACCTACTTGCGGCATTTAAAGTTATAGACAAGGGTTCCGGAACGGGATTTTGCACGATTTCCATGAGAATCCAGGAGAAATTCAGCCGGGTGGAAATGTTTATAAACATCGGATGTCCAATTCTTCCGCTTGCAGACTATAAGAAGGTTGGATATATACGAAAGAATTTAATATTTGATGAATACTTACGGAGCTTCTTTGTATTGGCTGATGCATCACTGGGAATGTCATCATCACTGCTGCTGATAGGAATTGGGGTTGTAGATCGAGTTTCGATAGTTGGGTTCTGAGCAAGAGCACGGGTGGCTGTTGAGATGGCAACTTCTTCTTCAACAACTTCCGAATCCGAAGTTTGATTTCGCGTTGCTGGAGTAGGGTCCCTAGAGTTTTTCTTTTTCCTTTTCTGGGTCGTGGAGCTACTGGCTTTTCGCCTGCGCTTGCCACTAGAGGCTTCGGGCATAATGTAGGATAAAGAATTTCAATCGCTGTGACAGGTGACAGAGGCACTCGGTAGACTAGAAACATTATGTACAACTCCATGTAAAATACTTCAGAGACACAAAACCCTGTTGGGAAATAGAATATTTTTGAAACCTGTCTGATATCAAACCCGCGGGTTACCCGCTTGTTTGCAAAAGCGAAACCCGGATCCGCGGGTAAATTTGACCCGGGTATTGCTCGTTACGGGTACCCGTTACCCGCAGGTAGAAACCCGGATACCCGTTCGGGTAACCCGGGTATGCCATTACCCGTGGACAGCCTTATTCTTGACGAGAAAGACGTCAAAGAGTGCCTACTCGAGGCATTCCCGTTCCTGCAAAAAGAGTGGGATGATTTACGAAAGCGCCTCGAAGACGCTAACGACTACGCCGACCAGACCGTCCAAGAACTCAAGGACGTTGAGAGACGAGAGGACGACCTTCGAGATCGTATACGGGAACTCGAGGACAAGTTGAAGCAAGCCCCACAGGCAGCATCGCCTGTGTCATCTAGGAAACGACCTCGGTCAGAGGCCAAGGGCCCCACGAATCATGGGCCCGTAGGATTCGACGCGTACGACGACGACGACCACGATGATCTAGACGACCACGATTGGGCGGACTCCTACAATGACGAGTCGGTACTCGACTCCAACGGTCAACCCGTTCCTCCCCATTCTGGGGACGATTTCGGCCTAATGGACAGGCTGGACCCTGAAGAGGAGTCATTATTGTCTCGGCGACAACTCGCTGAGAAAGTCCTCGCTGAGTTCCCAGGAACTCCCCGTATCTCCAACCAGGCCAAGTACCACGATACGTGGCCCGCTTTTATGCAAGGCCACGACCCCACAGCGTCTCGAGCAGGGAAAACCCCTGTACCTGGGCCAGTTCCCGACCCACTCGCGTGGTACATGATGTGTCCACTGGATGATCCCTCATTCGTACTCCAGGGGAAGCAGATCTGGAAGAAACCACCCATATTGGACACACCTCAAAAAGTTGCAATGCACGCGCGCATTAGACTTGCCTGGGATGTAGGCATGATGTTCATCAATAGAAAGAAGAAAGAGCGAGACTACGCTCGCCTCACTATCGGGGAGTGCCCCGAAGCTTTTCCATACCCAACAGAAGGGCAAATGGACCTAGAAACGGGTCGCCTCTACGAGACGTGGTATAAGGACCCCGCCTCCGTACCCTTTTATATAAGGGTTGAACCATCGGGATCGCTGAATATCAGCGATGTTGAAGTCGTAGCGTGGCTTCGAAAAATATTCCCGAATCGGGAAACAAGGAAGACTGTATTCCCCATTGTAGCGGAGATATGTACCGAGCCTGGGCTATCCACCTGGCTCAACGCCGCTGGCATCAACGCCGACAAGACGGTGAATAACTCCCCATCCATAATCGAAGGATGGCGTCGAGCATATACCCTGCCTCAGGGTAACATTCCAACCAAGGAAGAAGTTGTCGGGATGCTGCGATATAACTGTGTGAATACCCGATTAATCGAAACTCGATTAGGACCACTATTTGAGCGGTGGCGATCACACACTAACAGCAATACCATCGCCGTGAAGTGGCGAGAATCTCAACCCACCGTTTCGTCGCTGTTACCAGGACGTCAGTATCGAAGACGACGTCGCAACAATCGTCGTGACGCCGCCCCTGCAGCTCCTATTGCTGGACCTTCGAAGGAGACTCCTTATGTGGAGTCCACCGCTAATTCGCCTCCCTCGGCGAAAGCACCACTCCCAGCAGATATCGCTGAGAAAGAACTCGTGATCGACCCCGATCAATACGAGGTCCTGGATAGACCAGGAGCGGGCCCTCAAGGTGACATTGAGATGGCCATGGATTATACCGCGGACGACTGAGACTCACTCGTCGTATCATGTATTGACTTGACGCTCAAGTCAGCGGGGGAGGATGTAACGGTTCCGCTATGACCAGCGGACTACTATTACCCATAGTACATATTAGTATATATATACAATTGCATGCAGACAATCGTCGTCTGCACAAGTACCTAGTATTATGTAATGTACATAGGCGCCGTCACACCAGTAAATACCGCGTAACGGTAAAGGCGCCGGCAGCCTTTCTTACCTGCACTTGCAAATATACAGCTTTATACTGTTTGTTGTGAGTCCGTAAGAACCGGGCTAATCGTAAACTGTAACGAAACGTTACACGTCACCTCACACGTGTTACCATAAGTCATTCTTAACTCGTAAATTTGTCGGTCTCAGTTTTACCGTGAGGGGTATGCAATGTGCATATATTCACTAACCTTCTTTTCCAAGACAATGCAGTGATATTGGCCATATTCTTTTTGATCCTTTCCCTTGGTGCGGCGAATGCGGTACTGGTGAATATTACGGTCTAACAGCAATGCAACTGCGATGAGAACATCATCGAAAATTTCTATAAATAGGTTGTGAATATGTGTGACTATCTGAGCTTGAATTTGACTCACGGAACGGCGGCTTGAAAAATTCACGTCCAATGCTCGTCTTCGGCGCGCTGAAAGCTCGCGCTCCACTCTCACTGTGCTCATTGTACTCCTCGTGCACGGGTCTCATTCCTATCACGCGTTCAAATGTTGTTCCACGTCGTCGCTTCTCCATCATGACAAATTCTCATCACGACCTTTTCGACTACACATCGGGACGCTGGGCGTAAGTCTCGCGTATATTCCCGATTCGTAATTCAATTCATTCAGATTCAACGAGGCCCTTCGCCATGCAGAACGGAAGCTAGTTTTCGACGTGGAGGGGCTATGTCGACTAGCAGCTCAGTCTGTTGGTCGAAGTTTTGCTGATGTCGTCGGCTTATCAAAGCTCGCCGAAGGCGGATTCAACCGCACCTTCCTCATCACCTTGCGCGACGACTTTCAAATGATCGCGCGTCTTCCGTACCCAGCAACGATCCCGAAGTATTACGCTGTGGCCAGCGAAGCGGCCACATTGGAGTTCCTCCGTTCCTCTGGGCTGCCTGTTCCCCAAGTATACGGATACTCGCCGGTGTCAGAGAACGCGGCAAAAATCGAGTACATCTTTATGGAGTTTATCAAAAGTACAAACCTCACTGATGTATGGCTGGAGCTGGGGGAATTGGATATTATTTCAATTTTACGCCAACTCGTTCAACTCGAATCTAAAATGATGTCGATCTCTTTTCCCGCTGGAGGGAGCCTTTACTATGCTCACGACCTGGAAAAGAAGATGGCAGCTATCCCGCTTGAGGACAAACGTTTCTGCGTTGGTCCAGATACAAGACTACCTATGTGGTTTGGCAGAAGATCACACCTCGAGGTTGACCGGGGACCGTGTATGCCGCTTTTAGCCGTTTTTTTACACCCATGACTCAATGGATAACTATAGATAAAAGTGCAGAAGCAGCATTCACTGCAGGAGCCCGCAAGGAACTAACTTATCTCGAGCAGTTTGGTCAACCACTCTTGCCATTTCGCCGCATGAGGAGGGATGCATACCAGTTCCAAGAACAATCGCCTTCTGCCCACATCGAAAACCTGAAGCGCTTTCTCCTCATAGCATCGTCAATTGTGCCTAGGGATCCCGCCCTCGGTCATAGATTCTGCATCCGCCATCCAGACATCCAACAGAGTAATATCATGGTTCAAAGGTCGTCCGATTCCGACTCTGATTCTGGCTGGCAACACGCCTCCATCTTGCCTCCGTTTCTCCTTGCCGGCGTACCCCAACGCCTTCAAAACCACCACGATCCTGTCTCGCAGTCTATGGCGTTACCTTCCTTACCCGATGACTTTAACGAGCTGGACGAAACCGAACAAGCCCAAGTGAAAGAGTTGTACCGTCGTCGCCTCGTGCATTACCGCTATATTCAAAACACGGAGCAGCACAACAAACTCCATTACGATGCAATGACGGACTTCATGTACGTGCTTCGCAGTCGCCTCTTCACCCACGCAAGCGATCCATGGGAAGGCGAAACCCTCGAGCTAAAAGTCGCGCTTATAAAAGCAACAGAGAGATGGAAGATGCTTACAGCGGGAAACACACCATGTCCGATTACCTTTGACGCTGAAGACGTCCACGAGACGATGAAGCTGAATGCGGTACAAGAAAAAGCAGACAGGGATTTCGAGATATTGCAATCCTTCTTCGATCTCGGGCCGGAGGGCTGGGTTCCCACACAATACTACGAGCAAGCCGTGGGGCGTTGCAAGAAGTTGAAGGAAAAGTTGTTGAAGGAGGCAGAGTCGGAGGAGGATCGCGTGGAGATTTTGACGCATTGGCCCTGGGACGATATGGACGAAGAAAAATATAATTGAGAAGTCGAACTAGATAAGACGTGTCTATAATGGTAGCTTTAGGTAGGATCATAATTAACCCCCACTCTTGACAGCATTTAACACACGGAAGCGGGTCTAATCTAATTTAGGCTCTATTACTTGAAGCTCGTTACCTTGAACCATTTTGAACGTAATACATTGGTCGATTTCTGCTTCAATGGTATGTAGGGCTCTGAAGACGTTATTCCCCGCACGTTGCTACGCAAAACGATATTGATCCGTGCCTCTTTTTAGGCGAGACAAATTGTATGCGTTATCACACAAAATAATGATGACCCTGAAATTTCTGAATACAAAGCTGAGTCCAAAGCATATCAAGTCCTCAATAATAATCGATGATCTCCGCGGGTTTACTGGAGCGGAAGGCTGGCTTTACTCAACTTGAGTGATGCTGCTACATTGTTTCCGAAGACAACAAATGGTTCTGTGGGAACAAAAAAAAACAGTGGTAAGGATTTTAGAAGAAGTTGAAGTCATTGACTCAAGGTTTATCATTCATTCCAGATTTTTCGTTTTACGGTTGGTTGCTAGGAATGATCAGAAAGGAGCCGGTGTCTTTTTCGCTCAAGTTTTTGAAGTCAGTAATTTCCAAAGTAGTAAATTCTATCAGCTAACGATAAAACCAACACAACAAAAACCCAGTTAAACATATAAATAAATCTCATATTCCCTTGAGACCGTTCCATCAAAGGCAGCTGTATGTTGATCGCGTTTATTCAAACACCCAGTTGACTGAAATAACATATTAGATTGCTGCCAATAAGACTCAATGATAAAGACACACCGTTGATTTCTCCGACGCTGAGGCTGTCGAGTTGTTGGAAAACCCCAGATGTGAGGTCAATGTTGTTCTTGTTACCATCTATGGATTCGCATCCTTCACAAAGATCCTGAACAACTACACCGCTGACGCTGCGACCATTAGACGTGTCAGTCACCGTTATGGTCGCTCCACATAATGATGATTTGAATTCGCCGGTACCTAAAAAAATATAACGCGTCAGATATGTTGTCTGTAATCATGACTCTTCAACAATCATCATTTACTCACTCAAGGCAACTGCATTGTCAGAATTCTGAATTGGGGAGCCACAAGCTCCGAGTCCTCCGTCGGGAGTGAAGAATGTGGCGCTAACGATAAAGCGGGTGAGGAGGGTTGGCGATTACGGGAGTGCGGTTTACTTACATTCCGTGGTGGTCTCCATTTGCGCGTGCTACCATTGGCGTCGCTGAAACAGCCATGGCAGAACAGAACAAAGCAACCAAAGAGGTGAATTGAAGGGAGAACATGTTAAATGTTAGAAGACTAGACAAGGTGTCGATTGAAGAAAGTAGACAAGTAAATTCACTGTTGTCTGGGGGAATACTGAGGCAAAAAGTAAGCTTTTTTATACGTTTCATGATATTGAGGTAGTGCCCGAGCGACTGCGTTCATTGGCTCAAAGTTGAAGTTACATACAATCACCAGACCTCAACCCCTCAGGTCCCATAGCCAGTTTTTTGCGCCATCAAGCAAAATGAACTAAACACGGATTTCGAATACATCTGGCTTTTTTGTTTTTTTTTTCTGGCCAGGAAATTGACAGCTTGAGGCATAAATTAAATCAGATCACAGTACGTCTTTCTATAAGCTTAAGGCAAATGATAACTGATACTAGCGTCGTATGACTGTAGTTTACCCGTATTTTGTTCTTCCGAGTACTGTACTTGAACTTTCTCGAGGTGACCTTACCATTAATCGCTCGACGATCAGGGCAAGCTTAAGCGTCAATGCATGGTCGGATTGGGCTTAATCACCTCATCAATTGAATATTGTTTTTGATGCACAGCTATGTTTCATGTGAGCTTTATCAAATTCTCCTCTTGGCATAAACATGAACCTAGTAGTATTGTGCACGGCGGTACCAATGTTCAACTTGAATGTCCTCGCAAGATTTGGTTTTATTGATGAGATATTCAATAGTACTACATATAAGGATTTACAGTCATATGGTGAACTTATCAGCATTCAGCGTAAAATTTTGATCTTTTGTGAAGATCTCGGAGGTAGGATGGTTTCGCACATCCGGGTCAATTTTCCAAATTACCGAAAAGCTCACGTGAACGGATGCGCGCTCTGCTGGATGCCGATATTAGTGGCGACCATTGGTCAAACCTGCCTGTTTTGATGATGGGGTCAATTATAATAACATTTTGATCTGGAGGCTTTCCAATTTCAACAGAGTCTAGCAGTAGCTGAATACAATTCATATTACAACGCAATTAAGCGGGGTACGCTGCATTATTGTTTTCTCGAATTTCTAGCTGCGTGATTACTGACGAGACGGTTCGATAGAATGAAAGGACAATGATATAAAACAATAAAAATTGGGCTTTGGCTTCATCACTGTGTACTACCCCAAAATTGGTCATTTTAATTCATCACTGATGAAAATGTACAAATCTAGATCAGCCTCCTTGATTTTTTTTTACAGTGAAATGGACAATTATCTAAGCTAATCATTCAATCCCTCTGGGAGAGATGATTGGGCACATCGGAATTCAAATTCAGACCACATTTCCAATGATTCAATTCTCATGACCGATATAGCACTTATTCCTTCGCGTGTCGGGTAGGCAGAAAAATTTGGGAATCTAGACGCAGAGAGAGAAAAAAAAATCAGCTGTCAATGATGACGGTTAAGTTATCGGAGATCGATTGACATCTTTTTTCATCTCCTATCCTGACAATGGCTTCCCCACCACGCTACATGCAGAATAGCCATGTGGATAATCTTTAGTGTCATTGGCAGAAATTATCTTTAGTCATGAATAGAGCAAAATATCCGATGTAGACGCCGCAACCTCAGGCTTTGTGAACGTTGCTTTCTTCAGATCTAGTAACCACGAGTGTCGGTAGTTTACGTTTAATGATTCAGTTCATAGAAATTGGTGACTTATAGACTTCTGTGCTACGTGGCCTAGAGCTAAAGTTGATTTTATCTCAATTTGAAAGACACTTAACCCGTGCGACGTAGACCCCGTACTGGCGATCGAAGGGAACCTCAGATGCCGTATGTTTTAAATTATTGATTCCGGCTCACAGACAAGAGACTCGGGTAGTGTAGACATGACAGATACGGGGGTTTAGAAATCGCGGTCCAGTGTCCAAGCAGAGTCTGGACTGGGAAAGTAAAAAGCTTAAAAATTGAAAACAAGGCTGCGTCACATGACCTCGGCTCAACGCGTGTCAAGTCTCGGCAGGCTTTGGACACCGCGTGCCGCGTCGCGTCATGTCACAAAACATGCTCACAATCCACATCCACAATTTTGATTCTGTCTCTTCGTCGAGTTTGAGATGATAGATCGACCTCAATCCGCTTTTCCGAGCCTTCTACCAAATATGGGCGAGAAAAAATGTACGTGTTATCGCGCAAAATAATGACGAGCCTAGGATCTATAGATACGAGCCGGAAGCCATATCCAGTGCATAAGGATCATATTCTCAGCAATAATTAAAGTACTCTACGAATTTTCTGGAGCAGAAGACTGGCTCAATATCTAGGGTGATGTTGTAGTCGATCATCGGGTTCAAGCTGTTGAACAATTCGGCGACAAGTCGTGAGACATGGGAAGTCCGAGGATGAAGTGCAAGCCGTCGACTAGGGGTTTCTTACGTATTTTAGATGCGTCGTCCACGGTCATTAAAAGTCAATACAAAAGGATTAGTGGGTTTTAAGCACGAGTCACCACTTCTCAAAATAATAGATTCTATTGGCTAACGATAAAATCAACAACGAAACCAACGAGCCAAATAAATAGATCTCAGATTCCTTTGGGCATGATCCATCTAGTACAACGCTTTCTGTAAGTTAATCGTGTTTAGTCCTCAAATACCCAGTTGACTGATATTGTTAAAAATAATATATCAGATCACTTCCAAATATTCAATCATGAAAACACACCGTTGATTACGCCGACGCTGAGGCTATCGAGTTGTTGGAAAACTCCAGACGTGAGGTCAATGTTGTTCTTGTTACCATCTCTGGCTTCGCATCCTTCACAAAGATCCTGGACAACAACACCGCTGACACTGCGGCCATTAGACGTGTCAGTCACCGTTATGGTCTTTCCACATAATGACGATTTGAATTCGCCGGTACCTAAAAACCATAGCACGTCAGATACATTGTCCGTATCGCGGTTCTTTCATGATTAGCAGCTACTCACTCAAGGCAACTGCATTGTCCGAGTTCTGAATTGGTGAGCCGCAAGCTCCAAGTGCTCCACCAGGAGTGAAGAATGTAGCACTAACGATAAAACAGGTTAGAGTTGACGATCATGGGAGTGCGGTTTACTTACACCCCATGGTGATCTCCAGTTGCGCGTACTACCATGGGCGTGGCTGAAACGACCACGGCAGAGAACAAAGCAACTACTAAAGAGGCGACTCTGGGGGAGAACATGTTGACTGTTGTTGAAAGATTGGACAAGATGTCGATTGAAGAAGGTTAGACGAGTAGTTCGCTGGAGTTTTGAGATAAAAGGTAAGCCTTTTTATACACTCCATGAGATTCAGGTGGTGAGCGCACGACTGCATTCATTGGTCAAAGTTTTTGAAGTTACGCAAAATCACCAGATTTCAGGCCCCATAGCCAGCTTCCTGCGGCATCAAGCAAATGAGTTGTCGTAAAACGGGTCTAAACACGGATTCCTAATATTTCTGGCTCTTTCGGCCTTTTTTTCTGGCCAGGAAAATCGACAGGTATCACAGTACGTACGTCTTTCTATCCACTGTGTATCGTCTTGTACAACTGCTTCACTCGTGTTCTTCCGAATTCTGTACTTTAATGTTCCTCAACTATCAACCGCTCGACGACCAGTGCACGCGTCAAGGCATAGTAGGTTCGGGTTTATCACCTCATCAATTGGATATTGTTTTTGATGCACATCTATATTTCATATGGTGGACTAATTTTTTTCTATTATGCTAGTAATATCATGCACGTCGGCGGTTTCATACAGCAGATAATACACATGCCATCCTAGCGGAACTGGGTTTCTTTCTATGAAATATTGTACAAAACTCACAGTCATGTCGTCAATTTCTTTTGATCTTATGTAAAGCTATCGAAAATGGAATGATATCATGCATTCGGGTCAAATTTTCAATATCACCGAAGAGATCGTGTGAGTAGATGCGCGCGCTCTGCTAGCATTAAACTGGCCTGTTTTGATGATCACCCTGTTGATCTGGAGGCCCCCCTCAAGTTCAGCAATGAAAGTAGCTAATACATCTTAGACTACGACGCAGTTATGTGAATGGCCTTTACACTTAGAGCTGTTTTTTGAGTTATGTATAAATTATGCGATTAACGAAACGTGATCTCAATTTATGTAATAAAGAGGCGACAACGATACAGCAGAATAAGATTAGGCTCTGGCTTCATCTTCAGAATTGGTTATTTTAATAAATCACTTATGAAGATGCACAAATCTGGACAAATCTCCTTGATTGTTGTTACACCCCCTTCGAGAGATATGATTGGAGAACCAGACCGGAATTCAAATCTAAAAGACTCAATTCCCAATCATCCAATTTCCAAGACCGGTATAGCTCCCCTCATTCCTTGGCGTGACGGGTAGGTAGAAAGTTTTTGAGGATCTAGAGGTAGAGAAAAAAGATCAGCTGACAATCTGCAAGCCATCCTGGTAATTCGATTTTTTTCTTATCCTAACAATAGCTTATTTCCCAACCACCCCAATGACACGCAAAATAGCGATATAGATCATCTTCAACATCATTTGCGGGAAATCATTATTCAAGATCAAAGTAAAATATCCGATGTGGACTCCACGACACCGAGCTTTGCGCAATGTGAATGTTACCAACTGATTCTATGGTCCAGCTCATGGACATCACTGAAGGGTACCGGTAGACTCCTATGCGCATGCTACATAGCCTGGCGCTGAAGCTGACTTCGTTTCGTTTCGATAGATACAAACACAGACTTTTTACCTGAGCAAAAATGTCCAATGTGGTCCAGGTTCTGGCGGTCGAAGTAGAATCAAGTATGTATCAGATTCAAGCTTTGATTTTGTGAAAGGTGAGAGAGAAAACCAAGGTCCAGACTCTGATGTTCAAGTTCGACTTTAAAAAATCCAAAAGCAGGACCAAAGCAGGACTAGTCACATGACCTCGGCTCAACGCGTGTTAGGCCTCGGCTCGGGCTTTGGACACCGGCGCACCGCGTGCCGTGTCGCGTCATGTCACGAAGCATGCTCACAATCCACATCCACCACCTCGACTTTGTCCCTAGTCCAAAGTGTGAAACGAAGCTGGCCTCAGTACTGTTGTCCAGTCTGTTTATATAAATATGAGTGATGGAAGTTACCAATCCCAAGGCTCATCTTCTGAAGGCATGTCTTCAAACACACAATTCTCTAATTCTACTAGCACACCTTTTAAAACCAATTCACGCTCAGGTCCAAGGCTCTCAGCAACGAAGGAAAGACAACTCATAGATAACCCGGAAGTTGATCTACAATTCGTTGAGAACTTCTTCATCCCTCTCGACATCGTTCCAAGCGTGGAAGACGACTCTATTGCGCAATCAATCAAGGCTGTTTCTTCTGCTCATGGAGAGAAAAATACGTATAGCGAACTTATTCAAATTTTCAATAAGATTGCTCAACTTGTCCACGCCACCGGACATTCTTCGTCGTTTCCATCAACACCGCCACTTCACTTTTTGTGTTCTTACACTCAGGGACCTTCATCAAAGAATAAACAGCAAACTCGTCATATCGCACCTGATATTCTTGTTCTCCCACCTCTGACAGTCTGCAATAGGTTTCTGCAAAGGACGGAGCCAGCCAATGACGATTCCCCTGACCGCTGTTTGCGTTGCCCGTGGGCGCTTTTGGAGTCTATAATTGAGGTCAAACCAGAGAAGGATTGGGATCATAAACAGACTATTGATTACCTAGAGATACTCTTGCAACATCGGCCTGATAAAAAAAGTGTTCTCGGCCTATCTTGTAACCAGCTCGGCTATCGTTTCTACTATGTGGATGCCTGCACACAGAAAACATCAATCGTATTTCCATGGAAGGATGGTCTGACGACGCTTGTTCACTACATTTATTCATTGCATCGGATATATTCCGAAAACGTTCAACGGGACACGTCTATTCAATTGCACGACATTACTTGGAGAGGGAGTTACAGTTCTGCGACATGGGGAATCTGTTTCAAAGGAGAAGAATACAAGATACGACCGATTTTTGAACGGAAGGGGCTTGGAAGAAGAACTTGGATAGCTGTTGGGTCAGTCAAGGATACAGACAAGATCAAAACGGAGTCGGCTATTCGGGTTGTGAAGGATATGTGGAGAGATAATTCAAGGCGATACAAAGAAAGCAATCTTCTTCAGCGCATTCACGAGAACGGATTCGTTCCTGGAGTAGTTCGGCCAATCTCTGAGGGAACCTTTAACTTGATTACCAAAAATCGGACGAAACATCGGCTCATAATGGGAAGCACCGGTCTTAGGTTGAGTGCGTGTAAGAGCGTTCTCGAATTTTTGAAGGTCATGTATGATGCAATAGAAGGTACGCGTCTCATCTTAATTACTTCATTCTTCTGCTGCTTATGTCATTTTTTCAGCTCACGAGAAAGTAGCCGAACGAGGTGTTCTGCACCGGGATGTCAGCTGGTATAATGTCCTGTGCAAACCTCAGCATTATATCGGGAACAATAATGTCTTGAGGCACCCGAATATCAAAGAGATTTTGTATGTTTTCGTTATTTTTCTTTATCTATTTCTCATGATTGATTTCATACGTACAGGGAAGAGCCGGAACCACAGCCTCTTTGTGTACTAACGGACTTCGATAACGCGGCTCTTATACAAGACGATAAGGAACCTGGTGAAGGGACCAGAAGAACAGTGCGTACATTATTCTGTCAACCAGATTGAAGCTAATACATTTTCGTAGGGAACGCCAATGTTCATGGCCTGTGAGCTTGCATATCAAAGAGACGGTTACAAATTTTTGCGTATTGCAAGTCATTCAAGTCACTCCATCTCCCTTCCTCAATATTCTCTCGAAACAGAAACTCTCGACAAGTATACCAGAGTTTATAAGCTGGAAAGATATGAAGAATATAATGCACTTTTGACGTCGGTCCTTTCTCGGGGTGCCAGGGAGGTCGATCCCTTTGCTGCTGATAACCTTGCTCCCTCACATCAGCCCCACCATGACATGGAATCCATGTAAGGGTCTCAACGGGTAATGGGTATTGCGGGTAATACCCTCGGATACCCATACCCCCACCCGTGGATATTGCTACCCGTGGGTACAGGTACCCGGCGCTTATTTACCCGTAAGGGTATGACTCTGAAAATGTGCAATTTTAAGGGTACCTGTTTGTATATACACAATAATTATATAGTAAACTAAGCCAAACCCGCGGGTAATACCCGTACCCGCACAGGTACCCGCATAAGGGTACCCGGCGCTTAAAATATCCGTTCGGGTATGGTATGAGATCTGTGACTGTCAATACCCGCGGATAGGGTACCCGTATCCGAGTGCCATACCCGTTGAGATCCTTAAATCCATGTACTGGATAATGTTATGGTTTCTTGCGAAAGCATGGCCTACAGGAGCGGAGCCGTATCCAGACGAAAACAATAACTTTCAAAAGGAAGTATTAGAGAATATTCACTCTCGGATTATTCCGGATCACTGGTGTCGTCCTGTGATAAGGCTCATTCTGTGTTCAGAGGCGGAATGGAAGTTATCATTGCATCCCGCCTTTGAATCTCTAGCAAAGATGCTGTTCGACATGGGGAGTTACATCTGCACGTCCTGGTCACGGTTTCCAGATATGCCCTTTTGGCATTCTCACGAGGCGTTCAAACGGCTTTTACTCAAGGAAATAGTACGAATGTCGAAAGACGAAACACCGATTCCAATTCAAGGACCTAAACCTCCGTTTTCCAAAAGCTCTTCCGGATCCTCTGGCATGTCGAGAGGGAAGTTAGGTGGAGGGACTCGACTCGGGAGTTTATTGACCCCAAGTGGATCGCGATCGCAAGTAAGTGGATCCAGTCAATCTAGACAATCTCGAAAAACAACGAAACGGACTCGGTCAAATTCCATATCGGCCAACTCCGAAAGCGTAGCTAAAAAACGACGCTCACTTCGCGGATCCGTGAACGATGTTCCCACTGAGAATATTGACGATGATGATTTTGTTTCTGTTTGCTTACAGAATATTGAAGACGATAACGCATGGTTCATTTTATAATTTCAGCTCCATTTGCGCGCATTGTAAACCATACATACGTAAATTTTGTATATACCGATAACGAATCAAACGCCTTATCATTTCTAAAGATTCCACATTTCTTTGCATCGCGAACAGTCTAATAGCCAGTTTTACTGCTCATCGGCGGCATGTATGAGCGAAGCCTTTGAGAGTTTAGCTTGAAACTTTGGTCATCAGCAAAAGATAAAACGTAGAAGGAAAAAAGTCCATTGGCCGCCTTTCCCGGTGTGACATCAATCGTGACGCGTGACACGTGACGTGACTTGTCTCCTCCAGTTCCAACTTGATTCCTCACTGCGAAAATATTAGGCGTTCAAGGAAACGGATTTATAACATCTGACATTGCTTATTGCTACACGTTGAGGCTACACGATTGACAATGATTGTATGTCTGACTTCGTTCTAATTGATTAGCATATCTTGTTCTCGCTCTAACAACACAGTATCTACTACTACACCCGCTTCCCATTTTATTGTTTCTTTTTCCACTCCGCCACCTCAACAACCAGCTTCCTCATTTTTGCTGTCACCATCTGCTCTGCGAAATATTCTCCGACAGCCGACAAAAACCAACAATGCATGGCATGCAGAACGTATGGCGTAACCTCCCGTCTCCCGCAACCCAGCCTATCCACAACAGCCTTCCCAAATGTATCTGGATCGGGTCGAACAAACGTTACAGGTTTTCTGAGAGATCTCGTCGAAACTTCCCCAACGTTCAAATACATATACTGAACGTTTGTTGACGTGAATTGTCGCTCGTCTATGTCAAGAGCATTTGCAAACATTCTCGAAAAGCTTTTGCAAGCACAATAAAGAGCTAGGCGAGGATGTCCGAATGTGCCAGCAATGGATCCAACGTTGACTATGAGGCTTTTTCCGCGTCGGTTTCGTAATACGGGTAACAATGCGTGGATTAGTCCGGTGCTAAACAGGAGATTCATATTGATGGTGTCGACGATTTTTTCCATTGGCCATTCATCGATTCTGAAACGGAACTGTCAGCGCCTGCTATGATGACCTCAAAGAAAAAATTGACTTCGCAGTTTCGGCTGTTCCTCCGACGTTGTTGAAGAGAATCGATATATTGAGATCCTTGAACGGGGCGACGAGACTTCGAAAGTCATGATCGCCTTTAGTGGCATCAGCAATGAACATTCGGATTTCTCCTCCTTCTTGGTCACCCCGGGCTGCGCGAATTTCATCGGCTGCTTTGATCAAATTCTTCTCATCTCGGCCATGCAAGATAAGATTGAATCCTCGTTTGTAAAGCTGTTTAGCAACTCCTTTGCCAATCCCGTCGGCGCTTCCTGTTACCAAGGCGTACGGTGACCCTCCTGTCGAAAATTCATCGAGAGAATAAGAGCCAACGAAGTAAAGAAATATGAAAGAGACGAAGCGATAAAGTAAGTAAAAGACATATACGGCTCCTATGATTGAAAAATAACTCATTTTGCGTTCGTGGGAAGGATGATAAAGAAATCTGCTCGCAGACTTTTAAAGTACTGCAAGGACATCTTACATCTCTAACAAGTCACCAAGATGAACGGACCCGAGTCCGCCTATAATATCTAAGCCTGAGCTTCTCACATGCTATATTTAGCTTTGGCAGGGAGAGCAAAACTTTTGGTGAGTCATGGCGTGCATGACAGGTCATGACTCCGTCTGTGAGTTGTTTTTACAACTAATCGCTCCGCCAAAAAAAATGACAGGTCATGACTCGGCTCCCCATTCATATGTCTGGCCCGATATCAAACCCACCAATAGTCTCACTTTTATACGCTTCGACAGGGACCGAGGCTCGCTTAGCTTCCGCGCTACATATGTGATTCTTCTTAGTTCTTCACACGTGCCAAGAGCTCTCTCAAATTCAAGCCTTAATCTCGACCCAGCCCTGTTGCTTTCAGCTCCGAATTTGATTGGCTGAGCAAGTTATCGCACTGATAGGAAATGATAGGCACGCCCCGTTATTCTGGAACATATCGATCATGATTCATTTAGCAAAGTCACTTCATCGAACAATGCTGCATACAATGATTGCACAGAACTGAGTTGTCGAAGGCGGTGTAAAATTTACTTCCCTACTCTCAACGACAACGATGGGTCCAATCAATATTTATAATTTTTCATCACTGGTCATAGTTATGGACCTTGTTGAATAATCAGTGAGCGATAAAAGAAACGTATCTTGCAGTCACGCTCCTTCACATAGATCATAGGGTTTCAACAAACACAGCCTGGTTCTGGGACGGCATAGCAAGATAGGGTCATAATCGTCGACCAGGTATATTCAGCTTGCTCTTGTTTTGTTTCCCCGTAATAGATCCAATGAATTGCTCATTCATGAAATAAGCCTGGCTTCAATTTAGTAACGCTCTCCCGAAATGTTTGCATGATCCATACGTGCCGCCGATTGGGGGAACAGCGCAGGATTTCTTATCCACGAATGGAGACACTGTCATCGACATGTTTGGGCCGGTGTTGACGCGAACAGATTGAGCTTTATATATAGTTGAAGGTCAGATAATTTCCATTCTCAAATACTATGCTAATATTGCTCTTAGGAATCGCCCTTCTTTGTGTCTGTCTTAAGCTTTCACGTCAACAAAAATCTAAGGAGTCTACGCACCCTCCGGATTTTCTGGATCCCCGTATGTTACTAACCTAGGGCTGGTGCACATTATGTCATTAACTGGGAACATTCGTGAAGTGCTAGTCCATCTTAGGAGAGAAGCGGAATGGCTCTCAGGGACAATCTTATGTGTTCTTACCGAATACTAAGACACCCACAAAAAAAAAGACATGAGTTCATAAGCCTTTTTTTTGAGAAAGTGAGTATGCAAAACCAGAGTTGATATGGACGGCTAAAACACGTGTCGCATATACCACTACTGAACCTTGAAAGCCTTATAAGCGATGATAATGTACAATTTCAATTAAGTGAACATGGCAGACTGTTTATCCGGAACTGCAAACGTGGATGGATATGACTATCATGTATCCTTGATGTTTTTAGAAGTCAGGGTGATGTTTATCTTTAGCTCTGACACTTATGTAACTGGAAATGTCTGGTGACTTCAGCCCCACGAATGAAAATCCAGTCTCGACTAGTGCTGAATTGCCCGACAACGAGAAGAACCCGGCCAGCATCAAACCTAACGTCAGACCATCAAACCTACGTATCTGCCGGACACTGCAACAGTCTCGGTCTTGATATTATCATGTCTTGATGCTGGTGTACAACACCAAGTCACTTTCTTTCCCTTAAACCCGCTCTTTTCGAGGTTCAACTGTACTGGATAATTATATATCGTCCTACGCGTCCTCCCTCGTCCGTCTTGCCTGATTATCTCAGGGTTTATATTTCACTCACGGTGGTGACTTCCTGGCGATTCTTCAATTCAAGAATCAGAATCAAAATCAAAAGAAAACTTATTCCGCGTCCGGTGCTCGGTGGGGCTTGGATTGTATTAGTAGCGTGTGATTTTTAGGACTTCTTCCGCCTTTCGCAAGTATCACGTTTGTGCAATGTAGTCCAACCGATATTCCGTCGAAAAATCCTCCAGCACATATTTCTTATAAATAGTCTTTGAAAAAACTGAGAGTTGTATCAAATCTTCATCGATTTCCTTCACTGTTCAACAGCCTCTGGTAAGTTCTTAATGCATTAAATTTTTTCTGGTCTGCCGTTATTGACGCACTCCGGGTTAGGGTCGATTTTCATTGCGCATATACCGTCCGTCATTTCGTCAGTTTCACGTTTTGTATGTTTTGACTTTGACTCCTCCCGCAGGATAATGCATCTATTCTCCCTCCCATCTCTCACCGCTGCAGCAGCCGCAGCCGGAGGCTTCGTAAACGTCACATTCTACCAATCCACGGACTGCGATCCTAACAGCCCAGCGATATTCACGTTTATCCTAAACCCCGCTCCCGCCGGGAATAGATGCGTCGACTGGACTGTCAGTGACTCGAGCATCAATTTTGAATCGTTTGATTTCATTTCAAATGTCTGTCTTTTGGCCATTAACAATGCTCCCTGCGGTCAATCTACAAATGCGGGCCCGGGAGTTGAATACTATGCTCCGTCTTCTCTTTCCTCCAATGATAAAGCTGAAAGTGGGATGTTGCTGCAGCCCAATGAGCCGTCTGCTTGTCAGAATTTTAACACCACGTTTCTTTCTTTCACCACTATATGCGATACTACCTTTCATACTCAGTAGAAATTAATACAAACAATTTGTAAAGTCGAATTGTATCTGACCATAAACTATCTGACATGAATTGTGAATACATATGAAATCGTTTTGTCTCTCGCAAAGTAGTTTGAATGACGCCTGGCGTACTATCCAACACATTCTTCCGAAACCCACTGTCTAACAAAAAACCTCGACGCTCAATCCCGCTCAGTCCGAGAGGGCAGTAAAGTTATTGGGAACATGCTGTCTGATGCTAGTTCTGAAAAAATGCATCTTCTTTGACGGGAAATACATATCTGCCGTCGATGACCTAAGCTGCCATCTCCAAGAAGAATACTGAAATAGATCGAAGACAAGCCTGGGATAGGGAATGCCAGACTTCCTCGGAAAGCTTGGCTAGCAACCGTGCGAATTAAAGGCACTACACAAAATGTATAGAGAATAAGCGCAAACTAACAGACATTTAAACGTTTAAGGACAAAGTTCCAGTGTTGTGCAGCATTAAGTATCATCCACTTTGAGAGTCATTCCAACCTCAAGACCTCACCTCTAAATCGGAGTCGGTGTTTTCGATCACAAATCCGATTCGGATGCACTTTGATCGGATTCTTAGAAAGTTTAGAAACTTCCAAGAAGATTAAAACTGACCATAGCCATCAGCGGAGTGGGGACGGAATTTTCTCAAGTTCCGGCTGAGACTTTGGAAACTCAGAACGGTACGTAATACCACTTTGAGCTTATCGGTGTCCGTCGCTGAATTCATTTCCTATGTAAAGTTAGACTGCTACGAAAATAAATGTATACGGTATATCATATCACAGACACATCACATGATCTTCATAATCGCTTCATCGGAAGTGAGTCCGATGATGATTGGTATTATATATGCTGGAGACACGGCAAGCCTAAATATATGCGCACGAGGCGACTGTGATTTTTCCCCTCCATTATGCTTGGACAAACCCTGAAAAACCTCAAGCGTATATCGCTCATAAAATGCAGTCTAAGGCCCAAAAACGCTATTCACAACAATTCTTCCCTCGTATAGCCATAAAACACTGAGTATGAGGACTGATTTCTCCTTCCCTTGGCGCACTCCCTTCATTATTCCGGCTTGAATTAAAATGTTTTCACTGATGACTTTCAGAGAATGATATGGATTTAATTGACTCGAATCGAGTGACGAGTCGATCAATTCCTTCATTGGTCGAACTGTTATGTTCTCGGGCCGTCACTGTCGGCCACGCGTCAACAAGATGATTGTCCGATCCATGTTTGAAAAGCTTGGTCTGGTCTAGTAGTGTTTAAACGTTGGAGATTTTGCCACTTTGATGACAGATAAAGTCATAGCCATGATAGACCGAGGTCACTGAGGTCACGAGAGTGTTACGCGCGATACATTAAACCGAGCACCACTTGTAATCATTTTTACTAATTCCCATCGTTGTCACTACTGCTATCATCTACACTTGTATCTTCTGGGGTGGCAAGCTCCACGATAAAGGATCGGTGGACGTGTTGAAGGACAGTCTGAATTTGCAAGCTCGGTAAAGATATACTGCTATCTTCAATTCTCTTGGAGTTATGACATCGAAGATATAGTGTGGAGTCAGCCACTAAAATAGCCTGCAAGCTTGGGATGAAGTCAATAGAACAAATAAAGATGTGGGATAGAAAGGACCTCACGCGGTTTGGAAGATGGATAGAATTTGTATGGAGTTGTAAGCAAAATTGGACTAATTAGTTCGAATTAGAGGAGGCCCATGTGATACGGAGGTGGCCATACTGACATTATAGGTGATCTAGACAATAATAGATGAATAGGAATTGGCGTTCTAGCATCATGAGACAGCTTACTTGTGACACGACCATCTCCGCGAAAACAACGACACAGCTTGAAGACGACATGACAGATTGACCTGGACAGAAATAAAACGCTTACCTGAATATTGCTAAAGTAAATTAGATTACTGCTATTTTAAAATAAAGATAACTCACTTTGTGCGAAAAATATAAAAATAAGGCCGTTAAAGCACCTAAGTCCAGTTTCACGCCTCAGCCTCCATATTCCCCAAATCTTTTGAATACAAATGCTCAATATGAGAACATCTGTGAAAATGGTCAAGATATTGATAAGCAATTGGATAATAATCAGTTCATCTGCAATGTATTCACTCTAAAATAAGCCAAATTCAAATAAACACAAATAGTTAACGTACTTTTGATACTAGACATTAGCGTAAAATTGGGTATAAATGAATTGCAGAAGAATGATGGGTGTTGACTAATAACAAACCTGGTCTGACATCCGGGAAATGCTATTATTTCTGTTTAAAAAATGAGAAAAATGCCGTCATACAATGATTCAATATTCTTATTACCAAACACATTCAAGACCAAAACCGAAAAAAAGCCAAAAGTCAAAATTCTGCTCAAGATTCTGCTGCCTCGACACAAGGAATATGCTCGGGCAACCAATAAACCTGAATTTATTGTATCAATATCTTTGAACTATATGAAAAAATAAACACCTTGGACGCCAACATACGACAAAATGCCCATAGTGTTCGTTGTATTGTAAAACGCGTCGCAAGTTCTTCGGTTAAGCCCGTTCAGATACTCATGGAATATCACGAGCTGAATAATAAATATCTCACTTTGTTGACTTTGAAAGATTAGACATTCAAATGGTAGCACAATCTGACTCACTATGACCCTAGTGTACGTCGAGAAAACAAGTATTTGATAAATGAATGTAGGATATCTTGTAAACACGTAGAGAAATGCGGGAAGACTGAAAAAGTTCAAATTCAACCATATGACTTCTATCTCTTGGGAGAGTTTCAATAAAATGCTATAGAAAAGAAGCGCTGATATGTATGTATATTATGTTTGGACGGAGTTGCCATCTTTGTGAATTTTGAATAGCTTACTTGAAGAACTAAGCAATGTGAAATCGTAAACCTGGCTGAGATTGAAGGTCTAATATTGAACAACGGAAGAAAACGAACACATACTAGAAGATGGCCTCCCGAATAAAGTCGACTGTCGCAGTGGTCACGTTGAGGTTTGTGCTGTTCATCTTGTCGAGCTTGACGGTTCATTCTTGAAAGGAGAGGTTCGTAGCTGTTTTCAAGTATTGTAAGAGTGAAGCTATCCTGTGCTATGATTTCCGATGCGTTGCCACGAACACGAAAACAGAGGGCGACTTCGAGACAGGTGCGGTATTACCGGGTTGAAAGGTTTTTCTAAATAGGCCCTCGCTCAAGCAATACCGAGAGCAGACATGTGCTTCTTCAACGCCATCTCTTTAATTTATCATAAAATGTCATGATGATAAAAAGAAGCTGATTATGATTTCGAGGTAAGTGCGCGTCGTCGTCAATTATGATCTCAGCCACATTCAATAGAGGCCAGAGCGGGATAAAGCTGTGTATTCATGCCAACGATCAACAAAGGTGCATTTAGGACCGTAAGGTGTTTCAACTTCGCTATGAGCTCGATTATCTGCCCAACGTCCCCCACAGTGCCTGCGTCGGCCTTGTGGACCATCCTACGGTGAAACGACATCACGGGCAAACCACAAAAAATATCAACAAGTTTATACTAAAAGTTGAGGGACAACATTGTTATACATACACACTTAATACCATCTAATGCCATTCCGTCGTTTGTTTTTGTTATGATGCTGGAAGACGTTAACGTTAAGCCTCAAAACAGCTCGAAAACAGCCTCAGGTTTACGAAGAACAAAGAAGACCACAAGCGTACATACGGATGTCACGGATGTCACGCGTGCACTGCTCTTGCTTCAATCTAGTCAGACTCCAGAGCTAATGCTGCATACGCATGGCTTGGTCTGAAAATATGTTGTGGTTGTGTCATTTTTATATTTAAGCTTTGTGGTTGTGGTATGTTTGTCTATACATATTATCTTTCTAATTTGATTCAGAGCTCTGACACCAATTGCAAAAGAATGCTGCCAACAGTCACATTCCGAGCAGATGAAGACGTGATACACCGCGATCCTGTCATCCCTTTCGTGCAATTGTAAAACGTTACCCACTGCCTATGAAATGACGCGTTCGTTGTTCGACCCACTATTTTCCTACTTTCGTTGCACTTGGGAAGGCACAAACGAATAGCTCGTGTATTTAGCAGGCGAAAATAGCTTATGACTGGTATCGTCGTCAAGCTTCCTCGTTCAAAACATCGAGTCATACCTAGCGAACGATCCAATGGTACCCCTGATACTACATACGCACAAGGATATACTATTCCATTTTCGGAAGTACACGCGCCACTGAATATCTTTTAGCAAAAGTGATTTAGATCTGTGAGTCTGATTCATCTGACAGTAGTGACTATGTAGGTTGACTTCTAGTCTGGTGTTCTTTCAGATTAAGCGCTAAGCACCCTACATTCAGAATGAAACCTTTGGCAATTCGAGCACAGGACCCAGTTTCTTTACCCTCGCGCAACTTCGTCTATATTGAAAATTGGCGTTTGGCCCACCGGCACATATCTATCATAGCTAACTGTACATAGGGAATGACCAATGTGCTTTTGGTCATCACTCTTCGGACAAACTTGAACTTACGATGCAAAGCGGATACCGAAAGCCCTGTGGCAGAATCTTGATTAGGTGATTTGCTTCCCTGGTATTACACATTCAATTAACCATATATCCTCTTAAATCAGTTCATCCACATACTTCCACCAAAAGTACGTGCGTTTCGTTCTCGTTTATCGCGCAGAAGTTTAACCGGAAAATCTCACTCAAAATGCTCTTATGATATGAAGCTAAAATTCAGTACGCCATTATTAGATAACACCGAAATAACTTCATCTCATGGTTTCTAGTTGAACACTTGTAATAAGGCTTCATAATCTCATTTCGTCAATGAAACCGCGAATGTATCAAATAGACTCAATGAAGTATCAGCGCTTTATCGGAATCTTTGATGTGCAACCTGAATCAATTGAACACGTACTTCCTTGTCGATCTGCTCACAGCGCTCCAACCTCTGTCATAATCAATAATTGCCGACATCACACCAACCACATGGCATACGCTCATTCAACACAATAATTCAAATTTTCAAAGCCTACTTACTTATGGCGCCATCCTCACCATACGTGTTATTCTTACTTGGCCATGATGCGCGCCACGTGATCGTCGTGTAGGTGGAACCATATTGGTCACCGCACATGTGAGCAGTGGCTAGAACCAGTCATTAGCGCACTAGCTGATCTGGTTCGGACCTGTGTGGTGCTGGCAGAACCAAAAGCCTCAAAACCACCACTTGGAGCTTGACCATGGGACCCTGCTAGCTTCGACTCATTTCCCCATCACTGGCCACAAACTTCTTCGCTCACCCTCACCTGATCCACGTTTTATGTATTGCCACGCCGAGCAAACGTAAAATTCTACCCTAGTTCCCTCATCGTCACCAAGAAATAAACTTATTCCAGTGCATGTAGCGTGGATCCTTTTTTAATCCAGCACGTAGAGTGGCTTCCATTGACCTTGGGACCCTGAACAGAACAGCTAAACACGAGTGAGGCGGAACTATGCCGCCGGCATCGGGCGCACGTCTCAAATGGGATTCAATGATGAATTCAGTCGTTTCGCTTAAATTCGGATAGAATAAGGCAGAAACAAGAAGCCTGGTTCAATTTACGCCTTTTTGACCAAAACATTGCCTATAAAAGGGATTCTCCATTCCCAATGGATGTCTGCCAACTCTGGTTATCACCCATCCCACAGCAACAGCCATGCGTTGTCGATCCGCTGTTCTCTCGTTTTGCCTTGTAGCTCTGACCGGTCTCGCCTCAGCAGACAACGTCACCGTCAATCTATCCCAGAACGTTCCTTCAGGAGCTCAGCCCCTCACATCCACTCATTTATCATTCTCCATCGAACAAGATCGCTGGCCAGGTATGTTCCTCATCATTTTACATAAATCTAGTCACTTATTCCCTCGTCCAACATCGCGCAGACTGGGTCGGAACAACAGAACGCAATGACTTTACATTCAATGCTCTCACCAATTTGGAAGCTTTAACCGGCTCTCCTCCTAAAATTCGCGTCGGTGCCAACTCAGAAGATCACACAACATGGTCTCCAACCGTAACGGTCGGTATCCAAACCTTCCATTCTCTCTGTCTCATATCCGCCCGAAATTACCCGTTCAGCTGATACGAATTCATTAATATTGTACCACATTTCATAGATCAACGAAGACGAATTCCCAACTCCAAATTCAGTCACGCCATACCCAGAGGCCACCCAAATCACCGTTGGAGATGAATACTACACGCTCGTCAAGTACCTCCCACGTGGGACTCAGATGACGTGGGGCGTGAATCTCGGTGCCAACAATGCCACGAATGCCGTTAACATGGCTAAATCTATCATAAGGGCGTTTGAGAGTTCAGAAGTCAAGCAATCAGGAGTCAGATTGGACCTGATCGAAGTCGGTTCGTATTTTCTATTCTCATGCCACGTCTTTTCGCTGTTATATATGATTCTTCGGCCCAATTATAGGTAACGAAGCTGACTTGTACGGAAACAATGGTCTCCGAGACCCTTCAAACTGGACTGAAGCGGATTACGTTGCCGAGTAAGCGTTATCCGGTCTTCCGTTTCTGACCTGACTCTCTCTAATCATAATCGCTCTTTGCTTTTCGTAATGTAGCTGGTCTAGCATTGCTGGTGCAGTAGTCGAAGCGACAGGTATCAAAGGCGGCAATGGTGTCGGTATCCAAGGTTGTGCCTTCGCCGGTCAAGGATTCACACCCACCGGAGTATTTGATCTTGGAATTCTCAACACAACAGCCGGAAAAGCAATCAAACAGTGCGTGTTCTTTCTATCCATCCAAGAATTTCAATCTGAAGTACACGATGTAGAATCAGCCAACACCGTTACTCCGGAGCCTTCTGTTCCGGCGGCGACTTTGCTCTAACCTCATTCATGAGTAAAGCAGCCGTGCGAAGCAATCTTACCGTGTTTGCATCGGATGTGCAAGTTGTTATTGATACCGGTTTCCCGTACGTTCTTGGCGAAACGAACAGTATCGCGTGTCATGGTGCACCCGGTGTGAGCAATACAGCTGGTGCGGCGCTCTGGGTCATCGACTATACTCTTCAAGCAGCTGTGCAAAGAATGGTTGAAACCTTCTTCCATGAAGGTTCGTGTTTTCCTCATTCTCCTGTGATGATGTATCTAACAGTTCATCACCAGGTATCGGATTCAAATACAACTTCGTACGTCCTATCCTCAATTCTACCCCATAATAACTACTAACCGACATCTAGATTCAACCAATATCCCTCAATCGCTCAACCGTCGACGGATCGCCTCTAAACCCACCACAACCCGCCTTAATCCAACCAGCCTACTACGCCGCAATCCTAGTCGGCCACGCAATCGGCTCCTCCAGCACCGCTCAAATCGTCGAACTCGATCTCTCCACCGAACCAAACGTATCAGGCTACGCAATCTACGAACGCGGCACGCTCAAACGCGCCGTATTCATCAACCTCAACGCCTGGCTTACGTCTTCTACGGGTACCAGACCGAGCGTGCACATCTCTTTGTCGGGTTTAAGTGGATACGAGAAAGCGAGTGTTAGCAGGCTTGCTATCAATCATGCGGATGATATTTCGAATTTGACGTTTGCGGGTCAGTCGTATGAGACTGCTGATGCGCTTGTTAGTGGGAAGAGCGTTGTTCAGACTATTCAGTTGGATCAAGGTGTCGATATTAGTTCGACAGAGGCTATTTTGGTTGCTTTTGAATGAAATGCCTTTTCTTGTGGCTTTCCTTGTTTTTTTTTTTTCGTCTGGAATACTCGGGTGTTTTGTACAAGGACAACAAAACCCTTTCTAAAGTAGATTATATGTCAAAAAGAGAGTAATACATGACTGCGTCTAAAAAAAACGGAAAACGAAGTAGAACGAGTGGCGCGCATACTTGATAGTAAAAAAAAATGTATATAAGTCCCAGAAGAAACACATTCAGTCATCCCCAGTCCTCGCTAGAAACGCACCGCTCATACTGGCCGTCGCAGAAGAGTTCCGTCGTCCACCAAACCCAACACTTGGGAAACCAGTATTACTTCCTTTTGAATCAAGTGTAGCGGTGCTCAACCCAGGACTAGGCAACACTTTTGGTAGATCGGACGCTGGCGATCTGAATGGACTCGGTAGAGGAGACGACCCCGTGAATTCACCGTCGTCTTCCGGTACACCTTCAAATGCCGGATTATGCTGAGGAATACGCAAGTGATTGTGGTTGTGGTTGTGGGTATAATTATCCGAAGGTTGGACGATTCTGAAATCTGAGGTAGGTAATGAATCGGGCGATCGAGGTTGTGGAGAGAATGACATTGTGGTGGTTGTCGTAGTGGGAGACGAAGAAGTGCCAGATGTTGAACCGGCTGTTGTGCTTCGACGAGATCTGCGTGGTTTTCTTGAGCTCGAGCTTGTCGGACTCAGTGGTTGATCGGATCCGCCGTTCAGTCCGGATGTCGTACTTCTTCGCGTTCTTTTAGATGGTTTATCAGAACCGGGTAGAACAAGTTCTGAAGGAGAAAGAGGGTGCTGACGCGGGTCATGTAGTAAAGACGGAGATCTCAAGCCATGAAGCTGCGATTGAGACTGAGACTGGAATTGAAGCTCCCGAGCCCGTGCGCTTTCTACTCCTTCAGATCTTGACATGGATACTGAAGTATGCGATCTACTTCCAGATCCCGAATCTGATCGGGAAGCTACCGAGTTACGACGGATATACGCCACTGCATCAAAATCGGCGTCGTTGTTATCGGCGTCGTCCTCCACATCATTATTTGTACGTGGTACGCGTACAAACCCTTCACCTATCGCCGTCGCGCGAGAAGGACTGTTAAGAGTAACGTTGAGATTGTCATTTTTCGAATAAGGTTGATGTGCTTCTTGAAACGCTCCAAACTCTTCTTCGTGCTGCAGAGGTAACCCGGATGATGAAGGAGAGGACGGCGACAGAGCTCCGGTCACCACGCTTAAACCATCTCCACCACTCCCTTGGAACCCTTCAAATTCGACACTTTGTTCGGCATTAAGTAACGCGGAAGATAATTTTCGTTGTCTTCTTTTTTCTTTGCGTGCAGCTTTTCTGGCAGCGGCTTCCTCGTCTTGAGACTGTGAAGACTGCGGCGCGGCCTCCACCTGGCTTTGGCTCTGCGTCTGGCTCTGACTCTGACTCGGACGTCTGGTTCGACCAGCGGACAACCGAGCAATAGTATCCTCTTCAACCGGCATAGGGTCAGAATCCAAAGTCGAAGACGAAAGCCTCGATATCCTTCTTTGTTCACTATCAGCGTCATCGTCTCCGTCCGAATACCCCTCAGCCTGATCAACAACAGGCTTCCCAAATAAATCATATCCAAACAACCGAATGGTGCCCTTCCCATTATGATGTTTCCTTCTCCTCCTCCGCTGTTTCTGCCTCTTCCTTCCCGGATCCCCAACATTTGAATGCAAAGATACAGCATCAGTATCCATTTCACCATCGCTGTGCTCTGCATTCCGGAGCAGACTTTCAAGTTCGTCTCGATCACGACTTGAATTCCGTTGATTATTATTATTATTATTACTGCTATTGCTATTATTGTTGTCATCCTCGTCTTCGGCGTTTTGTCGGTATTGCGGAAAGCATGTGAGACAAGTTGCGAATGCCGCACGAGCGGTGTCGCCCCAGCTGAACGTCGCCATGAAGAGGGATATACAGAAAAAAGGAAAAAGATTGAAAAACGATATGCGAACACGTACGAAGTTTAAGGAGAGGAGCGAGTACCAATGGGGAAACACGTGAATCTCACGCGGCGTAATGCTGTGCCGATGTGAGATGATATTGGAGATGTTGCCTGACCCCAGCCTATATTTATACTTTAAAATTACGATCAGTATAATAGGCGTTCGATTTATGATTATCTGGTCATTTGAAAAGGGCGTTGCGTCAACTTTACATAACAAACTGCCATTATGGAGCTAAAGCATGAAAAAAAGGAGAGTTATATATGATGATATTCCTTAAGTAGATAGAATTTGGGTTAGTGTTGTCGATTCTGTAAGATACTTCATCGTGTACATAGTGCCCTGGCACCTCCGAATGAACAAGGTTTGGAAAAAGAATCGCGAGATCGCGAAATTACAGAATGTGACTAGGACGTTCAAGGATGGCGACTGAATTCGAATTCTCCGCGATTGAAGTCTAACTTTGACTTTTATTAAATGGTGCTACTAACTTGTACAATACAGTACATAAATACATAAATACATATGCACATATTAACATTCTTTAAGAAAGAATTCATCGATAAAAGTCTTTAATCTGTTGCTCCACCTCGGTCGGTGTCGCTTTGATATCTACAAAACAAACATCAGTACCATTCATCGAATGACAAAGCAAATTTCAACACGTACACTTCTGAGGATCTGAGAAGAAAAAGGTGAAATTGTCAACACAAATTCCTAGCGCCTGGAAAAGAAACGAAACGACCCACTTTTACTAAACTCCTTATCCTTATGTTTCTCCGTGAACCTCAACAAAAGCGGCAACACCAACCGCACCGCCTCATCTTGAAGCATAACCCGTCCTTCAGGTTCATCAGGCATAACCCTCGCAACACGATGTCTCTCAGCAAGCTCCTCAAAAGCACTGAAGAACCGACTCCACTTCTCCTTCATCTGAGCGCTCCGTCCACTTCCCACAAGCCCGCCCGAACGCTCTTTGTCATCTCCCAGCGATTGGATTAAAGGTGAAAAGTTGGAGTCGAAATATGTCGCTTTGGCAACTCGGAAATTGGAGTTGATGAAGTTCCGCGTTTCCGCTGCTATCAACGAATCGATAGACGTTTCGGGATTGTCGAGTAGGCGAGACCGAATGAATGATACGTTGTTGAGGAAATAGATCGAGCCCATTTGTGGTCGACGTCCTTTTGCTAACGTGTTCAAAGTATTGACCAGTGTCATGATCACGTCGTCTAAAGATAAAGATAAAGCATTCGTCAGTGGGCCGGTCCTTCTATTTATAGACAACCTACGAATAAAGTGCTCCACTAGTGCCTTTTCACTCTCAACCGCGGTATTATTACCGATTTTCCCTCCTTTACCAACGCCTTCGCCCATCCTCCAATTACCATCTCCTAACGTAGACAAAGAAGCAATAACGGCTTCCTCAACCAAAGGTACTTGTTCCAAAAAGTTGACAGACTTTGCGGAGGAAAGAAAGGTATGTGTGAATCCATCATCATCCGGCAAATAAGAAACGAAATCTCAACATACTTTTACAGTCAGCTCAGCCACACCCGTTCCAAGGAACTGCGCCTCGGCAGGCTTGATAGAAGCCATCTTAATATCTGCCAAAAACTCTGGGAAACTCCGTAAACATATCGCACGCAGACTATGTAACCCTTCTTTGAGCTCGTTTTCGCGTCGCGCGATAGGCTTGGTGATAAGATCCGCCCAGCGGTTTTGTAGCGCCATAAGCGAGGAGTACGCAGACAACGCGAGAAATGTATATTTAGGAAGAGAACGCTTGATCAGATTCGTAAATGTTGCCATATCGGATTGGAAAAGTGAGATCAAGGGTTGTATGAAGTCTTCAAAGCTTTGATTGTTCAAGCTAGGTATCGGTGTCATAGTTTGCAGCAACGCATATTCGCCCTATATGAACAGCAGAACATCAGTCATAAAAAACACTGTATAAGATAGTATATCAGATATACCTCTATGTAATTCAAGAAATTATCCACCCAGCGACCAAATTCTCTTCCACCCTCAATAGCCTCCATCGTCTCAATCCGATCCATCACACGATGAGACTGCGCATCAATACACCTTCTACACCACTGTCCACGCATCTCAGCATAGCCCTTCTGCGCTTCTTTGAGAGTATTCCATATAGCAGGACTAGCCGGATGCGATGGATGAGTAGCAGGTACCGGTAGTGCCCGCAGTGCAGCTACCAAAGGTGTCAGAGTGGGTGATAGAGCATGGATGACGGGACGGGGAGAAATGAGAGGTGACGATTCGGGTGGTGAACCGGAGGATCCTTCAGCGACGAGTTTAGTATATAGTTGTGTCAGCTTTTTGGCACCTGTTTCTACCAGACGGGTCTGAATGGAGTGAGTCTTGGTTGCGAAGGGCAACGATGAGCGAGTTAACATACAGCATCGGGTGTCATTCGGTCGGGTGCAAAAGCGAAATTAGCATTGAGTCTTTCCAAAGCATCCGTATACACTGAGAGTTTGGTAGCCTGAGGTCTGTATTATAGAGAACAGTGTGATCGGGATGCAGCCTTTTCACCAGGTAAAGACGACGCACCCACGCATAATAAGTGCCTCTTCAGATGTCGCATTTTCCTGATTCGTGACTACCTGTTGAATACTCTTCAAAGTCCTATCAATATCTAGAAACATTCGATGAGCCAGGTCTTGCAATCATCAGGACGAAAAGAGCCGTACTGTCAGAGATCTTCGTCAAAGAAAGCGCTGATTTGTGGAGAGGAAGGATAGTCTTCTCAAGTTTGACGAGTCGAGTATCGAATTTTGAGAGGATACCTTTATATCTTATCTGTCAGTATATTGTCAAAAGGACGATTAGTTGAATAGGATAGTGATACCTGTCATGCGTTGCGATATGAGCTTTGTCTTGTTGAGATGCTGCTCAAGCTAATGCCATAGTGAATTAAACAATTCATAAGTATAAATTCGACTAACCAGTTCAATATCAGCGGCCTCGTCATCCATTGGCAAGTAGGTGTTTGTGGTAAAAGTATTGAGTTTTCAACGTGCAAGCGTCACGCTAGTTACAGCCTGTTTTTGGCGCCACTGCTGGAATTTGTTCTTGTCGTCTTCGCGGCTTCTATCATGCTGGCTTATCTTATTATTATGTCAAATTACAGGATACGGGTACTCCAATAGGATCTGGTTGCAAACTGTGAAGTCGCTTTTCTATAGCCATCCGGACAGGACCGAAGCCGAGGTTGGTTCAGAACTTCGTTGAAACCAGACACGATTGTAAGTATCCGTTAAATTCAACATAATTTCAGAAAGGCACAAACGCTTCTATAATTCCGGAAAGAAACGGCGATTGGACAGCAAGGGTGCAGCTGACTCGGCCGTTCGTTGTCACGGTGCCATTTCTGTGGCTTTGATCTCGGCCATGACCCTCCTACACCGCCCTCCATTCAAAACTCTCTACATTCTCTATGAAGTTCTTTCGACACTCCTCTTTCGAGTACCGTATTGGCTTGTTTATTTAATCCCGAAGTCGAATCGCCCCGTACCAACTTGGTCTTTGTCTCGCTGTATTTTCGTATATGGCCTGAGGAGATATTTCCGTCTCAGTTACGCGTAGGCGATTTGAGACAATTTTTCTTTCTCAACATTCAATCTAATGGATTGTTCAAGTACGGGCGGCCTTGTAGACTCTCCTAATCATCTTGCTATCCGGGAAGGAAAAGGCGTCCATGCGGTATGGGTGAAAAGTACACCTGAGTTTGTCAAAGGATCTATCCGAGAACGCGCAGATAAATTAGGAGTCGAGTACGTCAAGATACCTGGTTATTGGTTCATAAAGGAAGGCGACAAATACGATGAAAACTACCGTCCAACTGCTCGAGATAAAGTAATATACACTACACACGGTGAATTCTTAATATGATCGCCACAATCATGATATCTAATGTTTCAGTTCAGGTGGTGGTTTCAGCGTTTATTCAGCTCATCCATCGGATCCTCTGTCTCCTATCCGCCAAGGCATCCTCGACAATGCTCCAGATTCCGTCAAACGTCTCTTCTCTATCGAATACCGAATCTCAAAATTGAACGTTAAGGAGCGTCGTTCCACACACCCCTTTCCAACAGCCTTGGTCGATGCTATTGCAGGCTACAGCTACCTAATCCACGACATGGGATACGCGCCAGAAAACATCATTTTTGAAGGGGACTCAGCCGGATCAAACCTAACTCTTGCCCTTGCGCGTTATCTAGCCGAAAACAACATTCCGGATCTTCCTTTACCCAGCGGTCTTATTATCAACTGTCCTTGGGCCGATCTCAGTCTCTCGCACGTTACTCCAGGCTCATCCTCTCTTCCACTAGTTCACAAAGATATCATGCCTATATCGGTAACAGGTCCTGGAAACTCCTGGTACTCCATCCGTGCGTATGTCGGTATGGAAGAAGAGGACCTTATGGCCACGAGGACAGACCCATACATATCCCCTGCTTGTTTGGATATCCCCAAAGTCCATTTCAATAACTTCCCGAAAACACTTATTGTCGTCGGTACAGCTGATTCCTGGTTAGACGCGACTAGGACGCTATACACCCGTATGAAAGAGGATATGGGAGACAGGGTGGAGCTTTGTGAAATCCCAAGCGGTGTTCATGACTTTCAGTGTTTGGTTCAGTTTGATCCAGAGCGAAAACTATCTTTTAGGATAATTAATGAGTGGATCACTAGGCTATGAGCTATTATTTTCCCGAGCTATTTGTCTATGTGCGATTCGGACCTCGCATCTAACAACAACTAGGAGTAATATATGTATATTACGACGAGACGGAATGCACTAAGAAGTTCAAGGCGAAGCCTTGAACGTTAGAAATATACAAATGAATAAATAGAGAAATAGCGCACCTAAGAAGTTCAAGGCGAAGCCTTGAACTCTTAGCGAGCGCGTGACTAAGCTAAAAACTATCTACGCAAGCGCCCAGACTTAGTGTCGCTGACGCTACTTTCGACAGCATCTTGTAATATATCCTATTCTAAAGTTATTTGATTCATAAGTTACCGGTAGACAGTGTTATCAGTGATTCGTCACAAGGTAAAAACTGAGCGGATGATGCCACTTGCGCATTCATCATGAAAAGCACAAAAATGTTACGAGCGTTAGAATTCAATTTGAAGGCTACACATTGGCACAACAACACTAGAGGCGCCGGCATATACAGTACTGACAAAGACGAAATACTCTTTTCAAACACTGGCCAGTCCGGGTATCCCGACGCTTTATTCAAAAAAGCACTGCTAGTAGAGGGGCATGCTTATAATGGTAGATTGATCGCTCTCAACTGCGTAAACGAAGATAAAGCAAGTTTCAGTGATAAAAAAAAGTGATTCAAGTTATCGGCGACTCAGTATCCCGGGTGGAGCTCAGTGCAAGTGTCGATGTGGATGGGCTGTTCGATAGGTCGCAGCCTCGCAGGCTGGAGACTCAAGCTCACTCAAAGAATGTGATATCCACGAAACGTTTGCAGTTGCGGGCGAGAGATGAAATGGGGTTATATGCCAATCGTACTGTGAGATATAAATCAACGTTATAAACAAAGTAATTTTATGACGTGAAGTTGACAGTTGATGGGCAGTACGTGGGCGGTGAATCGCTTCCTTTGTGTGGCTGGGATGCCTGAAAATACAATGAGGGCAACATAAAAGACCCCAAAGATTAATAACTTACCAGAGGCTCAGCAATTAGCCAGTAAAGGAAAGAAGCGAATATTGATTTCGAAGAATTAACATTCTTCTCGAAGGTTACTTGTAAAATAGTATTTGGAGAAGCAAGAGAAGCGTGAAAGAACCAACCACTCGCTACGATTTCAACGTTTCCCATTAACTGCCAAACGCGAGTAGGTATTTGAATTTAGGAATCACTGGTCAAGTTAATCGTGAGTAAAGATGCAGCCCTGAAGAAAACCCATGAAGTTAGTTGGGCTTCTAGGTGAATAGTGTAATTTTTAGTAGGTTGAAAGTGAAATTTGGGCGGCAAGTTTGGAAGGATGGTTTTACCTGCGACTTGATTTGGCTAACAAATGCGGTTTACACCATTGACAGCCATATAATCGGATTTATTATTGGGATCAAATTTTGACAGTGCCAAATAAGGTTGCTTAATGTCGGGTTTGATGGTTCCCGATGTACTTGCCATCGTCGAAGACTTGGCAATGATCGAAATTGATCCTTATTTACGGGGGCTGAAGTCACGAGTGTTGTCCAAAGATAGACGTCAGCTTAAGGAATAACAGGATAAAGTAAGGTTCGACCCACGTTCATGAGTTCCGGATGACATATAGACAAATTGTACCTTAAATTCAAATAGCCTCGGACATTCGATTTGAAATTGCAAATTATCGTCGCGCTTCGAGCGTTTCAATAGCGGAAATACTAACATGCGACGCGCGTGTTTTCCGTGCACGCATTTCAACTTTCGCTCTCTTTCGAGATACTTTTGTTCGTAAATATACCGTTTCTTTCAATTTCTTTCCCGTGACCTCCTCGTTACCGCCTCGTAAATCAAACCCATGTTCGGTTCGGCGAGACTCCAAAAGCAGCCTTCCCAAAACGATCTCTGTGAGACATAGTCGAAGAACGCATGTTCTTCCCTTTAAGGTGTATTTTATTGTTGTGATTGTATGTAATAAGAAAGAAACTGACACGAAATACCGAAATTTGTTCCCAAGGGCCATCAGCTGAAAGCGAACCCAAAGCGAATCTTCTTCCATGACTATACTTCGCTGACAATAAAACGCTCGTTATATTTTCCCTTTAGGGTCTGTTTGACAAGTACGTACAACCGAGCAAATTTGACATTTTCGTGAAGTTTTCGTTTGGGTTGCGTTTGGGTAAAGAAAGGAACGTGACAAGAGGTGTGACAATACGGCACCACGCGCACGGCCATAAATGCCCATTTTCGGTGTTTTGCCAACTTGCAAGGTCATGATCAGTACTATCATCCATGTCAGTCCGCCGTAATTTCAATGATGCATTTGAAACTGAAGTAAAGCAACGACCTCACAGTATCTTTGATTAATCCACGTCGAGTAAGCAATAACTGTCTCAATAAGTATCTCAAAGCTGATTGTCATTGCTATTGTCCATTGTTTTGACACATCGTTTTAGAAGTTCTGTCAACTAAAAATTCTTTGAATCCTTGCGGAAATTAAATGAAGAAGGAGAAAGACTACTTGTTTCCTGGGTCACGCGAAAAACGGTTGAACCTACAAGGAATGAATCCAACGTCTAACCGCTGTCGCGTTGATAAAAGTGCCCAAACATTGCCTGCCCGGATCCTTTCACAGTGCAGTACCTGACCCCTTTCCAAAACAACGCACGCTGGTTAATTCGAAGTTCTGCAAATAATTGCTGGAGTAAATACTTCTCGAGTGCCCACTGCTATCCGGTGATAGATGTTAATATCGCTTGTGATCGGTCCTACTTTCTCAGGTGCCCATGAAGATGTACCTGTCGAGATTTTCGGTTTCCAGAAAGGATAAAAGCTGCTTGGTTTTAGCTGTTTAATCTGCAACAGGGATCCAAAACAGTCTCCCCAGCATCAAGTAAGACTACAACGAGATTATATGACCTACGAGCTCAATCTCACCCTTTCCCCAGAGTCGATTGTCTTCACTGCTTCAGCGTTGTACAAATCTTATATATCATCACCACCACCTTTTACTCTTCGTAAGTCTTGAATCTTTCCAGCCCCAGCTGAAAATGCTCACCGAAATTCGATTCTCAGAACTACAAGATGACTGTTGCAAAAGTTTTGGGCATAGTCCTCAGCGCTGCCGCTCTCGCAACAGCAAACAAAGTAGATGCTACACTCTTCAGTTCCCCGTTCTGCAACCCAAACAGTACCGCCATCGCTGAGTTCACGTTGAACCCGGCCGGTAACGGAGGGTGCATTGCGTGGTCTTCTCAGTCTGTCAATCTCGTAGTGCAAGGTCCCGGATGCACTTCGGTCACGTTCTATACGGACTCATCATGCACTGAGCCTGCCGACACGGACATCATGGATGAGAATGGTAATTGGAGTGCTGGGTGTCAGACCTTTTCCACCGGTGTTTTCAACTCTTTCAATACTCAATGCAGTTAATGGATTGTGAATTTTTTTATTTACAAATTGTTTCATTGCTTGGGAAATATGTGACTCTTTTTACTTCTAACGCTACTCGTAGTTTAAGGATAAGGACCTGAAGTCAAAAGCTTTCTGAACAATTTTAGGCTACACTCGATGTGTCTCCCTCGATTTTTACTGGGCTTATTGCACATTATACAAGCTGTAAGTACACCATGAATTCTAAGACATCACAATCGGTGGCCGGAAGTAAACCCCCCTTTCCCAGAACTCCGACCTCACCCTGTGCCACTGGTTCAAAAATGCGGACAAGATGGTCCAAAAAACGGGAAAATTACATTGACTCACTTCCCGATGAAATCATCCACGCTATTATGGAAAATCGGCTTTCCGTAGACTATGACATGTTTTCCCACCGCGACCCTACTCATCTTCTTGCACATCGCGCTGAAGTAACCACCTTATCTTTGGTCTGTCGTCGCTGGAGACAAATAATCGTGCCTATTTCTTACGAGACTGTCCTTATTTACTCCAAATCTGAAGCAGAATCTTTGACAATTAAGCTGCGACAACGACACCAACGCATTGGCCACCGTATTAAGAAGTTGCGTATCGAGGGAGGACAGGGACGAGCTATTTACACAATACTCTCCAAAGTTCCTAATCTTACGTCTTTGTGCATATCATTGGATGATGTAACTTCTAAACAGAAGGCTGGTAGTCTCTGTCGCGGTCTCAAACAAGTCAATCCTCGACACTTCGTCTTTCGCGATCATATGTTTCGGAGAAATCAAGGGAATAAATACGTTATAGACGTTCTCGTTGAGTGTATGACATCTATCTGGTCTAATTTGGTGCGTTGTATTTTCTATTTTCTGGTTTTACTCCTCTCAGCACAATTTGATTTTCATTGGCATAGGTTTTGTACGATCATCCTTACGATATATATGATTGGCCCGACGAATACTACTGGGAAGAAGTTTATGAACGTGCCCAAGCTCTTTCAACAGCTCTTGCACACGTACCAAACCTACAAACTGTATATGTTCCAAGAGCATGCTACATCACCGACGAAGACGACGTCGTTTTAAACGCACTCAAGAATCCTTCGCTGAAAAGGATTTACAGTAGAATATTCTGGGAAGAGACACTTGAGCGCGATTTTGAAGAGGCTATAAAAGCTCATCCCCGAATTCGCGAGATCATTCATCTTCCGCTGCCTGGGCCTTGGACGTATCCCATCTACGCCCCCATTGGAAATAAAACTCAGTGTGTATTTTTTTCATGAAAAAAAGATAGTGCACGTTAAAAGACTCATATATGTATATTTCAAGGTCACAAATTCGGAAGACATTCACCTTTTTCACTCGGGGAGCGGACATCGATACGTTAGGCTGCACATGTCTGAGGATTTTTTGGCCGGAACAGTGGTAGAATGCATCAGCATTGGAATAAGGTTCAAATATATGTATTGTATATCTGAAAGTTTTAATTTAATAATGGTATTTCTTTTCAGATCAGTACGGGATAGGACTTTTCAATCTTCGCTTGAATTAGGCTTGTAATGATATCTCGCATATACAAAGACATCAATAGGAGCTATCAAAACAGCGATGATGCAAGTTTGAGTTGTTTCCATAACTAATGACTGACAACCTGAGGTTAGGCTATTTAATAGTACTTTGGAAGGATCGTTTCATACAGTGTACATGTAAATCTTACTGATCATAATACATATAGCTAATACGAGGGATCTTATTAATCCGCTCCTGTACTGTGCTCGACTAACCTAAATTCAACAGCATTGCGGAAACTTTCGAATTCCGGGACCTGCAGCCATTCTTCGCTGATCCAGTTTATCAAGGACGGATATTCATGCCATATAATGATGGATTTAAGCGGATGTCCGACCTCTTCACGAAATTTGAAAAATCGAACGAGAGCCGAGATATAATATGAATCGAATTCCAAAAATTTGCCACGGAAAACCAGTTGCAGTGTATGCAAAGAGGGGCAAGGGGTGAATGTACTACTTGGCTGGCCTCATTGTTTGTTTCTGACTTGAAATCTGATCTCCTATGCCGTGTCCGAACCCATCTTGGAGGTATCAAAGCCTTCAAGTACGAGTCTGAAATACCGCCTGAGGAAGCTTGAAGACCCTCGTGCCTACTCCCATGATAGATACGGAAATATTGCGCGTTCGGGAGTGACTCCAAAAGTTTTCTGAACATTGGAATGTCCATGATAAGGTAGTCTTCCAAACACACGTGGGTAATGTTTGCCATTCCGGTATTGTTTGGAAATAAATTACGCAGATAATACCGAGGCACAGATCGCATAAGTAGAGTTCTAAATATCGGATTTCCGCTAGAATATGAATTAGATGTTGGGGATTCCAGGTCCATGTCAGACGTCTGTTTAGAGAAGTTAATGATCATGTCTTCCATCGGGCTCTCGGAGATTGAGAGAAGTAACAGACGTCGCTGGAAGTCCATTAAAGATGTTGCCAACCCGTACGGTGCTGGGTAAAAATCAACGCAGGTAATGTCCAAGTTGACTTTATCGACTGGGAAATCTAGACGTTCCAAAACAAAATTGATGTCATCGACCGGGCATGTGCCTCGAAGCGAGAGTTCCTGTAAATGCGGCAGGGATATGCGATGATGTGAAGCCATGGAACAGGTAATATTGGGTTCTACATGTGACCATATGAGATTGAGAACGCGAAGGTTTGGTGATGAATTTTGAAGAATGTTGAGTAGGAGATCACCTTCGATAGCCGTGTAGGAGACGAACTGAAGATGAATTCTTGACAAATTTCTGAAAAAAGATATAGATTGCAGTTCTGTAAAACCGGAAGAGATTGGAAGATGAATGTGTTCTAGGACTGGTGCATTGTCGAAAAGGAGGTTCTGGTCAAATGCTTCTCGAGGTGTTAACAATTCGTCTTCTACAAAGTGTATTTCACTTTCTCCGCCTTCCTCGGATTCGAAATGGAACATTTGTAAAATAGGGGCAGGTTCTATAAGCAAGGCCAAGACCGCGCCCGCAATATTAAGTGGTAACAATGCTTGAAATTTTCGAATTCTGTGCATCTCTGGCAAAACCCAGCTCTGAAGTACAAGGGTTATTAACTCTAGTGCAGAGTTATCCGATATCCACGAATGGTCTCCCTTTTCGATAAACACGTCTAGTGGCATGGAACCAGAGAGCGAAATAGCGTTGGCCAGTTCATTTGGGTTTGATTCTGTGTATTTGATTCTGATGGTCGTCCACATAGTAGGGTCGCGGAGAAGGGTGTTCCTCCATGAACGACAAACACGTGTCGCCTCAAACGGAGGTAAACTGGTCTCGTTATCGTCAAAATTGTAATCAGAGATAAATGAATATCTGTATGAAAATTTAATGACTTTACTAAAGATTTCGTATGGGACGCGATCGAGCATGATCAGTTGTAGAGGTATGAGTTCAACGTGCGATATAACGCAAAGCGCTCATGCGCTCATGGGCCATGGCATCAACGATCATTCACATGCCAAAACGTCCGGAGCTCAAATTCATTGCGTTGTTACTATTTTCAAAAGCATATTATATTGATGAAAAATTTCCTTACTAGTAGTGCATGCTGTTGAATGATGTTATTGGTATCGGTATTTCATATGTAACCCGGTTAATTTTAAGTACCGTTTAAATAAATTACTACTAGTAAGAACACATGCACCCGGGTCATCTATTAATGGAATAGATGGATGTGTAGGGTAAATTATAATACGCTATATGAGGCACAAGATCATTTACTAGACGTGGTACCTACATCATGACGATAGTGAAGATGAATAGTTCAGGTCTAATATGTATAATAATCTCTGAATAATTGTCCAGGGTACATCACATAGGCCGCTAAACTCCAACAACATCTGATCACTTGATCCACCCACAGAATGAATCATGTTTATATATATTCAAAACCGGCCTACTGGTTTTGACACTGTAACATCAATAATGTTCAGTAAACATCCAGTCTCGGAGCTCGGGTCATGCTCCGAAGTCTGCAGCCACACTCTGGCGCCCTCCGCCAATAATTTTGGTTTTTTACAAACAATAAGTATAGATTTGAGTGGATGTCCAGCCTGTTCGCGGATTGTGAAACACTGAGTGAGGGCTTGGATGTAGGATTCGTCAAACTTGAGTGTACCAGAGAAAACGAGTTTCAGTGTGTGCAAAGAGGGACAAGGAAATAAGTGTGGTTGGGTAGTATTAGTCTCGATGGTTGGTTCAAAGTTGGTATTGTTGAGTGGTTCGGAGTCGGTGCTGCTGGTCAGTTCGGAGTCGGTATTATCGTCCAGTCCACACTGTGAGTCAATTCCGCGACTTCCGTCATCCAAGTCAAGGTCGGTATTACTGCCAAAACGGTCAGAGTGATACCTATCACTCTCTTCGGATTCTTCGGAATCTGAGTCTATCGGAGCAATTAGTCGTGAAAGACGCCTCGCCGTAATAATTGATCGTCGTGAAAGACGCTTCGCCGTATCCAAAGACAATAAACCTCTAAAATATGCAATCCTACTTGGATGGGTGATACCCAAATATCGTACGTTTTCTAGTGGTATCAAAAAATTCTGAGTGCGATACTAGTTTCCCATATACCACTATCTTGTAGATAAATGTGCGTAATGTCCGATGTTTTGAGTTTTCCGAATACATTTCTCGGAGGTTTCATATTTGAGTTCCCCAGTGACGTAAGCATTGAATTTTTACTAGAATGCAAAGTAGATGTTGGAGATTCAGGGTCTGGCGTTTGTTCAAAAAAGCTGACAGTGCCGGTATTTGAAGTGACCGAAATAGATGAGAAACGTCGGCGGGAAAAGAGATGCATTAAGGACGTTGAGTGATGAATTTCGGAGCAAGGATAGTCGCAGGTAATATCAAAGACAATCTTTTCGACCGAGAATTCTAGACGTTCCAAAACGAGATTGACAAATTCGATTGAACATCTACCCCGAAGCGAAAGTTCTTGTAGATACGGCATGTGGATGCAATAAGTCGAAGGCACGACGCGGATATTTTTTGTATTTTCCCAGGACCTTCCGATGTTGAGATTTAAAACGCGAAGGGATGGTGAAGAATGGAGAATGCGGAGCAAGATGTCGCCATCGATACGCGCATTAGAAATAAACTGAAGATGTATTGTTGATAGATTTTGGAATGTAGAAACAGATTGAAATTCTTCAAGACCTGAGAAAACTGGGAGATATATATGTTTGAGATTCGGCATAGTTTCGATGAAAAGGATTTTGCTGAAAGTTTTTTGAAGTGCAAGCCGTTCCGAGCTTCGTACTTCAGTTTCTTCACCTTCATTGAATTTGAAGTAAAGCGTCTGGAGCACAGGGGCAGGGTATTTGAACAGGGACAAGACTGCGCCTGCCATTTTCAACGGGATCAGTATTTGGAGCTTTCGGACTCTATGCATTTCTTGTGTAAGGCGAGCAAGTACGCTGATGAGGTCGTCAGAATGTCGACGCCGGCGTATCGGGTTGTCACTCTTCTCGATAAACACGTTCAATGGCATAGAACCAGATCGCGAAAGAATTCTGAACAATCCAATCGCGTATATCCTGGTATGTCTGAGTCGGATGCTGGTCCACATGCTTGGATCACGGAGAAGCGTCTCCCTCCACGAACGACAAACACGAATTGCCTGGAACTAGGGCTCCCCACCGTAGCCGTATAGCCCGTATATACGGCACCCGTATTACGGCGCCGTATCCGTACCGAACTCGAGTCTGGTTGATTTGGCCGTATGCCGTCTGAAGATTTTGGGTATACGGATACGGCCCGTATAAAAACGGCCGTTTACGGCCGTAAATACGGCTATACGGTGTCTGTAAGTAGTTTTAGGTGAACTGTGAATTTCAAGTGAATTTTACCTTTACTCTGGCAGCTCCGTCTCAAATTTGACCCTATTGAGGCAAAACCCGAGGCACCCGCGCCATCCATCTAAAAAAAAACGAGTCTGAGTTGAACATTCCTATTCGGCAAACTGAGGTGAGCGCTAATGAAGTGGTCAGGGTCGGTTTAAAGCGGCGCAATCTTCTGTCACATGCGTCACATATCATATGTCACATGCATGTCACACCACAAGTCAGTAGATTTCGCCCATTTTTCAGCGTATATACGATTACGCCGCCTTTGTAGCCACCTATTCATGATATTTTAGATGATTGGATACATAGGTGTGTGAATAATACTCTATAATGCTCTAAATTGAATCTAAACCCAACCGTATCCGTAATACGGACGTAAACGGCCGTTTTTTGCCCGTACCCGTACCGTCGAGGCTACCTGGAAGTGACAATACGGTACGGTGACGGCACGGCTTGGTCCGTATTTTTTCCGTATAGTGTACGGCCGTATCCGTTTACGGTACGGTGGGGAGCCCTACCTGGAACGGAGGTAGACTTGTCTCGTCATCGAAGTCGAAGTCGACGTTGATTGAATATCTGTTTGCAATTTGATAATGCTACTGAAAATCTCGTAGGGAACACGTTCAAGCATGATCAGGCTAAGTGTCAGTGATATAGGTATAGGCTTTGTTTGGGCTTTGTGAGTCTGTGTCGCCTCTTTCGTCACGATTTGTCACGATATAACTCAGCGAGTCGCGTCCATTCAAGCTCCGACGTCAACGTCTTCCACCATGCTGAACGGCAGCTAAAATTCAATCTACTTAGAGATTTCGCAATTTAAAGGTCGAATTTATAGTAATATTTTTTTTTTACTGGAATTTTCGTGCATACCGAATCCGCAACAGGCTTGTCGTTTGCTTTGTGATGAGTTGAATGGCATTGTGTGGTATTTTTATTTACTGACTATGTGGGTAAAGATGGACGTACGCCGCTTTTAGATTTGTGTACGTGTAATACTGTCATGAATCAGCCTCTTACTCCACGAATTCTATCACAGTCTACACGTCTAATATTGAACCTGAATCACTCAACGAAACAAGATTATATCGCCTCAAATCCCTGGTATACCTAGTTATATCTATTCCCCAAGCTTAAGTCCTTATCTTCTTCTCATATTGTATCAAACTGTGAATTGAACAGGCAACATGCATATACTATAAGATCTCCGCATTCCTGTTACGTTGAAGTTTACGGGAAAGCTGGCAACGTCTGCGTCATACCTGACCCAATTTCCCGTACTCGGGTATCATTCATTGCCTACGTGCATTTACCGTTTCTTAGTGCAATTCCAGCATATGAATAATTTGCCGACTTGTTCATATGAAAGTTCTATACGGTACATGTGCTTCTGAAAGACAGGTCAGTTAAATATTACTGCGCATTCGGCCATGTAATTGTTAAATAACTCCATTTTCAACGCCGCACGCCTTAATGCATCGGGCATGCACCAATAAGTTTCCGGCAGCCGTGACAGTGTGGAAAGCCCGAGCTTATCTCACAACAGTTCCACGTTCGACATACAGGAGGAGGTTGGTCAGTCAAATCACAAAGCCTATTAGGAGGACGTCGAAATGCTCGTTGACAGTCTAAGAGGTCGAATCAAGAGTGGGGATTTTGAACTTGACAAGAAAACTAGAAGTGGTGATTCAAATGGTTCAACGCGAAAGTACATTAGTCAGTACCCTATTATACAAGTCATTTGCACACTGATCGTTAAACACTTCTTGATTATGCATCGGTGTATTGAAATTTTGAAAGACGAAGAATGGTGACAAAACATCCAGTATATAATCCCGCATATATGTCATAATACTGAGACAACATGCCTATGCGATGGCGGGGCTAAAGCTTTTAATTCTTAACAGATACATTTTAAAGTAACTTGTAGCTTATTTGTCACTTCAGAATTCGAATTATTTAGAAAAGCTTCCCCGTCAAGCATTCAATTACCTACGCGAACTTAACACCGGCCTAACTTGCTTTTTTTGAGCAAGGGTATCTATTTCAGATCGTGGTAAATAGTTTTTACCAGTCAATGAAGCACGTCTTTTGATGTAAATATTGTAACATCCCACATACCCTGTGCCTGTATCACAAGCCTTTGTGTATACGTAGCTGCCGTGCCTTGATTCTTAGTTTCAAGATGTCGGAAAGAATTTCATTCCAATTCATTTCTAGTCATATCCTATGACTACATTGAATATCCTCACAGGATGTTACGTCACGAACTCTTCTCATAATGTAAGATTTGTATGGTTTTGATCAAAATGAATTCTTGATCAATATAAATTTGGGATTATTTGTTCATGTTACCGATTACATCTGAATCACAATTGTTGAACAACTGAATGAGCTGGTGAAATAATCTCCTAGCCGCAAAACTGAGAAATTAAGGTACATATCCTATGAACGTGACAGCGGTGTACAACTGAGTGCGTCTGTTTGTTCAAATAAATGATACATTACTTCTTTTTGTATTTCAGGGTGCTCAAGATACCAAAAAAAATATTTGAACACGGATGGAGTAAAGATCCATTGAAACCGGGGTCAAATTAAAGTTCAATGTATTCAATTAGATACAACTTGAAGCATGTGCCATGTGGACAATGCCATACGCATATATCTACCCGAACGTCCATGTACTACACCTTCTCTACATCGATGATTGCTTAGTCTTACGAATTATTATTTATGAATTCCGTTCTTTGTCTAGTCAGATGATCGTCACTTCTAATTTAGAAGCAATACTGCCCACTCCCATTGCATAAAAAGCCACAAATTTTGCAATGACTGACAGACCAATCAAGACTCATATACATCGTCCCAATATTACAATATGTCTACCACTGTGAGACCAAAGTTTCCTATATCCATTTCACCGCAACCGCTAACTTGATCTTGATCGTGTTCAGCTTGTCAGCGATGCTGGTCAGCCAGTTGATTTAAATGGACACGCTAGTGAAAAGCGTAACCTTGTCAGTGATTCCGCCCAGCGAGTTGATTCCGCTTTCCAGGAGCCCATTGACCGTGCCAAAGAGTCTGGGATTTCAGACGATTCCCAAGATGCCGCCGGTGTCGTTCAGAGGAATGGTCAAATAACCAAGAGCGCACCTGGCGAGACCCGAGCTCTGTATGATTACCTTGTTTATAGACCAAACTCCTCCTCCTCTCCAGCGAGGGTTTGGTCAGGCCGCAGGACCATATTCCACTACCCTGGTGATCAGGCCTTGTACGGCGTCGTCAATAGAACCCTTGAGGAAATTCGATGGTTGCAGTTGCTCTCTTGGAGAAACGATACTTCAATAGCACAGCAGTATCAGATTTCTTACACAACGGAGCTCAAAATAATAGAAGGGTCCGAAGTTAATGCAGGATTCAGTCTTGGAGCATCCTACGAAGGAATGTCTATTGGGTTTGATTATAGTCAGAGGACGTTCAGGTCCACCGAAACGACATCGAGCAAGACGATTACGGTTACCGTGAATGTCCCACCCTATTCCGAACTCATCTTCTACCAACGTCGCTACCAATTCAGAGACCTCATTATATTCGTTCTCGACGCGTGGGGGCAAGAGTGGAATGTGGGCCCGTGGGGAGGTTACAATCCGCTTACCACGAAAAACACGCTTGTCCAAATTCTCGCTGAAGAATATCTAACCACGACAAACCCCCTGCCAACCGGACCAGGTTCAATGCAAGTAACGAATGTTGGCCAAGCGCACGGAGCTGGTATTACAAGGAAAAGAGAGAACACCACAGAGAGGTGTAAGCAGGCGCTTGTGAAAATGGGTCTCTGAGCAAGAATATTACCATTGACATCACTGATTACTACAAACGCTTCACTTTGCTGGCACTATCGTTTCCCTGTATCTTTTTTTTGTCATGACCGCTACTAGGCTCTTCTTGCTCTACCTTCACTTTACTTAAAAAAAAAACCAAAAAAATATCTCTCGTATGTATTTTGTTAGTCGCTTGTTTTCTTGAATATCAAAGCTTCAATTTTGATTCGTTGATTTTTGATGAATTTCAACGTACCACCGTGATAACATAGGCTTTCAGAATAAGTTTCAGTCATGGATCATTATATCCCGACTCGTTTTTAGGATCATTTATTGTGTGAGTTCATTCAGATTAAATTTTAAAACATCTACAGTCTGATGAATGTAATACTAGTAGCACATACTTTTCTGGGGAATAGCTTACTCAATGAGGGCGAATCCATCTATTATAGTTTGAATTGACTTAGCTGCATATATGACATATATGTCATGTCTGCGGCGTAACAACGTAGGTGGCATCAACTCGATGGAGTTTATGTAAATCGTACTTAGTGATTGATTTAGCCAAAACCGAACGTTATCTTAGTTTCTTCGCCATAAAATGCCACCCAAACGATTTCAGCATTCGAATACCCTTTACTAGCATAGAACTAACAGCTGCTGGCATAAAAGATTTCAATCAAAGCGTCATGACCAGGCAGGACCTGGTCACCAGTTGTACTATTTTTTCGGCGTTTTTGTTATTGCCCTCATCCTCGTCAACGCTCCTTTGCCTGTTCTCCCGCTTTCCAAGTCGATCATGAAGATCAATGTGACAACGAAGGTGGAGTTTTAATTCTATAGTTTTAGGACCCAGAATTAGGCTGCTGATATTCTATTTGCAGGCTCCTTGCGACAGGCTTTGTTTTTGCTGTCGAGAGTGAGAGACTTTGTCATTAGGGGAACGGGATGGCAAGGAAATTGTTCCCGATGGTCGACGTTGTTTATAGTGTTATCGGATTTAGACATTGTCTGACAAGGTATTGGCCATTGTGATATATCTGCATACATCTGCAGGATCATGCTCCGTCGAGTTCATGGCACGGTTGGATTTGAGGAAATCTAGACAACATCGTTGTTGGAAGGTCTGGAGTGTTTCGCTTCACAAGGTGTCAGAAATCGGGGGCGGATTCCTGAGTATGTTGTATACCCCGTTCAAACGCTTGATTCTTTAGCGCCTAATTACATAATATGTAACTACTGTAAATTAGATTCCGCGACTTTTATTACTATTTTTGTCACAAGGTAATAAGCTATTAAACGGTTGTTCAGTTGGCTGGTCAAGTGTTAGAGTTGGAGTTATTGAAGCGTTCATCAACGAAATATACCGTTTTGTCGTTTTTTTCTTAATCGTTGCGCTGCCTGCAGTGCATTCATTCCCCTAACAGAAACTACCTTTTCATTTACAGCTATATAGTTATAGACGTATTCAATTCTTCTTTATCGTTTATTGGTGGGAATTGTATGATATTAAATTAATCAATATTTGATGAAATTCGACGGAGTCAACTTAAAGACGGTTTTTGATTGACACTCGGTCAACAAACTTCGGTGAAAATCGACGCGATGTTTTAAAGACGTTTATGCATTTCAAGCTCCGCCAAACTCCGGCTCGGCCCGGCTCCCTTTGTCCCAACTTTCGTCCTTGCCTTTCGCTCCACATTCCATCGTCAAATCGTCAAACATGTTGCTTGAAAGGAAATCATATACAGATCAGTCCATAAGCCTAAGGTAAACTCTTTTTATCTCTATTTTTTACAACGTAATATTAATTTACAGGTGTAATTAAATTCTTGACCCTCTTCCCGTTTTGTTCAATCTCTCCTGCGACACCACTAATGATATTTCCGAAGATGTTGGGCCTTTTTACTATCCACCCGATAGTCGACGAAACGATACGGCTTCCCGTTCTCCTTCAAATATCCACAATTCCGGTCCTCGCACTCATACTCCATGAGAACCTGTCGCGGAAGAGCGATGGCCTCTTCAGGTGCAAGTTCATCGTCATCAATCAATTCCTGCTCCCTTTTAGCGTGCACTCCAATGTGACGCCGGAGGTTTCTGGACCCGACAATAGTTTTATTGCAGCATGATGCTCTACTGCTGCGATTGCTCGGGTCTCTAAACACGCATTTCCAGGTTATTCTCCCGGTACGTTTGTAAAGTCCGGGAACGGAGTCTAGCTCTTCCTCCTCAGTGCGTGATTTGGATCTCTTTGAGGAAAGTTTGCTGGGGGTAGCAGGGGTTGATTTTCCGTTCAATGGAGAGGACAATGGACTCGTGGTTTGCGACCGGGTCGCGTACCTGGTGTTACTTGTACAGTTGGTTTGCAATTGCGAATCAGGGTCAATGTTAACACCCCATTTGTTCGCAACCCCAGGACTAGATCCCTGTTCAGACGATTCATCTTGGTCAGCTATAGACGTCATATCAGCAACTTGCACAAAAGAAAGGAAAGACGCGTCTTACGGAACATAGGCCCTTGGGGCACATTATTCATCGTCATCTCCCACGGATTCATACACACATTCATTCTATGTGGTAGCCACATAATCCCTAATTCGTAATCGAATATGGGTGGTGGCATATCGTTCTAAAACACGCGTTAAATAGACTAGGCGGTGTAGAAATTGGGATCAACACGCACGATCGGAGCGGGAGGTGGGGGTGAAGGCTGAACCGGACGCAAGTCGGGGTGTAGATACGAATAATCTTCATCGACGGTGGTTTGAGCTGGAAAGCGATAGTTGATGTGGCGCATTGTTCGGCGATTGAAGATTATAGAGCCAACGAGGGTTAGATGACGCGAGTTGGGAAGGGGTGGGAGGAAATGTTGGCTTGTTGTGAAGGACGATCTCCACGTATTTTATATATACAACGGGGGGGACAGCTTTGTCGGGGGTGGACACGATGTCCTTTGATAAAAGATGTGACATACGGACCGTTGGATGGGCATACCACAGTGGACAAATAGGACGACCCTCCTGTGTCCCCGTCCATGTATTTGCGCCTTTTCACTCGGCTTTCAGGCTGAACGGACCGAATGATATTATATTGAAAGGTGTGCTACTTGGTATGTTGCTCCGGAAGATGACTAACCGACATCTTCATGTAGCGTGAAAGGTTTTTTATGATCTCGTATGAAACAATTTAACTATTCGTGAACAGGGATAGTAATGCGATTTAGCGGAGAATTTTTTCGCGATGCAACGATTGTCTCAACTCCACTGTGGACCTAAGCGAGGACCTTATTCGAATCTCGCTGGAGATTTCAACGTTCATATGAAACGCATTTATCCCTTGAGCACACTGCCGTCACTATTAATTTTTGAAAATAAGATGCTAGCGTGATGTGCCGATGCAAAAGACACCTTAATGGACAATGTATTATTCTTCTACATCATCTATGTAGTCCATAGGAGATAGTGCGCTAAAATAATCTGAAGCAATGGGCAATGATCTAAATTCAACGATATTATGCAAACACTTAAAGCCCGATACCTCCAGCCACTCTTTGAAAAACACTACCATGCACAAAAATTCATACCAGATGATGATCGATTTGAGCGGATGTCCCTTCTCTTCGCGGATTTCAAAACACCGAAGGAGAGCTCGAAGATAAGGTTTTCCAAGGTCTAAAAATCCGCCACGAAAAACTAGCTGTAATGTATGCAGAGAAGGGCAATGGAGCAAATGTACTTGATTGGGCACGTTATTTATTTCTGAGTTTGAGCCTGTCGTCTCTGTTTGGAGATTTGATTCTGAATGCCGTACCCGATTTCCCGGGGGTATTAAGGCCCTCAAATGGGAGTTCGGAAGGGAATCAAAATCTTCGTAGAGTCTACTCCCGTGATAGACACGGAAGTATTGTACATTCGGTAGTAAAACCAGGATATCTCTAAGCAGCGTAGTTTTCAGAGGGTAGTCTTCCAAACAAACATGCGTGATAGTATCCGACATTCTGGTTTCTCGGAGCAGATAAGATAGATCGTCCAAGCCGTCGTACAGAGTTCTTAATACCGGATTTCCACTAGAATACAAATCAGGCGCTGGGGATTCCATGTTCATGTCCGACGTCTGTTCAGAGAAGCTGATGGCCATCATACCTGTGGAGCTCCTGGAGATCGTGAGTAGTGAAAGACGACGTTGGGAAATGAAGTGCATTAAGGATGTTGAGTCATGCAGCTTGGAGTAGAGATCGACGCAGGTAATATCAAAGTTGACTTTGTCGATAGGAAAATCTAGACGTTCCAAAACAAAGTTGATATAATCAATTTCGCACGTGCCTCGAAGTAACAGCTCTTGTAGACATGGTAGGGATACGCGACGATGATGCCTGGAAAAGATAATGCTGGGGCTTACAAATGACCATGTGAGACTGAGAATGTAAAGACATGATGCTGAATGTTGTAGAATGTCAAGTAGGATATAGCCGTCAATGGGCATGTTAGAGATGAACTGAAAATGAATTTTCGATAGATTTCTCCAAAAAGATCGAAGTCCCTTGAATCCTGAAGAGATCGGGAGATGTATGTGTTTAAGGTTGGGCGCTTTTCGATAAGAAAGGGTGAAGGCTTCGTGAAGAGTGACCCATTCCATTTCTGGTTGTATTTCTCCATCTTCATCAACTTCGAAGTAGAACTTTTGTAACGCAGGGGCAGGATGTACGAACAAGCCTAGAACCGCGCCTGCTATTTTTGTCGGTAACAATACGCGGAATGTTCGAATTCTGCCCATCTCTTGTAAAAGGCGAGGGAGTTTGCAGATTAAATCCACAAAATGCTGTGAGCGGGGATGATTGTCACCTTTTTCGATAAACACGTCCAATAGCATAGAACCAGACCATGAAAGGATTTTGACAAGTTCATCAAAGTCTATTTCGGTATACTTGAGCAGTATACTAGTCCACATAATACCACATTGTTAGGTCGCGGATAAGTGTTTTCCTCCATGAGCGACAAACACGCGTCGCCTCAATCGGAGGTAGGCTTGTCTCATCCCCGAAGCTGGAATCGGAAAGAAGATAACGTCTGTTTGAAAGTTTGATGATCGTACTGAATACTTCGTATGGGACGCGATCAAGCATGATCAACTGTTGTTTAACTGTTGTTGTTGAAATGTTGAAGCTGCAAAGTACAAGCGCCCGCGCTTACGGTTATTCGCACGACCGTCTATAGTTGAAAATTTTTCATCTCAATCTTTGTAGTACTAGTCTCGTCATTCAATGAGCCAAGGTACTTTATTTAAGAGGCAAGATACTCATTGGATGCTCAAGGAAGAGAGCGACGGATGTGCTGAACTTTAGCTTCATCGCTCAAGCGCTCACTGCCTATTTGGTGTAGGTTCACTCCAAGTCCGAGGTGAAGCACCGTCAACGGGGTGGAAAGCCCGGCTCGTGCTACGCCATAAAACGGCTGCTCTTTTCCTCGGCCAAAGCCAGATCTCATTTAAGCACTAGAGGCGCCCGGGGTCGCAGGGCCCTTGCATGTAGCATTGGTTAACAGTCATAAGTAAAGCCACAATATAAAGCATGAAATTTTGATAAACGTAACGACGAATACAAAAATTCTACTATGCCACAGTTAGTCAATAACACAACCGTTCATTTTTCTAATACCTCGCTCTCTTAGTCAGCTCCCTCTCCTTCTCTGGTGTCATTGACCCATCAGGCTTCAAGTCTTCGTCGTTTGATTGGAATTTGGAGTAGGAGGCCCGGATTCAGAGCGTTCGATTACCGATACACTCACCACTTCCGCCAAAACCGAGTGGTAGCCTCTGTCTTTTAAGTAATGGGTCACTAAAGAGAAGTGGACTCTGACCGTAGCATTTCACAAGTTACCGGCGACTTCGGCAGACTGTAAACCATGATTTCCTATAAAAGCATTCAAAGTGTCTATAATGTAGTCTTTGGCAACCACATTGTATGCAGAACGCTGTGCTTCAGACATAAAGTAATCCGCAGGTTGAATAAAGAAATCTGCGTCGATTGTCGCGCCGGAAGGGCAAAGTACGACATACAAAAGTAAACGTCGTGGGTAATATTTTTGTGAAAGAGGATTCAAAAAGCACCTAGCTCGTCAGTCCGCGGATATAGCTGGTATACAGGCGGCACGTGGTAAGACAAACATGTACAAATAAGTGCTACATGGAAGCAATTTCTGCGGGCATCCAGAGCCCTTGCTACATGCAAGGGAACGTTCCATTTGCCCAAGAGCGACCTTGGACCGCACCCGACATGTCGACCACAAGTGAGAGCACTGACAGACCCAACCCCGCACCTATTCAAGTAATAGGGGTCGGTATGGCACGAACTGGTGTATGCTTTCCATTGAGTGAAACACAGATACGGTTCCGTTTACCTCTTCGCAGACAACCAGTCTTTGGAAGGCCCTCGAGATTCTAGGTTTTGGGCCAGGATATCATCCTATGCAACTTCCCATGGACGCTGTAAAAGAGGATTTTTTTATATGGGCGGATATAATTGAAGGTTGCTCTTCTATCATCAACCATATGTTCTGTACTTGACATTTACCAAAAATTTAAGGGAAGGATACATCACCTGCAGCTTTTGACAAAGTTTTGCGTGGGTACAAGTCCGTAATGGACTCACCGATTGCGGTAATGGCGAAGGAAGCTTATGCTGCGTATCCTAACGCGAAGTATATTTTGGTTCGTATATGGATATATATGGTTGCGATTGGTTAATTAAGATCAACCTATATAGACTGTTCGCGATACAGAGGAATGGGAGCACAGCCTCCGTACAACAGTGCTAGAGGCTCGTCGCCGCATGAAAGATTTGCCCTTCCCACCTGATAGGGCGGGAGTGCGTCGTTGGTTCGACGCGTGGTTCGGTAACTTGCTTTCTTAATTGGCTTGTCTGCAAAAACGGTCAGCCAACAACCTTTTTCTAACAAGGTGTGCATCACAAAAACCGCCTGGCTACGCATCCCAGAGATGAATATGAAGAACACAATGAACGCATCAAGAGTATAATACCTCCAGACCAGCTTCTCATTTACGACGTTAAGGAAGGTTGGGATCGTCTCGTTGAATTTTTGGGAGTGTAAAGCTATTTTTCTCTGCTGTCTATATATTTAGACTAAAGATGGTGCATAAAATTGTAGATCCAAACCGGACGTTCCCTTCCCTTACCTCAATAAAGGACCTGGGTTCTTTCAGAAAATAGATGACGAAGTAGAAAGGCGAAAGAAGGAAACCGGAACGGTTTAATCAGGTTATGTATTAGTTTGGTAGCCCTGGAGTGTTATATAAATACATAACAAGTACTTGACTCTCTTAATAGCTGCATATCTACTGATCATAATGCGTAGAATTCAAAATCGAACTATAAAGTAAACCAGGCTACATCATCCTTCTCAATATTTTCCAGACAGACAGAAACAAATTCATCATAAACTACGCCGGCGGGCCCAGCGTTGATTACGGATTCTTGACCTGATTTGGAGCGTTTGTTCTTTGTTATAAATGATCGCGACCCACTTGGGGTTAGACTTCCAAGCCGAATGGTCGCTGTCCCCAAACTTGGCTTATACATCGCCGAAAAAGACGTCGTTTTCAGCGCGGTTTCGAAGAGGCTATGAAATTCCATCCCTGAAGTTCGCGAAGTCGTTCATAATTTCGTCAGGCTCTGCCTGGACCTTGAGCGTATCCCGTCTACGCCCCCATTGGCGATACGACCCCGTGTGTATTTATGTTTATGGGAAAATCAGTGCACGTAAAGGACTCATATATGTATAATTCAAGATCATAAATTCGGAAGACATTCACCTTTCGCAATATATGTTCTGCCCAAGGGACCGGAACAGTGGTAGAACGCACCAACATTGGAATAAGGTTCAGATACATGTATTATATACCTGAAAGTTTTAATTTCTTAATGGTATGTCTTTTCTTACATTTATAGATCAGCCCGGGATAGAACTTTTCTTTGTTTAGGCTTGTAATGACATCTCGCATATACAAAAACATCAATAGGAACTATCAAAACAGCGATGACGCAAGTTTGAGTTGTTTCCATACCTAATGACTGACAGCCTGAGGTTAGGCTATTTAACAGTAACACGTTCCATATGATGGATATAAATCTTACTACACTGGTTTATTGATACCTGACAGAATTCAACTCATCACAAACATCTACACGGTGAATCATAGCTAATGTGAGGTCTTCACTAACCCGATCTAATCATTAACTACTCTAAATTCAACAGCATCGCGCAGACCTTCGAAGTCCTGGATCTGCAGCCACGCCTCGCTGAATCGCTTTATCAAGGACGAATTTTCATGCCAGATAATGATGGATTTAAGCGGATGTCCGACCTCTTCGCGAAATAAGAAACACCCAATGAGAGCCGTGATATAATATAGATCGAATTCCAAGAAATTGCCGCGAAAAACCAGTTGCAGTGTATGCAGAGAGGGACAAGGGAGTAAATGTACTTGACTCCTACCCTGTATCTGATCCCATCTCGAAGGTATCAAAGCCTTCAAGTACGAGTCTGAAAGGCGGCCTGAGCGAGCTTGAAGACCTTCGTGCCTACTTCCATGATAGATACGGAAATATTGTGCATTTGGGAGCGACTCCAAAAGTTTTCTGAGCATTGTAATGTCCATAAGGTAGTCTTCCAAACACACGTGGGTAATGTTTGTCATTCCAGTGTTGTTTGGAAATAAATCAACCAGATAACGCCGAGGCAGACTTTGCCTAAGCAGAGTTCTAAATATCGGATTTCCGCTAGAATACAAATTAGATGTTGGGGATTCCATGTTCATTTCCGACGTCTGTTTCGAGAAGTTGATGGCTGACATATATTCCGTCGAGCTCTCGGAGATTGAAAGAAGCAACAGACGTCGCTGGAAGTCAATTAAAGATGTTGCCAACCAGTATGGTGCGGGGTAAAAATCGACGCAGTTAATATCCAAGTTGACCTTATCGACTGGGAAATCTAGACGTTTCAAAACGAAATTGATATTATCGGCCGTGCATGTGCCTTGAAGTGAGAGCTCTTGTAGACGCGGCAGGGATATACGACAATGAGAAGGCATGGAACAGGTAATATTGGGTTCTACACGTGACCATATGAGATTGAGAACGCGAAGGCATGGTGATGAATGTTGAAGAATGTCCAGGAGGATATCACCCTCGATATCCGTGTAGGAGATGAATTGAAGGTGGATTATCGACAGGCTTCTAAAAAAAGAAATAGATTGAAATTCCGTGAGACCCAAAGAAATTGGAATATATATATATTTGAGGTTTGGTGCGTCGTCAAAGGGTAGAGCGTGGTCAAAGACTTCTCCAAGCGTCAGCCATCCGCGTCGCATTTGAGTTTCTCCGCCTCCATCAAATTCGAAATGGAACCTTTGTAACATAGGGGCAGGCTCTTTGAGGACGTCCAAGACTGTACCTGCCATACTTGGTGGCAACAGTGCTTGAAATGTTCGGACTCTGTGCATCTCTGGTAAAACCCAACCCTCAAGTACAATGAATATTAACTCCGGGTCATCCGAGGGTATCGGATGATCACCCTCTTCGATAAACACATCCAATGGTCTGGAACCAGAGCGCGAAATAGTCTCTGTCAGTTCATCTGGGTTTGATTCTGTGTAGTTGAGTCTGATGGTCGTCCACATAGTTGGGTCGCGGAGAAGCGTGTTCCTCCACGCACGACAAACGCGCGTCGCCTCAAACGGAGGTAAGCTTGTCTCGTCGTCGCCAAAATTGTGACCAGAATTAAATGAATATCTGTATGAGAGTTTGATGATTTTACTGAAGATTTCGTATGGAAGACGATCAAGCATGATCAGTTATTGAAGTACGAGTTCAACGTGCAATGCAACGTAAAGCGCCCACGCCAACATTTGGTTATTCACACTAAGCGTAGCTGGGGTTCAATTTTTTTCATTTCAATTGTTTGCTCCAAAATGGCTTGGAGTTCGAGCTCACTGCGGAGAGTCGTTGCGACGAAGTATCCGTCAAAGACAGTAGAAACACGTACTACTAGTAAGCTTAACAAAGGAAAAAGCAAAAGAACATTCTTATTTTGACGTGTGTAAAACATACAAAGTTAATAAAAAAATCTGGATAAGAGATGACTAGATCAATAATTTGAAAGGCAGGAACCCATTTTATGTTCTTGACGGTGTCTCCTGTGAGTATCTAACTGAATTTCTTCATCCCGATGCGGACGCGAGCAGCACGACTAGTTCGTTTTTGACACATTGGGCGGTAGTCTTCTTGGTGGACGGTCACTTCCGTTGGCCAACAGTACATGAAAGACAACGCACACTAATGATTTGAAACCCCGGACAATAGCCTAAACTCAACGACGCTGCCCAATTGTTTATGGTCCTCTTCCTCCAGCCAATCATAGAAGAATGCTGGCATGCACAAAGACTCATACCAGATGATGATCGATTTTAACGGATGTCCAGTCTCTTCGCGGAATTGAAAACACTGAAGGAGAACCTGAAGGTAGGATCCGTTGAACTCGAAATATTCGCCATGAAAAACTAGCTGTAATGTATGCAGAGAGGGGCAAGGGAGCAGATGTGCTTGACTGGGATCATTATTTATTTCCGAGTTTTTGCTTGTCATCTTTTTTTGGCGATCTGATTTTGGACGCCATACCCGTTTCCTTGGAGGTAATAAGGCCCTTAAGTATGATTTCGGAAGAGAAGAATAACTCTTGTATGTACTCCCGTGATAGACTCGGAAGTATTGTAAATTTGGCAGTAAAAGCAGAACGTCTCTGAGCATGGTGGCTTCTAAATGGTAGTCTTCCAAACACATATGTGTGACAGTGTTTGACATTCTTCTTTCTCGGAATAGAGTAGACGGACCATCTAAAGAATCACGGTAGTCGAACAGAGTTCTTAATACTGGATTTCCGCTGAAATACAAATTGGGCACTGGGGATTCCAGGTTCAGGTCCGACGTCTGTTCAGAGAAGTTGATGCCCATTTCTGATGTTGAGCTCTCGTATATCGAGAGTAGTGAAAGACGACGTTGGGAAATGAAGTGCATTAAGGAGGTTGAGCTGTAGAGAGTGTGGTAGGAGTCGACGCAGGTAATATCAAAGTTGACTTTTTCGACTGGAAAATCCAGACGTTCCAGAAGAAAATCAATATATTCAACTTCGCATGTGCCCTGAAGTGATAGTTCTCGTAGATACGGCAGGAATATACGATGAGAAGAATCCGAGAAGACAATGTTTGGTACTACATCTGACCATGTGAGACAGAGAGCACGAAGGCTTGGTGATGAAAGTTGAAGAATGTTGAGCAGGCCATCGCCGCTGATGGGTATGTTAGAGATGAACTGAAAATGAATTCTCGATAGATTTCTCCAAAAGGAGATAAATTGAAGCCCCCCAAAGCCTGAAGAGATCGGGAGATGTAGGACTCCAAGGTTGGGCACCTTTTCAAAAAAAAGAGTTCGGTTGACAGTGAAAGCTTCGTGAAGAGAGACCCATTCCGATTCTGATTGCGTTTCTTCATCGACTTCAAAATAGAACTTCTGTAGCACAGGGGCAGGATGTGTGAACAAGCATAGAATCGCGCCTGCTACATTTGCCGGTAAAAGTACCCGGAATGTTCGAATTCTGTCCATCTCTTGTAAAAGGCGAGGGAGCTTGCAAATTAGATTCACAAAGTGATGCGAGCGGGGGTGATTGTCGCCTTTTTCGATAAACACGTCCAATGGCAAAGAACCAGACCATGAAAGAATTTTGACAAGTTCATCAAAGTCTATTTCGGTATACTTGAGCAGAATACTAGTCCACATTGTTGGGTCGCGGAGAAGTGCTTTCCTCCACGAGCGACAAACTCGCGTCGCCACAATCGGAGGTAGACTTGTCTCATCCCCGAAGCTGGAATTGGAAAGAAGATAACGTCTGTTTGAAAGTTTGATAATTTTACTGAAGATTTCGTATGGGACGCGATTAAGCATGATCAGCAGTTGTTTGGCTGTAGTTGAACGTTGAAACGTTGTAGTTTCACGTATAAGCGCCCACGCCTGCGTCTGTCGGAGTTGAAAACTTTTCTCTGTACTTTGAACGCACTGCAGTCGGGACCATGTCATTCAATGAGCCAATAATCAAGGTACTTTTATTTATGAGGCAAGGTACTCATTAAAACTCAAGAAAGATGTGCTGTAGTTTAGCGCTGTTCACTTCAAGTCCAAGGTGAAGCATCTTCACTGGTAACGGGGCTGAAAACCCGGCTCGTGCTTTACGCCATGAAAAGGCTGCTCTCTTAAAACCTCGGCCAAAGCGAGATCTTATTTTCGAGATATGTCATCTGCCCGAGAGCGACCTTGAACCACTCCCGACATGTCGACCACAAATGAGAACACTGGCAGACCGGCAACCCCGCACTTATTCAAGTAAATAGGGGTCGGTATGGCACGAACTATGTATGCTTTCCGTTGAGATACGATTCCGGTTACCTCTTCGAAGACAATTAGTCTTTGGAAGGCCCTCAAGTTTCTAGGTTTTGGGCTAGGATATCATCCTATGTAACTTCCCACGAGCACCGTAGATGATTTTTTTGTGGGCGGATATAATCGAAGGTTTCCCTTTTATCAGCCATTACATGTTCCGTGATTGACATTCGCGAATACTATAGGGAAAGATACATCACCTGCCGCTTTTGACAAGGTTCTGCGCGGGTACAAGTACAAGTCCGTAATGGACTCACCGATTGCGGTAATGGCGAAGGAAGCTTATGCCGCACAATATCCTAACGCGAAATATTTTCTGGTCCGTACATGAATATAATTTGTAGTTGGTTATTAATTTAATATGGTGATTTTGCGATGTAGAGAAATGGGAGTACAGCCCCCATACAACAGTGCTAGAGACTCGTCGCCGCATAAAAGATTTACCCTCCCCACGATGCCGTTGGTTCGATGCACGACACGGTAACTTGACCTTATTCATAAAAACGGACAGCCAACAAACATGTTTTTCCTAATAAAATGTATACCGCAAAAACCGCCTAGCCACGCATACCAGAGAAAAATATGGGAACACAGTAAACTCGTCAAGAGTATATATGATACCTCCCGGCTTCTCATTTACGACGTTGAAGGAAGGTTGGGATCGTCTCGTTGAAGTTTTCCATGTGTAAGGCTATTTCCTTTGTTGTCTATAAATTTCGGTTAAAGATGATGGATAGCATTGTAGACCCATACCCCCTTCCCTTATCTCAATAAAGCTGGGTTTATTATTTAATAAGAGAGGAGATGACGAAATCGAAAGGCGAAATAGGGAAGCGGGAATAGGTTGGTCGATGGACCAATAGTTTGGAAGGACTGGAGTGTTATGTAAATAGTAGGCTCGTCAATTTATTCGTATTTTATTTGAGTTTTATATCTTTCCCCGCAAATGACTAACAAACGGCAGAGGAAGCTAGGGAAAGAAAATTAAGTTGGGATCAGTCAAGTGCAAAGAATGTCGTGCGTTTCTAATAGCTAATTTTACGCCGCGGCACAGTAAACATCGGGAGTTTCAAAAAAGTTTTAACTCGTATCACCCGGGCCTGTTCTCCAGCTTAAAGCTCTTTCTAATATTTAACAGACCGAGCTTCATTTGACTTTCTTATTACATAAATACATATCTTCTAATCACGAAGCGCATAAGTAAAAATTAGACTATAAATCAAACCAGGCTACATCATCCTTCTCAATATTCTCCAGACAAACGGAAACAAAATCATGAACAACGGCGATGTCAGGGGGAGCATTGGTCAGGGGTCGTTGACGTGAATTAGAACGATGTTTTTTTGCTATACCTTCCGAATTTGCCGAGAAGGAATCTGACCGAGCGCGTTTAGTTGTTTTTCCTGATTGTCTGGATTCACTGGATCCAACTACTTGTGATCGCGATCCACTTGGGGTTTGACTTCCGAGTCGAGTCAACTTTGTGCCCATACTTGACTTCCCTGTGCCTGCGGAAACTCCGGAACGTTTTTTGGGAAGTGGAGGTTTAGGTCCTTGAATGGGAATCGGCGTTTCATCTATTGACATTCGTATGATTTCCTTGAGCAAAAGGCGTTTAAACGCCTCATGAGAATGCCAAAACGGCATCTCTGGAAACCGTGACCAGCACATGCAGATATAGTCCCCCATGTCGAACAACATTTTTGCTAGAGATTGAAAAGCGGGATGTAAGGACATTTTCCATCCACCCTCCGTGCGACTTAAAAGATTGATTACGACATCGAGGTTGTGATCTAGCATCATACGGGAATGGAGAACTTTCAATACGGATCGTCGGAGGTTACTGCGCTCGTCACCAGGATATGGATCAGTTCCCGATGGCCATGCCTTTGCTAGGAACCATACAATGATCCAATATATAGATTCCATATCATGATGTGGCCGATGAGATGGAATAAGGTTACCAAGAGCAAACGGGTCGACTTCTGGGGCATGCCCAGAAATAACCGATGCCAATAGCGCGTTGTATTTTTCATATCTTTCAGGCGTGTAAACGGTGAGATATTTGCCGAGAGCTTCGCCCTCAAGAGAGAATTGAGACAGGTTGATGGATAGGGAAGGTTTTGTGATACGCAGGAAGTCATAACCGGTTCTTTTGTATGCCAATTCACAAGCCATAAACATTGGCGTTCCCTGTGAGATATGTGAGCTATTAGTCATGTAATACAGATTTACGGACAGTTCTTTTAGTCCCTTCACCGGGCTCTTTATCGTCTTGTAAAAGAGCCGCATTATCGAAGTCAGTTAATAGACAATGAGGCTGCGGGTCCGGTTCATCCCTAGAATTATGTGAACAATAAGTCGTTGAACATAAATATCGGACACATACAAAATCTTTCCTATGTTCGGATGATCTACGACGTTATCGTTTCCGACATAATGCTGGGGTCTGCAAAGCACATTATACCAGCTGACGTCTCGGTGCAGAACACCTCGTTCAACCGCTCTTTCGTGAGCTGAAAAAGGCTAAGCAGCAGAATGAATGATTCAAATAGCACCCACACCTTCTATTGCGTCATACATGACCTTCAAAAATTCAAGAACGCTCTTACACGCACTTAGCCTTAGACCGGTGCTTCCCATTATGAGCCGATGTTTTGTCCGATCTTTAGTACTCAGGTTCAGATTTCCTTCAGAAATTGGCCGAATTACTCCAGGAACAAATCCGTTCTCATGAATGCGTTGAAGAAGATTCCCTTCTTTGTATCGCCTTGAATTATCTCTCCACATATCCTTTACAACCCGGATAGCCGACTCCGATTTGTTCTTGTCCGTATCATTGACTGACCCAACAGCTATCCAAGTTCTTCTTCCAAGTCCTCTTCGTTCGAATATCGGTCGTATTTTGTATTCTTTTCCTTTGAAAGAGATCCTCCAAACTGCAGAACTGTCATTCCCGTTCCAATTAATATCATGCAATTGAATAGACGTGTCCCGTTGAATGTCTTCGGAATATATTCGATGCAAGGAATAAATGTAGTGAACAAGCGTTGTCAGACCATCCTTCCATGGAAAAGCGATTGATGTTTTCTGTGTGCAGGCATCTACATAGTAGAAACGATAACCGAACTGGTTACAAGATAAACCGAGAACATTTTTTTTATCAGGCCGATGTTGCAGGATTGTCTCTAGGTAATCAATAGTCTGTTTATGATCCCAATCCTTCTCAGGTTTGGCCTCAATTATAGACTCCAAAAGCGCCCACGGGCAGTGCAAAGAGCGATCAGGGGAACCGTCACTTGTTAGCTCCGTCTTTTGCAGAAACCTTTTGCAGACTGTCAGAGGTGGGAGAACAAGAATATCAGGTGCGATGTGACGAGTTTGCTGTTTATTCTTTGATGAAGGTCCCTGAGTGTAAGAACACAAAAAGTGAAGTGGCGGTGTTGATGGAGACGACGAAGAATGACCGGTGGCGTGCACAAGTTGAGCAATCTTATTGAAAATTTGAATGAGGTCGCCATACGTATTTTTCTCCCCATGAGCAGAAGAAATAGCTTTGATTGACTGCGCAATAGAGTCATCTTCCACGCTTGGAATAGTATCGAGAGCGACGAAGAAGTTTTCAACGAATTGTGGATCAACCTCCGGGTTATCTAAACGCTGTCGCTCCTTCGTTGCTGAGAGCCTTGAACCTGAGCGTGAATTGGTTTTAAAAGGTGTACTAGTAGAGTTAGAGAATTGTGTGTTTGAAGACATGCCTTCAGAAGATGAGCCTTGGGTTTGGTAGCTTCCATCACTCATATTTATATAAACAAACTGGACATGGACAACAGTATTGAGACCAGCTTCGTTTCACACTTTGGACTAGGGACAAAGTCGAGGCGGTGGATGTGGATTGTGAGCTTGCTTCGTGACATGACGCGACACGGCACGCGGTGCGCCGGTGTCCAAAGCCTGAGCCGATACGCGTCGAGCCGAAATCATGTGACGCAGTCCTACTTGGGATTTTTCAACTTTTACTTCCGGAGTCAGACAGCGCTTGGACACTGGACCGCGCTTTTTTTCCTTTGGTTCTACTTCTTCTTATCAATAAATGGTTTTGTCCTAAGTAAATCAGACTCAATAATCCGGATTCTGGATCGTATTAGAGGTTCCCTCTGACCATCAATACTGGTACAGTGGTACTTGGTGCCGGGTAATAACCGCTGTCTTCTGGACAGCTAAGACTCCGAAGCTTTAGCATTCGGCGCAGTAAGATAAGGAATGAGAATGGTACGATGTTTTTACTGCATTGTCTTGGAGAACAAGGTTAGCGGATATATGCATATCAATAACTTAGCCAAGTGCCTGTTGTAACGCAAACTTAGCCGCTCTGAGAATCTACGCCTGTGAATGGTGTACCTAATGAGAGCAGTGAGCTAAAAACGAACCTCGCGCTCTCAGAGCAAGGCACTTGCTTAAACCTTGATTTAATTTGATTTGTATATTTTGAGTCAAGCGAAGAAGATGTACTTACGCAATGTAGCATAGCATTGGACTACCAGTTGCCAAGGTTAATATTCACTAAAACTTCGTCTTACCATTTGCCATTTTATGTAATAGGTTTTTCCGGATGTTAATGGCTCAGAAAGTGCATTACAAACGGCAATGATCATTTGTCCATGAAAATAACAAACAATATCGAACAGAGTACTGAACAGGTTTCAGCTTTCAAGTCTGTCCCTTAGGACGATGATACCAGCCTTTCCGAAGATTATAATTAATCCATCAAACGAACCTGGGCCGTTCCCGAGCTGTATGTTGCGTTGATTTGATCATAGCATACTACAGCAAAAGAGCGGACTGGTTGAGACAGCGGTCTGCACCCATAACCCACCCCGGGATTTAAATCATATGACACTAGTTCACCAGTGCAGTCGTCGTTTATGTATGTGGTGAGATAGTCGCAGCCTTTGCCGTCCACCTCAACATCGACGGAATTAGCTCCTGCGCCAGGCCATGTGATACATTGTACAGTCGTAGCCGGACTCCATTGGAACTGGGTAGTAGAACCACTGCTCTGATCGCAGTTGGCGCTGCTGTAGAAAGTGACGCCTACGGTTGCCGCGTTTGCCGCACTAAGGGCGAGGGTCAACAATGGGATGGCCATTTTCCACTGCATTGTCTTCGGAAACAAGATTAGTGAATATATGCATACCAGTAAAACTGAGACCGACAAAGATAACAGTTCAGAATGATTTACGATAACACGTGTGAGGTGACGAAGAATTGAAGCTCTAGTGGAAAAATTTTAACAGATCCGCTTCATTGCGTAAATGCTCTCATGGGTTTAATAATCCTACCTAAAAACTCATCATTGCGGTCACGAAGGCGGATCAGTGTTAAAAAAGCATACCTTGATCGTAATAACGAGTTCGTGTGAGGATTGTGTTCTGTGAGGTTCAAAGGTTGTAGTAGTACGAGTTTATATATTTACAGCTGCATAGCCCATTATTAAAGATTTTGTCAAGGCCCCAACTTTTGCTTCTTCCGCGACACGGCTTGAGTCAGCTCATGTCACACATTGCTGGTTGGAGGATCCTTAGATCCTGGTTCAGTTGTAGCTTCTAGAGATTTTTTGATAGAAGAAAGAACAGGGATAACGTATCTGCCAAGTGACATGATCGTTGTTGACCGTCATATGACAGTGTTCCATCGAACCTACAATAAACACTCCGCTCTTCTTGTCACCTGAACTTTAACTTTATCCGCAATGTTCGGTTTTCTCTCCAACTAAAGTATACGAATGACATTCAAAAGCTCGTAAACGATCATCTATCTGTCTCCTTCTGTCTCCTGTGATAGTACTGAGAATTGGCATACAGAACTTCCTCTATGAAGATGAAGGTGCGACACCATAGAAATCTTGAAAACCTTATATCAGTAGCATAAATAGCTCAGCTTAGAAAGACCTGACCAGTTGGGTATTGGGTTTCTGGTGCGGAAGAAGAATAGAATTGACCCACACTACCTTTTAAAGGTGTGCGTAAAGCATTTCTTCTCGGTGAGAAACCATGCGTTACCTTTATGATCCTATGTATTATGTTATGCCTATAATTTCCATTAAAACGCAAGGCCCTCGGCCTTGCAATTAGTTAGACTGACAGGACATGGCTGATTCTCGCCAAACCTGACAGTCCGAAGCTCCACCAAAAAAAAAAAAAGAAGAAGAATAGAATTGACGCTTCGATATTATCGTACAGGGAATCTCCACCATCTCAATTAAAAGAATGCTAGGCAGTGCGAGGGCGCCAAATTGAAAAACAGGGTAAGTACTAAGGAACAACACGTTAAGGAAAATGTTGGAAGTCAGCTTATACTTCGACGAGTCTATGAAGACTTAATGTCTGAGTAGTAGTAGTAGCGACTCAGAGATCTCTAGATAGGAGGCGTACTGTAGTATAACCTGATGAGGAGAAGTGTAATTACAGGTTGAATACTATCTGATATGGTCCGTGCATAAGGAAACTACTATGTGGGATATCTAATATCAGTACTGATCTTAATCAGACCTAAAGGAAGAGTATAACTAAATATAACGAGTCATGTGAGATTGCACACATACATAATTCCAACAGAAAATGGATTAGTGGAATATCATATTACCGACGTATGAACTGACGGCATCTATTGATCGGAAGGCTAAGAAAGAATGACGATGTCAAACTCAATAACATGAGGAGGAGAATCGGAGGCACCTTGGAATGAGCGGAGATGGGGCTAACAAATGAGCCAAAAGAATCTGTTTCATATGAGCGTGCTTTCGTGTCAATCTTCTTTCTTGAGTGCACACCGGCTTCTCTCATACCCTGTCCTGTAGACTCAAATTTGGCTGCACGAGCCACAATCACATGACCAGTACTTGATCGTAGTCTCAGTACTGGAAGTCACTTCGGATGAGATGTTCTCGTTTATAAACGGTTTTCCATGCAATATTAATGAGCGCAATCAATGTCCTAAGCGGGTCCGTCATGGTTGAAATTGTAGTGTTTATGAATCTGGTTGGGAGGTCGAGAATGGCCAGAAGCTAAAGTCGTTTCGTAGTTCGTGATACTCAGTTCAAGGCAGTCGGAGCAACGTATGGAGCGTGAAGGTATTCTTATAGGCCTGTACTTGAATGGGTTTACATATATACCACGGCCACATCGTCATACCGTTACTACGTTGTCCCATTGCTGTCTCTACGCCAATGCTCTTCAACTAATAATAGCCTGAAGTGGTTTCGAGGATTTTGGGTCTTTGAGATGAACATCCGTCTGGTGGTGCTAATGGTGAGTTTGAGATGTCTTTTTTTTGCTCTCAATTCGTACCGTAGAGAATTGAATATGATGCAGGATGACGCCGAGAGAGTACCTCGTCATTTGTCCCTCTGGTTGGCATTAAAATTCGGGTTCCTACAAAGCAGCAATAATGACAAAGGTGATCCGGTCAGCGAAGCCTTAGAGAAGTAATAAATAACGTTAAAACGCAGGGAACGCTGAAAAGACGTTCCCTTTGGATTCACTTCTACAAGAAGGTTGGTTAGACCACGATCAGGTTTGCGTTCACTGTCAGCCTATATGTTGGCTTTGTACCACGAGACAACGCTAATTCACCTTCCACAAACTGGGGGGAATAGAATGAAGTGTATGCCGAAAGGGAAATTTTTGCACATGCATCCGCACATGATCGGGAAACCAAGACAACCTCTATTCCCCGGGTGAAATATCACGGGCTTCGAAGTTTCAAGATGACAATAAACCAAGACGAAAATAAGATGCAGAAATTGGCCCTTGGAAACTAGTTCGGATCCTAGTTGGCGCTTGAGCTCAGAGTAATCATATGTAAAAGTTCTTGACTGATATTTGCACGGCGTCTGTGAACAGTCGATTAATAGCCTATTGGAAATTACGATGACAGGATTAATGTAGACATACATATGTACTAGCGTTTTTTTGCCGATCTTCACGAAACGTCATCACTGACAGCGGGCGTTTATCTATCTCAGGACATTCTTCAGTGAAGTTCACTGTATTTGAAGTGAAGACTTACATTATCCTTGCAATGGGAAAACTATGCATTCTCTCCGATTGCTGGGAAAGGATATTATAGAGCCGGTAAAAGTTGGATAGATCCGTGGTTTGCCCATAGCGTCAGGTTAGAGCTAATCAAATTTTGTTACCGCTTGATTCTTTGCGTCTTCTGCTTGGTAACCAGCGTAATTTTTAACTCTGTCATGGGTTATTTCGGCCAGTGGTTTTGTTTCATATTGAACGCTCTAGTGATCTGTCGTAGTAAGGTGCACTCGAGGAAAAAATAGCAATAAACTGCTTAAACCATTAAACGGCACTGTCTGCGGTACCGGTCCGGAGCGCAACGCCTTCGACAAATGTCAGGGAGCCGTTGCCCGATAAGGCGATTCAAAACGTTTTAAGTCCTGGAGATGAAGTTTTTGATAGAGCTGTCAGCAGGGCAACAATGATTAGTAAGTAACGAACAGAATCACAAAATGATTTACATAAGTACTTTATGCGTCCATCAGAACAGCAAAAAAACCTATCAAGTTATTACTGGTAAAAAAGCGATCCTACACAGCATCAGATATTGACGTTCCGTAGTATAGCATCCTGGCTTGGTCGCTGCTCCCTCTGATATATGAGATGTGGCTCAAGAACAAAATGGAGGCAAACTGGATTCGGTGTCGTTAATGTACAGCGTTGCGCTGATAGTCAGTCAGTGCTTTGAGCACTGTTGACTTGGTTTACGTCATATTTTTCAGCCCTTCGGCTAAGAAGCAATGACCAGACCGTGTGAGCAAAGTCGGCGGTCTCCTTGCTTGCAGCCATTATGCAACGACAGGGAGGGCGTCGTTCATCGCCCCCGCCTTCCCGGACTAATGTTTCGGGAAAGGATCATCGCAGAGAGGCTAGCTCTTCTGCAACCGCTCATGATACCAATGCTTTGGATACCAAGGACCCATTCACCGCGATGAGCTTGCTGCGCAAGCTTCTCAACAACACCGCGCGTACTGGGCACAAAATCTCATCGGAGGACCATAAACTATCCCTCCGCTTATTGTCGATCATTGAGCCTTTCATTAGTCTTCATCCGGTAGACGAAAGCCAAATTGCCACGTTGACTAGGCAGCCTAACGAAATCCTTGATATGATCGCGTTTCACATCGATAATCGAAAGGACTTGCTATCATTGGCACTGACATGTCAACGACTCCGCGATATTGTCCTACCCCGACATTTGGAGTACCGCTTCATTCAGTGCAGGCCTAGTTCAGAGAGGCTTTGGAGGCATCTTATCGCACACCCCCTGCTGGCTTGCAATGTCCGACGTCTTCACATAATAGACGAAATGTCCAAGGACGTTGAAGTCATCCCTTCCCGCGTCGCCGAGGAAACTCCTGTCGTTGAAGCGCGCAACCAGGAGTTGGACAGGCACATCATACACCAGTGTCTAATTATCGAGGCATTGGCACGTATGACGACACTGACGACGTTTTCCTGGTCATGTAACAGTTCCTTGATTACTTTTGATGATGTTTCACCCACCTTATTCACTTGTGAAATGCTTAAGGAGGTGGACATCACCGACAATCACATTTTTAGTGCCCGCTCAATTAACGGATTTGAGCAGAATGAAGGCACCTCACTAGCAAGGAACCAACTCGCCTCTAGATCACAGGTAAGTCCGAAGGAAAACCGCTCGTAATTTCACACACAAAGTTGGAATTTATAGATATTGGATGTTCCGGATTTGACGTCGGTTGCTGTCAGAACTGCCAGAAGTACCTCGCGTTTAGGCAAGCATCCATCTCTCGAGAATATTCAGACACTCCTTATTTCCCATTGCCCAAACCTTACAACTCTAAGGATTGGTTACGATCACCGCCGGCCTTTCATCCCCCGAGCCGATGACTTTTTCGCTTTAGGTCGCTGGCCAAATTTACAGAACCTTAGTCTTCAGAACCTTTGGTGCTCCACTCAAAACGGGTTTGAAGCTGCCACAGATTTCCTAGCCGCACACCCGTCATTGGAGTATCTTCAGTTTGAACTCGGTCGAATCCAACTGGATCTCCCTCCGAATTCACTGCCGAAACTACGTGAGCTGGCCTGTTCCCGCGACGTAGCGGTATCCATTTTATCATGTCCCCGCGACAATGAATATATTCGCCCTCTTGAATGTATCAAAGGCGTCAAATTGAGCGGTGGTAGAAAAGAAGAATTTCTAAAGAGCATCGCCAAATACTCAACTTTGAGGAAGATTGAACTCGCTTGTTATAATGATCTCGAAGACGTCAGGAAACTGGCAGAAGCTTCTCCCAGGATAACATGGCTGGATGTGGGGAAAAAGTCCTCCAGTCTTGCTAAACCCAACAGTGGAGCACCTACGAGCGTGGTATGATATTCTTTACGCGTTTAATTTCTTCTCAGGGACCGTGCTCTTATTCGCTGATTTTAGAACGAATGGGCTCTTATTCTGTCATCGCTTCCTGAATTGACGACATTGCATGGCGTTCACTTTTTTTATGAATTTTCCGACGCTTTGTCTCATTCGGATCGCAGCCGCATAAAGAAGAATGACGAGGTGGCGTCAATGCTTGCTTGGAAATGCCCCAAACTGAAACGAGTGGACTACTCCGATGCTGTCGGCAAGGTTGTCATCCTTGGAAAGGAAGGGGACAGATCTCGCTGGGAAGTTAAACGGTTGAAACAGAAGGATATCCTGTGTTATTAAACAGCATTACAAAGTGTTTGTTACTTAGGAAGGTTAAACGATTTAAGCATTACCCTAGACGCCACATTGATACACGTTGCCTGAAACAAATTTGATGAGAGCGCTTTAAAACACTGGTTCCTGTTCGTTAAGTCGATTAGACTGACATACAACGCAAGCTCTGTCGAGGATCTCAGTGTGTCGATCTGCCATCAAAGTCACATGCGTCATTTCCTTTTTTTTTTCCTCTCAACCATAGCAACTATTAATAATTTCTGATGCAGTTGCGTGTTGATACCACCTATGCAGCTTTTGATAAATCTACGCCGAGACCCGTAACGATATCGAGATTAAACTAAGATAACGGACTTGATGATTGATGATGGATTATAATACGATCTGTTCCGAGATGGAGACGTAAGGCTGTAGTATCCATCGCCGGAATGCTATAATAATGGATTTCCATACATTCATTTTCAAAGTCCCCCTCTTGCTCCACAAAATGATTGTCGCTTTCGGTCCTACTCACGACTCGTATTTTCTCGCTCACGGAGACAAGTTCTTTGTCAAGAATCTTCCTCCCTCTTTACAGAATAAGCTGTAAGTAATATCCTATATATTTTTGCTCATGATCTGTACGCACACGTACGTCTGGTAGGGCATCAGGGCAGCTTAACCCGATTCATATGACATGGATGAGCATAGCTAAGGATGGGCGACGCTGGGCAGCCGATAATACCTTGACAGGAAGAAGTAGGTGATCGCTCGACACACGTGAGTAGTACGACAAGAAATACTTATACAATAAAAATCAGTCTGGTGGGACAGCCGAATTGGAGAGCCCATTCAAAATGCTTTCATGGGTATCCCTCCAGCTTCTCCAAGCAATTACGTCTCGTTTCCCGAAGAGCCGGATGGGCATTTTTTAAAAGGAATCAATCCTGGCGCTTGGTCAGCTGAATTGAGCGATCTATACGTTGACTCCGTTAGGGAGGCTCAGCGAGATATTGATGGCTTCGATTTGGGCTTAAAGCGCATTCTATTTGGAGTAGGAGGGAGTCACATCTTTTGCTTCGATAATGGTTTCCAGGCAAAACTCCAGGGAGCCCATGACCAGACTGGAAACGCTTTAAACAAGGTTAGCTATGATATTACGTTTCGCGAGAGGACTAAAACGGGGGGTTGAATGGTTCCTCGGCTAGGTTCTTCGGGAGTTTGCGTCACGGGGTCCTGGTTGGATCATTGCTCCAGGTTCTGCGCTAAGCTTGCATGATCCTCATATGTTTGTCCTAGTCTTCCAACATTTGGGTAGTGGAATGGAGGAAATTCGATGGGTTGCACCTCAAGAGATGTCCGACCGCATAACAGAGCTTATTAGGGAGGCGAGCGAGTATAATGCGCAACAAGCAGGTGCGAGAATTGTCCGTTCAGCATTGCAAATCTTATCCTGATGAAAAGACATCTGATTCATGGCCAGGTTTTGGGACGGGGCAATCGCGAAAAAACTCTGTAAGTCGAAAGAAAGCTGCGTTTGCCAACAAGTACTGAACCAGACATGAACGCAGATCTATCCGTCAAAACTAGTGAGTTCCTAACTGATGAACTAGTTTGATCCTAAAATGCGCGACACCCGTTTGAAGGATCGATCATGGCAGAATTCATCATCTCTTCCTTCGGGCCGTATTGCCTTTGGGTAAGGGCCAATGTTTTCTGATGTTTTCTGGTTTTATTTTGGGCGAACTGGAGATACATATCAATGATTAACGAATTTCTCTCCTTCATGACAATGTCTTTTTCATTAATCTTTGTATTTTATCTGTACCTGTATGGATGCAATGAAGATGTTTGGGTTTCCGTTACATGATGGCAGTCTCCTTGGTGGCGCGGTTTTCCTTTAGGTAACGTAGTAGCGAACCTCTACGGATGTAGAGATATTGGATTTGGATAAACTTACTTGCTAATGAGCGTTTAAAAGGAAATCTCCCTCATGAGGATTCTTGACGGTCTAAACCAACTTGAATTACGAAGGTGCCCAAAGGGCCCAAACTTGTCTCGAATTTCAAATTATGATTATATAACACTGTTGCGTGGCTAGTGGCCGATTTAGGCGGAATTATCGGGTGAAAAATTAAGTTTTGAGACTCCTCAACGTCCGAGTTAACATCGGCAGATTCTTCTAGAAATACATCTAGCACCATGCAAGTTGCAGTGAAACCTCAGATGAACACGGTGTGACAGCCGTGACAAGATGCGAACTCTTGCCATAACTCTGTGCACACCCAAGGACTATTGAAATGTCAAAAAATCAGAAGGCATCTGCTAAAAAAATCACCCAAAAAGTGTTTCGGGAAGTTTGGGACGAATTTTACAACTGGGACGAGGAGTATTGCAAGCAAGCCTTAGCGAGCCTAGCACCCACGTCTCCTGCCGCGACAGCCTCAAAAAAGTCACAGTCAAGCACCAGCTTGTGTCAAACACCAAAGGCGGTACATGTATCAAGATCAAAACCTGGCAAAGAGAGTTATGAGTTCATAACATTTTCTGAAGGATGGCAAGGGCCATCTATTGTCCAACAATGTCCGCCTTCATACCAGTGTCGAACAACAGAACCCTTTCCACCGTACGAAGCATGTACTTACTCGCGCAAGAATCTTTACTATGGCGACGATTGCGATGTACTACCCTTTATGCCATTCTCAGACAAGCCTGACTTTCCCGGTGCTGAATATCTAGAGCACTTTGGTGAAATCGGGTGGGATGATCCGAAGGATCCAGATCGTGAGTTCATAACTTGTCAACCTATATGGTTTTGATAGAAAAGATACTAATGCCACACTTTCAGTTGAAATAATATTAGCAGAAGTTGTTCGTCGGCTTCACTTTGATCATGGTCTTTCCTTCCAGGAGATTGATGAAACAGACTGTCTACCAATGCCCATCATTGAAGAAAAAAATAGAGCTGGACTTCTTCAAGTGTTAAAGGAAAGGTCGGTTCAATTTGGCTAAATTTATTGATACATTTGAAACGATCTGATTGTAGGGATCAACTGGAATGGCCAGGTGCAAGATCAAATTTACCTCCTCTTCCTCGGTCCGATCAACCGCCTCCCAGAAGCTTGAGGAGACGCGTCAATGGGATACATTACGTGTTCTGTCCTAACTTGAACTGTTTGGAGCCATATTGTCCAACGCATTGTTGGTTTCGTTTAGTCTCAATAAATATCTAATCACTCTGACGACCACCCAACTAGTAACATTGGATGGAGGTGTCAGGCCGAAATACTCTATCGATCATGATGGTGACTTTTCATCGAGAAGAGATCCACCGTGCGGAAATGCTTGTTACAAAGTTGGAAAAATTACTCAAGTATGTGGATCACACTGCAATTCCCTGCCTCGATAATGATTTTGTTGCGAACAAGGATCTAATTTGGGATGATGCTGCTATAAATGATCTCAAGTATATTCTAGAAGGTGCAGCTAGCTTACCCAGCTGTGATCTGGCTGTTGTATGTGATCGCCCATGTAACGAGGTATTTGTTTTGTCATGCTTTTTTGATGGCGCGTGGTAGAACTTATTTTTAAACCAAAGGTGTACTATCAAAGACGAAATTTCATCGCTAAAACTGGCACACAACCAATTGATGATATCGAAAAAGACGGAGATAAATCAGATAATGGAGACAGTGAATCCTCATCTGATGAAGATAAAGAAAAACCCAAGTTTGGTATGATTACTGTTGTAAATTTGGCTCTTTGACAATTGTAATACTGACATGGGATATCAGTCGATGTCCTCCGGCAATTTCCCAGTCCTGATTCTGTTCCTCCGTACGCTTTTGATGCATTATTATGGTTTGATGGTTTCGGGCTAAGCTTTGACCTTCATCAAGCTCCGAAACTTGTCGACATACTGGAAGATGTAACGCAGCGACTGATTGTGTTTGCTATCGGAAAAGTTTGCATTGCCATCGTAATTGCTCATGCGACAAGACTTGTCCGTCGCTTCTTCATGCTTCAGGCTGAAAGTTTAGTAATGGTTATTTTAGGCATACGAAGACCAAAGGGCTGCAAGTGTAATGGTAAAAAGCTCTGTCATACCATGAAATGTCCTTGTCACAAGGCAGGCAGAGAGTGCGACCCTGAGTTATGCCTAAAATGCGAAGCAAAGTAACGGTGCTCTTCTCTTTTTATTAAATTGGCACATTGATTAATCTGGTGTTAACAGTGGTAAATGAATTGCGTGTGTCTCTTTCTCTCGGGAACAAAAAACTGACGACGTCGTGCACACGACAGACGTCAATTCTCAGAAATGCCGTAATAACGGCCTACAGCACGGAAGAAGGAAGGTTTGTCACTTCCGCCTTTAACGTCTGACTGTCCATTAATTTAAACCCTACTTTGCGTTGATATCAACAGGCTGTGGAGGTTAAGGAGGGCGCATTTGGATTAGGTCTCTTTTTAGCCGAGCCGGCTAAAGAAGGCGACCTCATTGGAGGTTCGGCGGCGCACCTGCGCTTTTGTTTCGACCTTTTTATAACTCACAAAAAAACGTCTAGAATATGTTGGAGAAATCATCGGTCAAGAGATGACAGAAGCTCGAGGGTATAGCAATTCTTTACACTCTGTAAAAGGTCTAATTACTACCCACTTTTAACAGATTGCAATCGCGCTATCTCGGCCGCAATTACTTGTTTGCGCTCAATGCAACAAGCACTGTTGATGCCGCGTTGGTTGGCAATGAAACAAGATTCATTAATCATGCATCTGGCAACCAGGCAAATTGCCGTGCTGAAGGTCTGATCAAATTATCACTCATGCTTTGCAATGTTCCTTGACTCATTATTGTAAATTGCACGGTACAGTCCGAGAAGTGAACGGGGATCACCGGATAGGTAAGAACGTGTTTGAACAACAAGCGGATACTTTTAGCTGATATATTTCCTTCACCCCTTCCCGCAGGTGTATTTGTTGGTATGTTTCTTCCTCCCCTCCTTACAGTTTGTACACGAGCGATAAAAATCAAATTATGGGCGCCAGTCAAGAAATTAATTCAGGTGGGAGAAGAGTTGCTTATGAACTACGGAGACCAGTATTTCATAACGACTACAAGCGGGACTCCGAGAGCTGGAGGAAAAGCGTCTCAAGCACAGCCTTGACTTCCCTCGGTTCACACGACGATATCAAAGAAATGATCATCATTTTAATGCCATGTCTGGCCCCCAGGAACTTGTACATACACCCATACTATAATATTACATTCATTCATAGTCCAGAGTCTATTTGTTTACTTTTGAAAAAGCTTGAAAAAGAAAATTTATAGACCGGAAAGTGCATGGAGGGCAAAATCCCATGGGGACATGGGCGCTTGCCTTTCCTACGCGTTTCAATCGGCGGCGCCTGATTCGTTGTTCGTGGTTATTTCGCTTAGTCATCAGTTGATACTCACATGCCACAAGGTTTGTTTAGGCTTCCTTTCGTTTTTTCCGCACTATAATCTGAGCATTCTTTATCCTTTTGAACATCCATGGCAGAGTATCCCCAAGTGCTCGCCCCTCAAGACGATGGGTCAGGTATAATTGCCGAGACTGTCGAGCAAGGACCCCCGGCTCCCATCACAGAGCAAGAAGTCGGCGAGTATCGAGAACAAGATAGGTTTCTTCCAGTGAGTTACCCGAATTAATATGCGAAGTACTACAAACTGATTGGACGGCGGCGCAGATAGCGAACGTATCTCGTATCATGAAAGCCGCCGTGCCACCCACAGCCAAAATTGCCAAAGATGCAAAAGAGTGTGTTCAGGAATGCGTTTCTGAGTTCATCAGCTTCATTACTTCTGAAGCTGCAGAGAAATGTCAGACAGAAAAGCGGAAGACAATTGGTGGGGAGGATATCCTTCTGGCGATGAATCTTCTCGGCTTTGAGAACTATTGCGAAACTTTGAAAATATACCTGGCCAAGCTGCGAAGAGTGCGTGGCCTTTTCCTTTTTTTTCTGTTGATTTCGTTGTTTCTGTGGGGGTTTCGAAAGATGAACTTTTTTCATCATCTAGCATCAGTATCAAGTTGCTGCAGCACGAGCAGGAGATGGGGCTGAAGGTGAAGGTGAAGGCGAGGGTGAAGGCGAAGGCGAGGGAGATGGTGACGAAGGAGAGGGAGATGGTTTTCAAGACGATGATAATCAAGCGTCGACGTCATAATTCATTCATGTATCAAATATCTCGTCTGTTGTGTCATGTAGTGTTTCCATTTTCTTCTCCGGACGTTCTTAGGAACAGACTGTGTATTGGTTTAATTCCATTATATCAATGAAATAACGCTTTTCCACGTGGCGCTGTTTGTGTGAACCTACGTTCTTGGAGAAAGCTTCGAAGTATCCAAAGCATCCTATAAGATAAAGATAAACAATCGAGCTAAAAAAACCCAAAAGCTTAAATAAATTAGAGTGAGATAGACATCTCCGATAAGTTATGATTCGTCAATATGTCGTACAATGGCAATAAATATGTTACAAATGATATGTTAATCTTGTACATTGTTATAATTTCTCAAGGTCATTGTTCTCGTTATAGTAAAAATGGTTGGGATGATGAAGTATTAGTGTTGATATGATAGGTCATGGGGAAGATTAGAGTTTAGAGTAGCAGAATGGTGATTGTCCTAAAGGCCTTTGCTACCTGAACCGGGAGGTTGGTTGCCTGTGTTGTCTACAAGCATCACTAAAATACACATCAATAAAAGTTCTGCAGAGAATGATAAAAATGTGGTCTTACTTAGTGGTAGCTTGATGCGCCTACTAGCGGTACCGCCATTGTTACTGAGCACCGCAGGAGAGTTGGGAAGCGTTGACGATTCGGAATCCGAAGAACCGTAAGTGACACTGCCCTCCCGAGACAGACTGAGCTGTTCCAATGCCCATGTCAATTTTTTGAGGAAATAATAATCGACATCTGAATTTCTAGCATCTAGGGAAGCCGTCTGATAGTTCAAGTCCATTCGTCCACCTTGTGAGAAACTCCCAGCCGGTTCTAGTTTCTGACGAGAAGAACCATTAACAGAAACCCCCCGAGGTTGAGAAGAAGCAATTTGTGGGTAGGTCATTGAATGAGTGTGTGAAATGTGCGTTGGAGAGGTGGAGTTTTGTGTATTTTTGTTAGAAGTGTGGACAGGATGGACGAAATGGACGAACGTTTTAGCAGAATCGTGAGTTGTCCGTTAAATATCTTATGATTGTGCCAACTATTATCTAGGGACATTGTGATGAATCAATATAAGATGCTTTGTCGCAACTGGCCAAGGAATGGCACGTGGTTCGTTCCAGAGCGCTGTTCGCGCTATGCCGCGGCGGCTGTCCGACTCCATTCATTCCTATTGAAATGACGCAATCACACCGCAGGCTGGACTCATTGCCCATCAAGATTATGTAGGGATTTCGTCAACACGACCTGGAGTATCGCCTTTTTTGTTGTAGCAAACAAGAGCAAGCTTGGCGAAACCGGAAAAGCTGACGCAAGGCTTGAATAATTCTGGCACTGCGTCGGTGAAATGCACCCGCACGAAGATTCTTAAAACTAAGAATAGCCCGAAAGAAGAAAGAAGAAAAGGCTTGGCCCCTATCGCCGCTATCGACTTCCGTACTTTCCTATTAATGAACTCAAGCATCTTGTTGTTGCCAAGTTTTCGCCGCGCCTGATAGTTCAAAAAGGACCAAGCCAGTCCATTCTTATAGTTTATCATTGTGGCGCTTTTCCTCTCAACGTTCAAATGTAATTCAATTGAGATACATTGATTACTTATCTATAAGTTCATTTGGAATTTCAAAAAGACCGATCTCACACGTCCAAAAGGGGAAGTTGGACAATACTAATTCATTGACTGAGAGCTTTTTTGAATATCAAAGCCAGGATGCCAACTGAAGATATGTATAAAACTACATACATCAACAATGGACACATGCATTAAAAACCAACTCAACGCAACTTGTATATTTGACTCAGCTCAGTGCCGATGAAATCATTATCGGATGCGCTCTTGTCCGGTTGTAATGAATGTGATGCATGTGATGCGCGATATCGGATTTTGTTATTCAGCTCACTTTCGGCGTCACGAAACGGAACTATGTATACTTCCCTACCGTTATCTTCTCTTCATTGTTCGAGTTCAAAAGAACAACGCATATCTTCTTTGGGCGTCTCCGAGCAGGACGACTCGACACAAAGGAACACCTCGATAACAGCACAATGTGAGAAAACGTACCCCAGACTCTCACTGTGATAAGGAATAAAGGCCATCACGATAAGCTTGGGATGATTCACAAAGGTCGTCGGCGACATTCTGAGAATCTGTTCAGATAAAGGGGATGTGAACGCTGCTGCGCGACATGTTACAATTGTTGGGTGCGTAGGGTATTTATTTGGACACAGACGATGTTGAACTTTCTTTTTTTCGAAGCCACGACTAGTTTGAAGGTACAATCTTGTCTATGAGTGGCCTGCCTTGACACGCCAAAAGAACGGGTTCCGGGACGTTCCCTGTCTTTCTTCGATAGAAGCTTGCAAGTGTCAACGTGCCAATAAAATATTTGTTTAAATTCGGGCAGAGAAAAATCGAAAACTCATCTGGGAAATACTTTGGGGCAAGTTTGCGTTTCCATCGAATTTAAAAATAAAGTTCTTCTAAATCCTCATCTTTGTGGGAACGAAGTGCAATGCCAACTTTCACTTGCCCCAGGGCCAGCTTGCATTCATGGTAACTAGCTAACTGTCCAAAGAAACTTCGGTACAAATGTCGAACTGTCGCAGTAGTGCCTGTAGAGTCATGATTTACGCGCAAAATCTAGACCACCGATAAAACGTGCATTGTGTCAGACCCCTTGCAAAAACTTTAACTAATATGAATAAGAGGCGTGGATGCCACCATCGACCGACAATCATCAAACCTGACAGGCTATCGAGGGCGATCATGAGTGCAAGATGGGTTCCTATAAATGTCCAAAAGAAGTGGCATTGGACAGTGATTAGGACTTTTGACAACTGTTAAAGAATTAATACCGTAGCACGTGGGTTCACGGATAATGTCCATGCCTGGTCAGGTCGCGAAGCCTTCTATTGACAGAAAACCTCAAGACAAGGGGGTCACCTGTCTCGGGTGAAATAAAGTGATCGTGTCCGCTTTGTATAGTCCAGCAGTTGCTTTAACTGTCCTACCCGTTTCGGCGTCACAGGTTGAGCGTAAAATGAAGTCGAAAATTGTTTAGCTTTGTGCTTGTTTGAGTAGTGGTAGCCTTTCAGCGTGGGCGGTCATGGCGAAGAGAGAACCCCAGTTGCTAGTTGTTTCAGCGTTTATATGACTCGATGTATGACATGTGTCCCTTCAAGAGACGTTGCATGTCATGATGAAAATTCTGAAACATTAAAACCGGAGGAAAAGGTTGCCAGTGCGGTTCCTGAAAGGTAACTTGAATGCATGCGAAACGTTAACAGCCTTCCTTGTGAAATGCGCCATTATTTTTCCACCAGTCGGAGTAGGTGATTTAATGAAAGGCTTTAGCTATGAAAATAACATTTCACGTTAGCGTTAATTTAGACCCGCCTGAAATGTTTGATGCATTAAGAAAAGAAATAGACTTTATAGACTATGAGATATCCATTGGCGAGAGTGAAGATGGGAGCGATATTAGTGGTCGGCGGTGAATATGTCACTTTAGTATACTTGATGGCCGTATTTATCTAACAGGTACACTGCGATGAAAGATACAGAAGCACAAGGTACATTTTGATAATAGGGCGAATATGATTTATGGCCTTGACTTGGTTGAATGGAGGTGATGTCGGTAACTTCTGGTGTATGAGTATTCTCACAGGGCTGTGAAATTGGTGTCAAAATAATGATGATAAAATAAAACTCCCAATGAGCTCAGTTGTTTTGAAGCATACTGTCATTCGTCAAATTTGCGAATATCGCATGGAAGAGCGTTGAAAGGACTAAGCGAGTCACGCATAGTCACGTAGTTCTATGCCGGCGTTCTCGGCGAACTGTGTGCCGAATTCGGATGAAATATCAACAATCACGTCCCGACACAACTGCCATTTCACGGTCTCTTGCTCTGTCTGGCCCTTGCATCTAGTGCTGCTCTGCATCAGTTCTGTTTGTTACAAAGAACATCCAATTGTGGCAAACGTACACACAGCCCTCTCATCTAATCATTTCCTTGTTCCTGGATTTCAAAAAAGCCGTCTCTCTCGTCGAGTCCATTACTCAGTCTTTTCAAACTAGCCTGTGCTGCGGCCAACATCATCATAACAGAGGACTCCAATTAAAAGAGAAACAATGGAAACGACATTACTGGATTGCTATACGTGTAATCTCAAAAGTTCTGGTATTATGGAAACATGAGGTCCTGTCTAGACTCATAACAGTAAAACATGGACTTATGGGAAAGGCACATCTGATTGCGCTTCTTTTCGTGGCTTTCAACCAACATTTACGTCGGTGATTCCGCATAAGTAAATCTGTCACAGTTTCAATTGAAACAAGTGCCTTCCCACTTGGTGCGCTGTACAGGTCAAATCCCAGTGGTCCGGGCCATTTCCCGGTTTGTCTTTACGTCGGGTATAAAACACCCATAGAAATAGATTATTGGGTCAGGAAACCTTCCCTCTCGTCTTCCTAAAGCCCAGGTTTATTAACGATGCCTTCCTTCACCAAGTTCTTTGTGCTTGCTGCTTGTGTAGTCGCTGGTCTCGCTGCCCCCGGTTCGTGTTTAAGCTACTACGTCTATTGCCTATTATTGACATTAGAGGTACTCTAGAGGCTAGATGTGACGAAGCTAAGCTAGTTAAATCTCAAACCATCAAGACCTCTGGTGGATCTGTGTCCGTCAGCTCTTTCTCATGCGCCCCCAGAGTGTCGAAACGCCAGACGTCCTCGTCTAAAATCGTCAACTTGTCTGGACAAATTTGTGAGTTGACTGACACTCTACATCATTTTTGAAGTGTCCCTTTTTTTCTCATACCCTTTTGTTCAGGCCAGAACTCTTGCAGTACCGCTGCCGGACCTCTCCCTCCTGTCGCTGACGACTGCAACCAAATCCGAGAAGCCATCCAAATCCTCGGTGGTGTCGGCGCCATCGATTCTACCTTCACCCTCGGAGGTTTCGGCCAACAAAACCTTAGTTTCCAGACTTGCACTTTCTTCTTCCAGAACAACATTCCCAGTGAAGTTGAGTTTGACTGGTCGGACTTTGTGGGTCACATTTTGGGCATTGATACTTTCTTGTTGTCTGATTGTTATAACTTTCTCATCTAGGGAAACGATGCTAACCAAGCCGCGTCTGCTTGCTTCCCTCCTGTCATGCCTCTTAGCTCTGAAGGTATTTGCACTGGTCTCAACGGCGAATGGTTCGTTGCGTAAGTATTTGTTTCTTCAAAACCAGCTGTCTTTCATTAACTTGTCATTGGATACTAGTGCCGCCCACTCTTAAATGATATCTAAATTATGTGTATAAAGCGAATCTCATTTGATATATATATAAACACTTTTCTTTCTCAAACTCGTAGTGAAACGCACCGAAAACACTACACAGCGTGAGAGTGCGAATTCGTGAAAAAAGCTTTATGAGAGATACTTTACTGTTCATTATTGCTACTAGTACCAGAACTGTAACGAGAAAAGAACAGCTTGACTCCTAACCCTCTAGTACACTGTAGATAGTATCGGCCAGCTTGAGCCTGGTTGCTTTGTCAGCTCGGGTTCTCCCGAGGTTCGTGATACAACAAAAGTCAAAAGAAGAAGAGTGAATTATTTGATACATTCTCAATCCAAATGAAATTTTATAGCCCTGAAATAACGAATAAATAATAACATAGCAGTGTATTTGCACTGTAAACTTGAAAGTCTACCTCCCTTGCGCGAAATGAAGCGGAGTTTTCTTTAGTCGCGGTATGGAGGCGCTCAAGCGCGACGGCCACGTAAAGCTTACGACGAATCATGAAACTAAAAGAAATCTACAGGACATCCACATTTGCGTGGTCGCCGTCAGGAAACGTTCCTCTACTTGCTACCGGAACAGTTGCTGGTGCATTAGACGAGTCTTTCAGCAATGACAGCCGACTTGAAATCTGGAGTCCCAATTTTTTGGACAGCCGTGAGTACGCTCTTGGTGGAGATGCAGGTCAACCCAGTCCAAAAGCATCCATTACAACTACTTCAAGGTATAACCTATGTTTATATCATTGCCACATTGCATCTTACAATTGTTCTCTTTTATTCAGATTCAATCGTATAGTCTGGGGATGCGCCGACAGCGCAAGACCGTTTGGCATTCTAGCTGCGGGGATGGAAAACGGAGAGCTAGGGCTCTGGGATGCTGAAAAAATTTTGTCAGGAGCAGCGTATGACATCCAGATGCTTGATTTACCAGAGAATATCTATTCATTCTCAATCTAGTACCTCGGAATGCTTGATTTTCAAAAACTCGACACACACCGGTGCCGTCCGCGGTTTGGATTTCAATCCAATCCAAACTAACCTCTTAGCATCCGGAGGGACAAATGGAGAGGTAGGCTATCGTACTCGATCATATCTTCATATGTATCCTGATTGCGCTGGCTAGACCTACATTTGGGACTTGAAAGATCCCAGCAAACCCTACTCTCCTGGTGCACGAAGCACCAAACTCGACGAAACCACAGCTAACGCTTGGAACAATCATGTTCCACATGTTTTGGCAACTTCAAGTTCAACAGGATATACAGTTGTTTGGGATCTCCGAGCGAAGCGCGAAATGCTTGCTCTTGCTTACTCTGGTGGTGCGGCTACCGCAGGGAATGCCATGAACATCAACGCCATGGCGATGGGCAATAGACGTGGTATGAGTGATGTTTGCTGGCATCCCGATAGTGTGAGTTTTTTTTTGCAGAGATACATATTACTTTGGCTAATAGGTTATCCAGCCCACCAAACTTGTGACCTCGTCCGAAGACGACGTCTCTCCAATTGTCATGTGCTGGGATCTCCGAAATTCACGTGCTCCAGAAAAGGTTAGTCGTTCCGCCCTTCGTTTAAATCTATGATGATATCTTATACACACTCTAGATCTTGACCGGACATGAGAAAGGCGTTCTGTCCCTGTCATGGTGCAAACAAGACTCTGATTTACTCCTCTCGTGTGGCAAAGACAACCGCGTCCTCTGTTGGAATCCTCAAACCGGAGACAACATCGGTGAAATTCCTCCATCCAACAACTGGGCTTTCCAAATCGACTGGTGTCCGCGCAATCCGGATTTGTTCGCTACCGCTTTCTTCGATGGTACTATTGGTATCCACTCGATTCAAACACTCAACGAAGAAGCTGCATCTGCTACACCATTCCAGGACGATGGAGCTTCCTTATTTGATAACCCCAACTTTGGAAAGGTGTCGCAAGCAAGTCTCGCGTTGGCCCAGTCTCCTAAATGGCTCCGTCGTCCGGTCTCTTCGTCATTTGGTTATGGAGGTCAACTCGTCACTGTCGGAAACCTTCCCGGTGCCCAGGGACGACATCAAAGCAGTTCTGTCCGTATACATACCGTCGTCACCGAGCAAGCTATCATCCAAAGAGCCCAAAAGTTCCAGAGTGCCATCGACGAGAAGAAGCTTGATACATTTGCCCAAGAAAAGACAGCTCAAGCTAAAGAAAACTCGGAGGATTACGAAAGCTGGAAAGCTTTACTCAGCTTATTCCGAACAAACTCACGTGAAGAATTGATCGAGCTCTTTGGGTTCTCGAAAGAAAACGTCGCGTCTCAAGTTGCTGAGGCGGTTGCTAAAGTTAAAGCTTCTGCTGCCGCTGCTGCATCCAAAGTTGATGAGGACGACATGGGTACTCCACATGAACCCGTGGTCACTTTTGCTGAGCCGGAGACGATTCATCACGAAGGCGCTGAAAGCTCCGAAGCACCTCATAGCGGTGGCATTCAAGCTTCTGAAGCTACTCCATCTGAATTCAGCACGAGCGCGACTTCCGACGGAACAAAAGCAGCCGATATTGAGTCCACTACCACCGAACATAGTCTATTCGCTGATGATCTCATCGCTGGAACACCGCAAGCTGAAGCAGCCGCCGAATTCTTCAGCACTATGGGCCCCATACCAAGTGCTATTCCTTCTCATCTCTTAGTTCCACACACCAATTATACCCAAGACTCTTCCGTTGCTGCTACCATTGGATCAGGACCTTCCTCCGTTGCCTCTGAAACGCTGAAGAACAACAATTTCTCAATTTATCCTGCGGAAACGTCGGAATTAGATCAGCTTCTGACAAAAGCACTAGTATTAGGAGACTTTGAATCTGCAGTATCGCTGTGTATATCGTCGGATCGTTTTGCCGATGCTATACTTTTGGCTGTAAAAGGAGGCGAAGCGTTGTTACAGAAGACTCAAAAGGCTTACTTTGAACGACAAACCGCGTCACTTCCTTATCTTCGACTATTCCAATCGATTGTTTCGGATGATTTGGATGATATCGTTCAAAACGCCGATTTGCGAGAATGGAAGGAGATCTATGTCGTCTTGTGTACATTTGCCAAGAAAGAGGAGTTCTCGTTGTTGATGGAACAACTTGGACAACGTTTGGAGTTCCAAGGCAATCTCGTCAAAGTTTCGGAGCTCGTTGATGATCCTGATGTGAAAGCCAAGGAATTCAAAAGACATGCGACGCTTTGCTATTTGGCGGCTCAAAAGCTTGAGAAGGTGGTCAATATCTGGGTGGAAGAGATGTGTCAAGAGGAGGAGGATCTTCAGCATCGGGAGGACGTGCTTTCTGCGAAAGCATCTCGCTACACCGTTCATGCGCAAGCTCTTCAAACGTTCATTGAGAAGGTCACTGTGTTCCGTGCCGCAACACAATATACCGATGCAGATCTTAATCAATCTTCAAGCGAAGCTGCAGCTAAAACATACAAATTGGCTTCTCTATACGATCGTTATATCGAATACGCAGATCTTCTCGCTTCTCAAGGGCTTGTTAACGAAGCTGTCAAGTACCTGGAATATACTCCGGTCGATTATACAGGTTTACCCGGTATGGAGTTCGATGTGGCTAGAAAGAGACTACTAAAAGCTGCTGGGAAATACGACGCTCCGACTCCAAAGGTTAATACTGTTCCTGCACCATCCGTCGCTACAACTACGACCTATGGTCAAAGTCAAGCCTACGGCACGACAACCTATGGATCAGTTTATGCACCCCAACAACAGCAGCAGCACCAACAGCAACACCAGCAACAGCCAATTCAACCATCTGTGTCGACTAATACTTACGGATCGTACAATCCTCCTGTTGCTGCACGTTCTTCTGTGGCTCCAGCACCGAATCCCTATGTCAACCAAAACGCACCGACGTACCAATCACAATCATACGGCGCTTATGGTGCAGGCGGTGGTGCAGGTTCTAATGCATATGTACCCTCGGCCGCGACATACACCCAACCCGCACCTGCAGCTCAGACGGTATCTCCGCTAGCACCACCAGTTGTAAGCGGACCAGGCTCAACAGCGCTTCCACCGCCACCTCAACGTATTAAAAGAGAAAACGGAGGATGGAACGATGCGCCTAGGATTCCGAGCGAACGACGCAGCACGCCCAGTCAATCCTCGAACAAAGTTGGTCCTTTGACGGCGCCGTTCCCCAATTCAGCTCCGACTGCTGGTCCAGCGACGCCTATTAGTCCGTATGGACCGAATGCGCAGGCTCAACCGTTACCTCCGCCTCCTAGAGCGGGAGCATCGACACCTCAGCGTGGTGTGATGCCGCCTCCTCCTCCACGTGGACCGAGCGTTCCTCCAGGTCCAGGTCAAAGCGGGCTGTCAGGACATCCGCAACACCCTTCTCAAGGGCAGTTCGCTCCGCCAGGAAGACCAGGTTCGGGAGGATCAGGTCAATACGCTCTTCCTCCTCATGCTCGTGCCTTGTCTCCTCCACAAGGAGGTCCACCTTCTAGACCCATATCAGGTACACCTCAATTCGCTGCTCGCCCGCCTCCTCCAGCGGCAGCTGCACCCGGATTAGGCATGGGAATGGGGATGGGCCGTGGAACTCCACCTCCGCCTCAAATGCAGAATCTCGCGTATGCTCCACCCGCTCGAGCAACGCCTCCGCCGTCTCATCACCATCATCAACAGCATCAGCAGCAGTTGGACGGACGACCAGTCGGTGCGCCTGGAGCTCCTGGAATGCAACAGCAGCAGCAACATCACCAACCTCCACCTCCGTCTGGACCGTATGCGCCTCCGCCGGGTGGTATAAGTAGACCTGGACCTCCTACAGCAACTGGGATGCAAGGACCGCCGCCTCCTTCTGGACCTCCAGGACCACCAGGACCTCAAGCTGGCGCGCCACCGCCTGCACCTCCACCTAAAGCTGTTCCTCAAGGTCCAAAGTATCGTACGTATCTCGCTCTTTTTTCGTGTGTATTTTATGGGTGTACTGAACTTATTATGACAGCTCCTGGTGATCGTAGTCATATTCCAGGCGCCACAAGACCCATATTCGATTTCTTGTCAGCAGAAATGACACGCATGAAACAAATGACACCTGTAAGCCCCAACTTCAAATTCAAACTCTTTTTTTCTTCGCTTATTCATTCTATCCTTTTTAAAGCCTGCACAAAAACGATTGGCGGACGATACTGAACGTAGACTTAATACTTTATTCGATGCTCTCAACTGTGAAACGTTATCGCCGTCCGTCGTGGAGCAGTTGAAAACACTGATAAATGGTACGTAAAACTCGCAAAGCTGAAACCAGTTCCGATGGCTGAGAAAATTGGTTATAGCAATGATAGCACGAAATAGAGATGCAGCGATGGCTATCCATGTTGAGTTGCTCACTCAAGGTTCTGTCACTGACGATATTGGTATGTGGATGGCCGGGGTGAAGCAACTGATCATTCGGTTATAAAGAAGAGAAGATGGGGTGGTGTTCGTTTTTCATCACAAAGTTTATGAAAATAAAGCTTTAATGCTTTACTTAGTATTCTAAAATCTGACTTTTCTGGTTTTCCTTTTTTTTTCTATACCAAATATATTTATCCAGTTTATCCCACTCACTCAAAGAACGTTACACTGGTATCTGCGTGACTGTGTCACAAATTATTGGCTAAGCAGGAGCCATGCCCTTTGGCGAGATTGTCGTCGGTCCTCCAGGGAGCGGAAAGACCACATATGCATATGGAAAACATCAGCTATTCTCAGCTCTCAAAAGGCCTATAGCCGTTGTAAACTTGGACCCTGCTAACGACAACATTCTGTATCCATGTTCCATCTCTATTTCATCACTCATTACGCTATCTGAAGTTATGGAGACGTACAAGCTCGGTCCGAATGGTGCTATGTTGTATTGCATGGAGTATCTGGAGGCTAATTTCGATTGGCTTGAGGAAGAACTGAACCAGCTGCAGTCAGATAAGGAGAAGGAGATGTATGTCGTTTTTGATTTCCCGGGACAGGTCGAGCTGTGGACGAATCATCCGAGTGTGAAACGGATAGTGGATTTATTAACAACCAAAATGGGATACCGAGTGCGTCTTAAAACAGCTTTTATTTAGATTTTCAAATCAGAATATGAATTGCTTGTGGAGCTTTTCTGTTTCAGTTAGCTTCGGTTCATCTTTGTGATGCTCATAATGTTACGGATGTTGGGAATTATGTATCGGCGTTGCTCCTCTCGCTCCGAACGATGCTACAACTTGCACTTCCGCATATCAATGTATTGTCCAAGATTGATCTTCTAGGACAGTACGGAGACCTGGGTGAGCTTTCTTTCCCCACTTGCGTCTTCGTCCCCTTCTGAACGTCTGGTCGCGTCAAGCATTCAACTTAGATTTCTATACCGAAGTTCAAGACTTGTCATACCTCCAAAACCTGTTAAACACTCATTCACCTCGATACGCCGCTTTAAACATGGCGATCTGTTCATTAATCGAAGACTATTCCTTGGTCGGTTTCGAAACACTAGCCGTCGAGGTTTGTCTTCCATTAGCATAAAGAATTTTATAGACTTCTTACCTCCACATTCAGGATAAAGACTCGATGCTTCATCTCTCCCGAGTCATCGATAAAGCAACAGGCGCAGTGTACGTACCCCCAAGCAACGCACCCGCTCCGGAAGGCACCGTCAACCCTCCAAACGCTTCTTCATCTTCATCCGAAAGACCGAACATGTATTCGTTATTCTCGAGCGCTAGCGGTCCCATGAAAGATTTTTACAGTAATGCTCGAGATGTGCAAGAGCGATGGGTTGATGCGCGTGATGAGTATGATGCTTTTGAGAGATGGCAGTGGCGAAAAGAAGGGGAGATGGTAGCTGCTCAGAAAGAGAAGGAAGCAAAAAAGGAAAGCACTACTGAGAGTGCGAAAGATGGGAGGGGTTTTGAGCAGAAGATTCGGATTAGAGAGCGGTTGTGAGGATCGGTTTGGGTCGTGTCGTGGTAAGTTGGGTGTTTGAATGCTGTTAGAAATCCTGTTTAAGAAGTTCTTAGTGTTTATGGCACCAGAATAGAGAAACAACAACACAGGGTGGCTATTGTGAACTTGAGCAGGTGTTCGACATACATACAAAGATGTATCCACTCGGATTCGGGCAAGCATTCCACGTGTGTGATTTCGATTCAAATTAGAAAGATGGTCAAATACGCCAAGAACATTTAGGTGTACTTTTAGACGCTAGCTCAGCCATTTCACATGCACACTTCACTCAGCTGTCTATTATAACGACATGTCATATAAAATGGTCCATCACAAAAATGCTCTAAATAATAAAGTCTAATCCTCTAAAACACGAAAATAAAGTTCAACATTAATATTTCATAACATCAAATTGGCAACAATTTATAAAAATTATAATATAATAACCGAAAATGCAAGTATTAATATTTCAATTCCATCACATACATAACATAACATACCACGGCGCACCGAGGCTGAAACGTCTTCCTGGGGGGTATCAAGATCATCATGTTGAATGAAGAAACGAAAAAAAAAGGAGAAGAATTTTGATTTTTTGTCTTTGTGTGTTTGCTCTCTCTTCAGTGAGTCATAACACACTTGCACTTGCACTCTGCGAGAGAATTATGGATCTAGTAACGGGTATATTCCGGTTGCACTCTACGTGGACGATCGGGGGGTCTATATCACGAAAACATGTTTGATTATGGTTATGAAGGTGAAACAAAGGATGGTATTACGCACGTCCGACCAGTTCTAAAATTAGCAGCATTTGTCATATATCTAGGTCTTTCCATTGGGTTTACGTTGGATGGCATCATATACTGTACATGTTGTGCATGACGAGGACGGGGGGAGTAATAATTAGGGGGTACATTAGCATATTTGTGGTCATAAGATTCGGGTGGCGGTGGTGGTGGATAGCTAAAAAGAAAACAATGAATGGAAACACACTTGGTAGAAAATTTTTGGTGGGACGTACTGCATGTTCATGTTGTCATAATTATCAGGATTTAGACGACTAATAACCCGTTTTGAGGGGTGACTTATATCATAAATTAGCTGAAGGCTTACTTTAAATCTTCGCCCCATTTTTTAGTTTCTGCGGCTTCTGCCTCAGCCCTTTTCAACAAAATGTCAGCAAAAGGAGTTATAACAGCAACTAAGAAAATTTTACCGACCATTCATCCCATAACGTTCGCGTATGGTTTTCTGCCTTGGAACGAGGGGTAAGCCTTTGTGGCGGAAGCTTGGCAGGCTGCCTTCCAGATCGACTAGGTGAGTCATCCAGATCGCTTATTCCCGCTCGTGACCTGAATAGAAACAATCATTAGTAATTGTTTAAAATGGAATTTTTGCGTCACTTTGTGAACTGGCAAGGTGGCAAGAAAAAAAAGCAAGACTGACGCAGGTCGAGATGGTGTGCGCGTGTCAAAGCGGTGAAACGTCCGTTGGTTAGGCTTGGTAGACGACTCTGTGTAGTAGCCGGCGACTTTTGTTCGCGTCGCACAAATTAGAAAAATAACAATCTTTTGTGAACTGTATCCTCACCTGTGGGTTCTCTTGAGATCGTGGAGCCTCTTGGCGTTGTTGACCCAGAGCGTAAGAACGTGCCTCTATCCTGTCAGGAGTTTTGTTAGGGGCAATTTTCCACGGGCTGACACGGTTTTGTTTAGACATACTTGAGCGGCAGATGCAGCTGCCAACAAATAAAAGAAATAGGTTGAATAAGTTTGGGTGTTTTGCAAGTATAGATGTTGTATTACGGTACGAACCAGCGTTGCCAGCTTTCCACGCCTTTGAATGTGTCTGCGAGATTGATTATGATCGTAAGCGACATGAGAGATAATCGATAATCGGAGACTTACAATAAATAAATCATAAGTACTCTTTATCATACCAACACCGATTCCGTAAGTACCAGAATGACTACCCGCGGGAAGCTGTGTAAGATCCATCGTCACCTCGGAAACGATACTAGGGTTTTACAGAAACGTATCGGTTAAGACGCGAACGCGTAAAAAGAAGAAAGTCTATACCTATCTATCCGTTCTTCCATGTTCCTCTTGATCTCACTGGACGTTTCTCCATTCTCGTACAACTTTTGGATCGTCTCCTGTAAAAATTCTATGCTCTTCTCGAACTTCTCTTCATTGGAAGGTGTCGGGGCCATGTGTCTCTTGAAAAAATAAACGCGTACAAAGGTGACGTAAAATAAATGAGAAAATTAATCGGAATAAATTCGTCAAGAGGTCGTCGGGGTATAAAGGCCCACAAAAAAGGCAGAGGTTCGTGAAAGAGGTGATTCTGGGCTTCACACTGAAAGCCTCTTTTTATATCATCATCAAACGGAAATTTTTGCTTCCGTGTACAGCTTATTCAGCCAAAGCTATGGACAAAACTATCGTCACCGAGGGTACCGGGCAATCAAGTTGAACTTTGAAGGACAACAAACGAGTCTTTGTTCTGAGGACAAATATTTTAGTCTTTTCTCTTTTGTGCGCCCACTCGACCCTGATCATCCTTGTCTTCCCCATACCTGCATCATCGTCGATTCCATAATATTATGACCGCATTTTTAAAATTCCGGGTGGAGCCAAGGCTTTCAGCCTCAAATATGACGGATTGTGAAAGCCATGTGTGGACATATGTTACTTGTGTTCATATCGCTCAGCCTCCTAGAGCCTCGATCGCTTTCGGATCATGGCCCCATGGGTACTAACTAGGACTGTCAATTCAGGGGATATGGGCATGATGGTACTAAAGAATGCTGTGGCCGTGTCAAACTAAAATCCGAGAATCTCGAAACGCGCAGGAATTTGCAGTTCCGATGTCAGTCATTTCTTCACATTTTCCTGAGTTTTCCGCAAATCTTATTCTAAATTCGGCGAGAGAATTACCTTTGGACAATACATCTGCATAAGTCTTAATTTTTTATTATTTTCGTTCCTTGTTATTTGAACAAGAACCTCCAACTTTGGCCAATTTGCCACTTATCGTATTGTTCACAGAAAGTGATATTATTGGACAATAGGAGCAACGCACAGATTATTTCCCCGACATATCCCAATTGGGGTGAATAAGAAGCAGCTTTTAATCAGAAAGAAAAAAAATTGAAAGAGATGGGAAACTCTGTCATATATTTCACATATAGAAGTGAAGAACAACCCTATTGACAACAACATAATTATGTTATGTATGTAAATGGTGTCTGGCTTCTCCCGCTTACGGTCGGAAACGATACAATCCGTTCTTCTCCTTCGGCATCTTGAATTGGGGCTCTTCTCAGGCCCTTTCTTTTATATTTCATCTCCTATCATCGTTACTAATGTGCCTTGTTGGTGAGACGATGGCCATACTATGTACATACGTATACGTGGCTGATGACCAGAGCACTCAGGCTGTTGCTCGAGTACTGCAACGCCAGTATCCTTGAGCAACGCCAGGGCAACTCTCTAACGACGGCGGCTGTGATTCTGCGTCCAAAATTGACTTGAGAGGATGGCTAGAGTCCTATCAATCCCCTAAACAAGCCATGACGAGCATATATATCTTTGATGTGTCTTGTCAAAATGTAGTAATGTACTCGTCCAAGAAATTACCGAGGGGTTGAGTTCACAGCAACTGCCAGTTAAAACCTAATTCATAAGATGAAATCTCGTCAGCTATGGTTGAAGTACCCCAGCTTTTGAATAAAACCTTTTTGGCGACCATTTCAACTCACGGTCCTCTTAGCACGTGAAAGGGGCTGAAGATTTGCATATATTGGGATATCCTATGGTCCAAGTTAAATGTCTTCTAATTCCCACGATATTATTATCGTGGAGAGATGAAAAAGAAATAACAGCAGTTCAAAGACTCATCATGATGCCTCCCCAAACTCCCGCTAGTTCAAAGGGTGAAGCCCCCTAGCGCGCAAGATACAACCCCATCTTCACGTCTTGCTGTCCCATCTAATTCAGGGAGCGAAAAAGCGCAAAGCTGGGTAATATCTGCCACAGGGAATGAATGTCTCTTCACGTATTGCAGGTAGCACAACGAATAAAAAAGACAACGGTCCATATTGCTGATGAACACTTCATCCCTTACCACCCTTGTCACACTAACTTCAACCCTAACATCCAGCCAATTGTCCAACTGCTTTGAGCAGCAACGAGACATCTACCCCCGATTCAAACGATGCGTTCCAGTCCCCAATTCTTATGCCTTTTAACCAACTTTATGACCTCGTAAAAAAAAAAGCTTCAGCCCTCCTACAACCATATCGCCTGGTTTCTCTTCAAATCCAGCCTTGTGAGTACGACGGAGCATGATCCAGCTGATCTATGTTGATAGACAACGAGGACCAATGCCCCGCCAGACAACGTCCAAATCCCAACTTCTCCCGTGGTTTTTATTACTGATACATCCACGACAACCCGCGAAAAACTGGAATGTCCATGTCAACGATTAACCACGGTTTTGCAACTCGCTAGCCCTGGCTCCAATGACACTAAACAACGACCATCAAAATTAATTTCCTTGCCATTTTCCATCCCCTATTCTCCCTCTCATTAGTTTGATGGTACAAACAAAACCTGTCGCAAGGAGGGCGCCTTTGAGACGACTCAGATGAGAATTATGCGAAGCTATTTTCCGGTGGTTTCCGGGCACACAAAATTTCGACCAACCTAATCCCAAATCTCAGAATTCAGGATTGATACCAAATATCCGTCGCTGTCGTCACATCGGTTTCCAAACTCAACCTGGCAAGCGGGAGAACAGACACAGGTTTGTAGAGGAGGGTGATTGTTAGGAGAGTATTTATGAGATAAGAGTGTTCTTGGCCGTGTTAATCAGTGTTTTGCCAAAAATGCCATGTCTGAAGGTATCACCATGGCAAGTTTAGAAAAGTAAAAAGTGCTGATGAGGATTGCGGTCATGGAACGTCGGAGCTCAAAGCTCGCGTGACTCGCTGAGTAATATCGTGACAGGTCGTGAAAAAGACCAATCAGAAAACGAGGTCGCAACGAAGAATCACTGCACATAATACTTGCTCGCATCTCGACGTCGTCATCGTCATTGCAAACAGCCGTTTAATTCGGATACCCAAGAACCCTTTTTGCTTCGCCAACTCCACCGACAATCAGGCCGATCATGCTTGATCGCGTTCCCTACGAAGTTTTCAGTAAAATCATCAAATTCTCAAATAGACATTCAATCAACGTCGACTTCGACTTCGATGACCAGACAAGTTTACCCCCAATCAAGGCGACGCGCGTTTGTCGTTCGTGGAGGAATACACTTATCCGCGACCCGAGCATGTGGACCAGCATCCGAGTCAAATATACCGAGGTAAACTCAGTGGAACTATTCAAGACTCTTTCGCGATCTAGTTCTCTGCCATTGAACGTGTTTATCGAGAAGGGAGACAAACCGTTCCTCCCGCATCATTTTGTCGACCTCATCAGCGTACTTCCTCGCGTTACACAAGAGATGCATCGAGTCCGACAGCTCCAAATACTGATCCCGGAGAATATGGCAGGCGCGATCTTGTCCCTGCTAAAATACCCTGCTCCTGTGCTACAAACGCTCTATTTCGAACTCGAGAGTCGTGAAGAAACTAATTTATTTGAAACCGAGGAATGGCTCAGTGCACTTCAAGAAACTTTCAGCAAAAACCTATTTCTCGAAAATTCGCCGAATCTCAAACATGTACATCTCCCAATTTCTGCAGGCCTTGAGGAAATTAACTCTGCCTCACTATTCCAAAATCTATCAACAATTCATCTTCAATTTATCTCTATGGTGGACATTGACTATGACAAGCTGCTCCTCGTTCTCCGTTCTTCACCATGCCTTCGCGTTCTAAATCTCAGCATGGAATTGATTTGGGCAGAAGCTAGGCCTGCCCGCTTGCTGCCTCCAACCTGTCGCATCCACATGCCGTATCTACGAGAACTCTCGCTTCGGGGTAAATGCACAATCGAAATCGTCGATTTCATCTCGACACACCTCGAGTTTCCGGTCGACAAGATAGACTTCGATATCACCTGCGCCTGTCCTTGCTCCGAGATCCATCACCACTCAACATCCCTGATACATTTACTTTCGCAACGACGTTTCTCAGCTATTTCGGTCTCTTCAGATTACGACTTCAGTTTTTTTGAACAAGAGCCAGACCCTGAATCTTCAACATCCATTTTGCATTCTGGCAGAAAGGCAGTGTTTACATCGCTGCACAATTCCAAGTTGATTACGTCATCACACATGGATTTATTCGGAAAATTCAATACATGGGATATTACACACGTATATCTGGAAGACGTTCCAATCGACCTCAATCCACTCAGACATTTTCTGTTGTCGCTAAAAAACGTACAATATTTGCGTATCAAATGTGGAATTTTTTTGGGGAGATTGTTCTTTCTTTTGTATCTTCAAGAAGGTTTATTGCCTCCGGATCTCGCGAGACGTCATATTTTACAACGTTTTCTTCAAGCAGTCTCGGAATCTGAAGCTGAAGAATCCGAGAATACAACCGACTCCGAACTAGTCAACAGTACCAACTTTGAATCAATTATCAACTCCAATCCTACTACCCAACCACGCTCATTTCCTTGTCCCTCTTTGCATACGCTGGAACTGGTTCTCTCTGACGCAACCGAGTTTGACGCATCTTGCACTCAAGCCCTCGCTGTGTGTTCTGAAATCCGCGGAGAAGCTGGACATCCGTTCAGATCTGTGCTCATTTCTTGTAAAACTTCGTTATCGGCGGAGCGTGTCAGAGATTGCCTGCAGGACTTGGACTATGACACCGAGATTGAACGCTTGCGGGACATCGTCGAAGTCAGAGTGTCGAGTGTGGATTCGAGTCCAGTGAGAGGGTTTTGAGCATGCATATAAGTATGATTTCATTCCATGGATAAAGCGACGAGATGTATAGCGCATGTGTCAAATATTTATTACTAATTTATGTAAATGATGTTTGACCGGGTTCTATAATACGAATTGCCATCGTGGGTAATAACTAGATCAGCGTTAGTACTTGAGCTTGAGTACTGAAGTACTGAAGCTTGACGCACATCTTTGAGCAATGCCAGCGGCAGGGCAATTCTCTAACGAATGTCCAAATCAACCTGAATGGATGACCGGAGTTTGAATCTTCTAAACGAGCCGCGAGGAGCATACATATATTTGATGTGTACTCGTCCACCAATGGACCCTTCTCTCTTGCGACAGTGGGACGTCATCGCCGATTTATCCTTCTGAACGATTCGGACTTTTGTCACCCCCTGTTCTAATAAACCCTATCGATGTTCCTAATGTACTAGCGTTGTGGTCAAACTGTTGGATAGATATTATGAAACCGAAGGTAAAAGGCGTTTAGATTGGCATGAGTGAAGAAAGTAAACTTTTTCCAAATTTCCGATCTTAAAAGGATTAAAGAGACAAAGATAAGTCTTTGAATATGCTGAATTTTTCTCATAAAAACAAATACATACAAGGTCCTATCGCCAATGGGAGCATAGACAGGATTTGCCCAAGGCCCTGGGAGCAGAAGATGAATGATCTCGCGAAGTTGGGGATGATCATTTATAGCCGCTTCCAGCATATATGAAGTATCTTGAGTGAAAATGAGTCTATTATAAATCCTTTTCAATGAAGGATTTTTGAGAGCATTGAGAACGACGTCTTTTTCGGCGATATAATATGCTCTTGGAACATATAAAGTTTGTAGGTTTGGTACGTATGCAAGGGCTCTTGAAATGGTTTCAGCACGCCAACGACGTGCGCGGAATCGAGTGGGAGAATCAGGGTGGCGGACCCAGATATGCTCATTGTAAGGATGATCGTACGAAACCTATACATTAGAACTGTGGCGTGAAGAATAAAATTATAAAATGAGAGATACAACATACCAAATTGGTCCATACGGATGTCATACACTCAACTAAAACATTAATAACACATTCATTTCCCTGGTTCCCTAGAAATCTGCCGTCGCGGAGGACGAAGTGCTGTGGATTGACCAGTTTGAGCCCACGACAGACTGCTCGCCCTTTGTTTAGAAGACATGCTGTCTAGGGATATACACAAAGACGTAAGTCTAGGGACTTTGGAGAGAATTGTGTAGATAGCTCTTCCTTGTGCTTCCTCGATGCGGAGTTTTCTGATATAGTGGCCGATGCGCTGGTGTCGTTGTCGCAGTTTGAGTGCCAAGGCATTCGCCTCTGACGTGGAAGTAATAACGACAGTTTCATAAGATATAGGGGCAAGTAATCGTTTCCAGCGGCGACAAACCAAAGAAAAGGTCTTCACCTCAGCGCGATGTTCAAGAAGATGAGCAGGGTTGCGGGAGGAAAACATGTCATAATCTACGGAAAGCCGGTAATCCAGAATAATCTGAATAATCTCATTTGGAAGTAAATTAATGTGATTTTCCTTTTTCTTTGATAATCTTGTCCGCATTTTTGAGCGGGTGGCACAGTGTGCAGTCTGGGTTCCGGGAAAAGGAGGTGACGGATTTAAACCCTTCCGTGTCGTTGAGCTTGAAGCGTAAGAATAAATAGTCCTGTCGCTCAACGTGTTATATATTATATTTTAGCGTTCACTGGCATGCTGGACAGTTTCTGAAAATCGGTAAAGCCGAACTCCTGCGGAGGTTAAATCGGATTGTGAAAGGGAAAGACTTATAAGGAAATGCAGTCACCTTTAGTGGGCGCTTATGTAATGGCAGTCTGTTGCCTAGGATGTCCTTCCTCATTTTCTCGTTTTTATTTTTTTTCTTCATACAGTGAACGACAAGCGAAAGTACAAGTGTGGAGGGGCCCTGGCACTCTGACATTACTAGTCAAAGTGTAGCGAACAAGTTCTCGGTTACCTTCAATAGAATTCTAGATCGTTATCGAAAAATTCGAATTCCATATGGCACGAGTCAGACGACAAATTGCGAATCAAGCTTGGAATTGCAACCTCGATTTTTACGCTGAACGGGCACATGCGCACATTGCGAAGTGAGTTAAGGATCTTTATCGATCTGACTAGAGTACTGTTGTGTACTCTTCAGAGTCGTTCCTTAATCCCTGTTGATCAACAGAAAGCTGACTGTGATGTAGCGGCTGGGATCGGTCAGTGACGAGTTCTTGATTGAGTTCAGAGAAAAGCTGCAAAGGGTAAGAACGGTGGCAACCAGGCAATGGAAAAAATGGCTGTAGGATATTTCGGTTCCTTGTGCTGTAACCGAGACAAATTAGAGCCTAAACGTACATTAGACGGCCTTGTATCATGTGCAAGGCACATGCTAACTTGAAGAATTCACCACTCCAGTTTCAACGTTGTTCCCTATCAACCAAATACTTGATATTGTCCTTGTTGATGAAACCCCTGATTCCTCGCCTTGATACCCATAAATTTCAAAATGGCTGTCGCGTTTCAGGCGAAACCTTCGCTACTAACCTGAAGTTGGCCAAGAAAAAAAAAAGGTTACCTAATATATATTGCGTAAGCAAGAATCGGAAGCAAAAATGAAACCTCGACGCGCGTTCAACGTTTCAAATTTCAACGTTCAACTGCTTCGTGAAAAAGTCAAGATAAAGTCCAACGCAATCTGCTAAACTCTTGAAAGATTTATTTATACTCCTCAGGCGCACCTCAATGAATCGTTGCAACTGCTCCGTCATATAATAATGTTTATGAACACTCCTTTGACTATTTAGTGTGGTGTCGGATTGGATACAGTAAGTGAACCTTATTATCAGCTTAGACTATGTATACATAGCTCTCATGACTCGTTATCATTTTATGGAATTAAGTCAGCTGACGGGCTAGCCAGAATTGTTGTGAAGCCACGTGGGGAGTGCTGTTAAAGTCAACGAAAATTTGTTAGAAGCAATTTCGGCCCTTCGCTCAACTAGGACCTAGTTCTTGCAGCTCCAGACAAATTACGGTACGTAAATTACTAATTGTGCCTGCAAAGATGGTATTTTAAAATTTACGTACTAGGAACAGTAACAGTACGAAACAATCCATTTGAATTTTGACATTGTGAGCGCGATACCCGAATTCAACAACCCTCTTATTGATTAAACGCATGGTGTATCGCTCGAGCTTACTTCTATGAACGAGCTCCGGCGCTACCAGAGAATCCGGGGAAGTATGTAGTGCCGTGAGTTTCACAAAAGCCAAGAATCGACCTTATCGCGGTTTCCTATTAAGGACCTTTTCTGATAAACAAGCTGGTCACAATTTGAAACCTTATTGGATTCAAGCGTTGGGTTAAATGCTTCTTTATACGATAATCATTGGATATATGGTATTGCCATTTAGTTAAACAAAAATTGATCCGGACACTCGGGAAAACCTTCTATCGAAATAGGATCATCAGGAGACCTCAGAAAGACTGGAAGTAGGTGAAGGACCTGTCCTGTTTTGCTGATCGCCGCCGCCATCTTGGGTGTGTGTTTCTTCTGTAACATACCGCATTTATACTAGCCCTGTCTTAACTCGTGTTCATAGTATCCTATAAGAATCCGATGTCGTCTTGTATATGTGAGCGATTGAAACTTCTATCTATCCATCGCGATGTCCAGTGTAGAACCCCCTTCATATAATGAAAAATCCGTCGATCAGCTTGAAGACCACGACCTTAAGTGTGTAGAAGATGCGATTGAAACTTTCCCAATCAGTGTTTCATTGGACAAGGATGATCCCATGAACTGGTCAAAGTACGCAGTCTTACATATATGTACTAGTATTCGCATTCAAGTTCAACTGATACTTGGATAGATGGCGCAAAAATAGTATTTTAGGAATTGTCTGTTTGCACACTATGCTAGGTCCTTTCTCTTCGTGTATGTCTTGAATTCCAATCCATCTACTCTACCTGAAACATACATCCAAAACTAGCCATCATTATACCAGCTTTCATGCAACTATCGAAAGAGTTTCACGTCAGCTTGAACAAGACCGCATTCCTTGTGTGGGTATAGTATTCAAACTTATCCGTGATAATTACCCGTTGTAACTAGATTCTCAGTTCTGTGTCTATAATCTCGCTGGGCACATTTCCTTTGATCTGGACACCGATTTCCAACCGGATTGGTCGACGACCAGTATATTTGATTTCAGCTTTCTTCTCCGCTGTGTGCACGCTGTCAGGAGTATTCTGTCATTCCTTTGCGTCCCTTATGGTAACGAAGGCGTTACTAGGTGGCTATCGTTTTACACGAATGAACTTGTCTACCATGCTAATTGAGTTTCAGCGATATTTATATCTCCAGCCTTATCTCTAGGTGCCTGTACCGTGAGAGAAATGTTTCAGCCTGAAGAATGTGGAGAAAAGTTGGGGGTCTGGTGTACGTTTAAACTCTGTGCCTGAATATGCATAGTGTGATTTTGATTTTGCTTTGCGTTTGTAGCATTGATGGTTAGCATCGGGCCTCCTCTGGGCCCAATCGCGTAAGCGCTTCAGGACTAGAATGAGTCAAGACTCTAATAATTTCAAAAACTTCAGGCTTGGGTTTCTTATTCAAAATCGTGGATGGCGCGCGGCGTTTGATTTGATAGCTTCGTTACAGCTAGCCCTATTTTTCGCTCATTTATTTTTTGGACACGAAACTTTAAGGCGAAACCCAGATGATCGGGAAAATCTAAATACGACGCGTAAATGGTATCAGTTTCACATTTATCGAAACGAACCCATTGGCCTCGAGGAATTATTACGACCCTTTTATGTCGGTCTTCGATATCCTACCGTCTTATTACCTTCCATTGCCATCGCGTTGGTATATTGTTATGCGAATGTATTTGTTGTATGTGTTTACGCACTAAACTCTTCTGTTCATTTGTTCATTCAGAATCCGATAGACAGTCTATGTTCCAAAGGTATCTAAATATCTATCGAAGATTAAGCAGCTCTGTTTCGCCTTCTAATGATAATGTACTCAGATATTTGGAGCCAAGTTTGGACTTACACCGGGGCAAATAGGGCTTCAAATGATCGCCCAATTAATCGGAGGAGTAATAGGAGAAACTTTTTTTTTTTTTTTTTTTAAATCAGATTTATTGTCTGTCGGGTCACCCCATGTCAGACATGTAAGCTACGTAGTACAAGTAATAGAGCATGTGCTGTCTAATATGTTTCTGGAGCATCTGTCCCGTTATGGGAGGTGGCGAGTCCTTCGTGTGAGGCGCTACAGCCGTGGAGAGGTGTAAGAATGGTAGAGCGTCTTCTAGTGTTTCGTCCGGCGTTGCTTTCTCTTTTTCTTTGCTTTCTCTTTAAATGCCGGGGCCGTACCTGTTGCAAGGGAGCCGTGTTGCTGGGCTAGTCGTCCCGTTTTGTCAAGGTATGTCCAGAGAGCAGGGAGACATCGTCCGTTGTTGAGTATCCCGCGCAGGTTGAACAATAGGAGAAACTCTGATTGGCCGAGGAAGTGACAGATTTATGAATTGGCGTGTCAAGAAGACTGGTAGTCGAGTACCTGAAGACCGTCTTCTCCTAGTTTACCCGGGCTTCGTTTGTTCTATAGTCGGGTTATTAGGTTTGGACCATTTGGCCACTTTATTACGCTACTAATATGTGGACTAATGAACGTCTTATGTTTTTTTTAAAAAAATTTCAGTATGGGGCATTCAGCTTCAAAAAGCTCACAAAGGTCACTGGAATATCACTCCAGTAAGTGCGCACGAACTAGAAAAAGATATATATTTCTCATTCCATTGTAAAGGATATTGGGGCAGCAATAGCTGTATTCGGACAACAAATGGTCTCGTCAATTTGCACAACCTACGCGATCGAGACATACACAGGACCAACGGGTCACGTTTCGAGTTTTGTCACTTTCCTACGTCAGCTTTTTGGATTCGTTAAGTCACTCCACTTTGAAAACTCGAATTTTTTTCATCTGACGCTTTCTCAGATCGGGCCTTTTTATCTTGGAGATGCTGTCGATAATTTAGGTACTGCTAAGACGTGTGGACTATTTTCCGGGTTGATGGCTCTTGGAGGCTTGATGGTTTGCGCATGCCACTTGTACGGAGTTAGATGGCGTGCACGCGATTAGAGGGATTCGAATATTGACTTGCAGTAAACTTGGAGGAGGACAGGTTCTTGTTTGGCGAAAGTTTGTTAAACGGATTTTGATACAGACTTGATTCTCTGAGTCTTCAGGCCCAGGTTTCAAGCTTCACACCATTAGCAGGTGGGGTTGGATTTTTAGATAGCAAAAAAAGCAATGCTGAAATTTGGAAAATCAAAGCTGCAAGCCAAAGATCATAATGCAATCTTTGGTCGAGCACGGAAACGGAGAATCTTCCTATGACGCCTAGTTTAGAGCGAAAGATTGCAAATCAGAAACAATAAATGGCGAAAATGGAACGTATTAACAAAGAAGAAATTTCGTCACAGTTTTTTCGCCATTGCATATTCTCAGGTTCTTTAATTATTGCCACCGCAGTCAAAGATATTGCAATACACGACTCGGTACACTCCGTTTGTTGCGACTTCATCTCACACGGAAGGACTTGCCAATTCGCGGTCCATTGCATGAAAGGAAAAAGGCCTTTGTATCGAGAACATTAACGACTTCAAAATAAGCCTGATGGGCCTAGATCATGATGAAATCACACCGTTCTTCGAAGATGTTCAAGTTCAAGTTTCTCATCTCAAAAATCGGAATTTTACGCCGTGCCGCATCTTTATCTTTGTCTAGAAGATCCATACATTTCTAACCGGAAATATGTTATGTAACCTGGCTCCAATTCCATTTTGTTCTCTCCCGCAATACTGAAGCGCTGCTGTTTTGACGAATGACTTCCAGTTTTGCCAAAATGCCAGATTCAAAAAAAAAACAATGATGCTCAAGGAAATTGAATAAATATAAAGCAATCAGTTCATACAAAGTGTTGTTAATGCTTCGATGATTTAGGCTGTAAAACCATTCTCCTTGTTACGCGATCACTATTCTCGGTGTTCTTTGCTGCGAGAAACTAGTAGAATATTGCGTTTTCTTCGCTGCGTGGTGTAGGTTCAATATCATACGGGTTGACTGTATGTGGAACGATGTTAGTGAGCAGCGAATTGACATTCCTTTTGTTATATGACTTACACAAACACTGGAAAGAGCAAAAGTCCATCTAGTTTCCGTTATCATATAAAGGACGTAACTACCACAATTGTACTAAGACTTACAAACCAAACGAAATGGCTGCTGCACTGTGAGCATGGAAGAGAATAGCGGTCGACAAACAAGAAACTGATAAATAATTAGGACGGTATACCAAAATTAACCAAGAGTCTTGAGCGTGCTTACGGAATAGAACGAAAAATGTCCATGTTCCGTCTCTCAAGAAAACATGATATAATTGTGGGTTCGAAATCCCAGTTTTCCATGCCACGTATTTCAGTCTCACAAATCTTGATACAACACAGACGAAGGCTATAGCCTCGAATGAAAACTTAGGGAACCTGCCAGGACACATACATAATGTTATTAGCAATCATTTGCATTGACTATTTTGTCCGCACGCACCAACCATAGGCAAATATTGGAGGGTATGTTTCGAAAATGCAACGTCCGAATAACTCTGGGATCGGTGAAGGAAGGTTGTCTTTTGCTGCACGAAAGTCGGGTAGACCCGAAATGAGAATCACTACTATCGAAATTTCGCTCAGGACGTATACTGCATAGAAAATCCAAAATATGTAGCTTGAGCGTTCGTAAAATGCATATACTAAAAATCATTATTTTTATGACAACTTGAATCACAATGGAAGCAATAACGATGCACCTCGTTGTATAAGCAATATGTTTGAACACGCTGTGACGATAGAGCCACATATTGTAGCGAACCATATAATATTTGTACACCAATCTAACTTTGTATTCAAGAAGAAACCAAGGGTGATTCCACTTGAAAGGGTCAGACATGGAGTTTCAAATAAACAAACCAAATCCTACCAAAAGAGTAGAAGGGCAAGATACCGGACCACGAAATATAAGATTTTGAGGAAAGTAACGTTGGATCTGATGCATTTGAGATGATGGCTTTCGGGTTTGACAGGGTTACTCACGACCAGATAAACTTTCTCTGACACAACGTTATTCAGATTGTAATTTCTGCATAAGTATCGAGGAATAAGGTCCTTACTTCCTCATCGAGAGTCAATAAAATATTCCAAATAGTGAGAGATGTAGTAGCAGCTAAACGAGATTTGTCTTTCATATGCGAATAATGAAATATATTGCTTACCGATATTGAACGAGTCTGGTAGAAGAAGAGGAAGTGCTCGCACGACCCGGAACACTTGCGGCGTCAGGGAATCCATATCAAGTTACGTCGGGGGAGGTGTAGAAAGTAATATATTTAAGGCAGAGTGGAACCAGCGGCATTGCCTTAACTGAGAACAATCCTCCTGGTCTTTCTCATCATCATTTAATGGTGTGTGGAGAATCAAATTTTCATCACGAAACCTGAATGACGCGCCAAAGATGTGATCACTGGTCAAATACGCACCCGTCACGACATCTCAACAAAAAAAAGCTGTTTCTCCGCTGTTACAATTCCATCTTACGGAGGAACTTGCGACTTCGTTAGCCCATTGCATAGCATAGCACCTTTTAAAACTTCCGATTTCATTAGATCCTGCACATCCTATAGCAACCCTTGAAACTTCGAGTTTTAGTGACCTATAAGAATTGAGAAGTTGTGCTGAAACTTGTCCTTTGGACTTCGGATTTTTGGAATTTTGCGACGGCTTAGGCATTTGGAGGAAAAATTGCGCGGTCCAGTGTCCAAGCGGCGTCTAAACTTTGAAAGTTAAAAATGGAAAGTCACATGAGCTCGGCTCGAGCTTCGGGTGCCGTTTGCCCCTGTCCGAATTGTGAAACGAAACTGGCCTCAACACTGTTGTCCAAACTTAGTCTTTATATACAAATATGAGTGGTGACGGAAGTTACCAATCCCAAGGTTCATCTTCTGAAGGCATGTCTTCAAACACCCAATTCTCTAATTCTACTAATACACCTTTTAAAACCAATTCACGCTCAGGTCCAAGGCTCTCAGCAGCAAGGGAACGACAACTCTTAGATAACCCGGAGGTTGATCCACAATTCGTTGAAAACTTCTTCGTCGCTCTTGACACTATTCCAAGCGTGGAAGATGACTCTATTTCGCAGTCAATCAAAGCTATTTCTTCCGCTCACTGGGAAAAAAATACGTATGGCGACCTTATTCAAATTTTCAGCAAGATTGCTCAACTTGTCCACGCCGCCGACCATCCTTCGTCGTCTCCATCAACACCGCCACTTCACTTTCTGTGCTCTTATACTCAAGGACCTTCATCAAAAAATAAACAACAAATTCGCCACTTCGCACCTGATATTTTCGTTCTCCCACCTCTGATAATCTCCAAAAAGCTTCTGCAAAAGACAGAGCCAAAGAATGAAGACTCCCCCGATCTCTCTTTGCGCTGCCCGTGGGCGCTTTTGGAATCTATAATTGAGGTCAAACCGGACAAGAAATGGAATCATAAACAGGTCATTGATTACCTAGAGACAATCTTGCAACATCGGCCCGATAAAGCAAATGTTCTGGGCCTATCTTGTAACCAGTTCGGTTATCGTTTCTACTATGCAGATGCCTGCACACAGAAAACATCAATCGCTTTTCCATGGAAGGATGGTCTGACGACGCTTGTGCACTACATTTATTCATTGCATCGGATATATTCCGAAGACATTCAACGGGACACGTCTCTTAAATTGCATGAAATTAACTGGAAAGGGAATGACAGTTCTGCGGTTTGGAGGATCTCTTTCAAAGGAGAAGAATACAAAATACGACCGATATTCGAACGAAAGGGACTTGGAAGAAGAACTTGGATAGCTGTTGGTTCAGTCAACGATACGGACAAAATCAAATCGAAGTCGGCTATCCGGGTTGTGAAGGATATGTGGAGAAATAATTCAAGGCAATACAAAGAAGGCAATCTTCTTCGACGCATTCACGAGAACGGATTCATTCCTGGAGTGGTTCGGCCAATCTCTGAAGAAACTTTCAATCTGAGTACCAAAAATCGGACGAAACATCGGCTCATAATGGGAAGCACCGGCCTTAGGTTGAGTGCGTGTCAAAGCGTTCTTGAGTTTTTGAAGGTCATTTATGATGCAATAGAAGGTGTGTACGCTATTTGAATCATTCATCCGACTGCCGCTTAGTATTTTTTAGCTCACGAAAGAGCGGTTGAACGAGGTGTTCTGCACCGAGACTTCGGCTGGTATAATGTGCTGTGCAAACCCCAACATTATGTTGGGGTCGATAATGTCGTAGATCATCCGAACATAGGAAAGATTTTGTACGTATCCGATATTTATGTTCAACGACTTATTGTTCACATAATTCTAGGGATGAACCAAACCCGCAGCCTCTTTGTCTATTAACTGACTTCGATAATGCGGCTCTCTTACAAGACGATAAAGAGCCTGGTGAAAGGACCAGAAGAATCGTGCGTAAATTATTTTTTTCTTGTGCTCTTGAGATTGAAAGTAACAATTCCCAGGGAGCGCCGATGTTCATGGCATGTGAGCTCGCATACCAACGGACTGGTTACAACATTTTGCGCAGCGCAAGTCATTCGGGTCCTTCCATCATCCCTTCTCAATTTTTTCTCGAAGGAGAAACCCTCAATAAATTTACCAGTGCCTACAAGAGAGAAAGGTATGAAGAATATAACGTGCTATTAACATCGGTTATTGCTGGGCATGTCCTAGAAGTTGATCCATTTGCTGCCGGTAACCTGATTCCTTTTCATCGGCCGCACCATGATATGGAATCCATATATTGGATAATTTTATCGTTTCTTGCGAAAGCATGGTCGACAGGAGCTGAACCTTATCCAGATGAGGATAGTGACGCTCAAAGAGAAGTATTGAAGATTATCCATTCTCGCATGATCCCAGGCCATGTTTCTCGTTCGGTAATAAAGCTCCTTTCATGTCCAGAGGCAGAGTGGAAAGTATCGTTGCATCCGGCATTCCAATCTCTGGCCAAAATGTTGTCTGACATGGGGAACTATATCTGCATGTGCTGGTCGCGGTTTCCAGACATGCCCTTTTGGCATTCCCACGAAGCATTTAAACGGCTTTTACTCAAGGAAATAATGCGCATGTCAAGAGACGAAACGCCGATTCCAATTCAAGGCCCTAAACCTCCATTTGTCAAAACTTCTTCCGAGTACTCTAGTATGTCCACAGGCAAGCCGAGTTTGGGGACAGCGTCCACTCGGCTCGGAAGTCTAACCCCAAGTGGGTCGCGATCGCAAGTAGGCGGATCCAGTCAATCCAGACAATCAGGTAAAACAACTAAACGTGCTCGATCAAATTCCATCTCGGCATATTCTGGAGATATAACAAAGAAAAAACGCTCCAAATCAGGTCAAGAATCCGTAGTCAACGCCCCGCCCGCTGACGTCGTTTATGATGATTTTGTTTCTGTCTGTCTGGAGAATATTGAGAAGGATGATGTAGCCTGGTTCACTTTATAGTTTGTTTTTTACTTCTGCGCATTATGATCAGTAGGTACATATGTAGCTATTAAGAGTCTCAAGTACTTGTCATGTATTTATATAATACTCTAGGGCTACCAAACTAATCCATAACCTGATTAAACCGTTCCGGTTTCCTTCTCTCGCCTTTCTACTTCGTCATCTATCCTCTGAGAGAACCCAGGTCCTTTATTGAGGTAAGGGAAGGGAACGTCCGGCTTGGGTCTACGATGTCATGCACCGTCTTTAGTCTGAATTTATAGACGACAGAGAAAAATAGCCTTACACTCCCAAAAATTCAATGAGACGATCCCAACCTTCCTTAACGTCGTAAACGAGAAGCTGGTCTGGAGGTATTATACTCTTGATGTGCTCATTGTGTTCTTCATATTCTTCTCTTGGATGCGTAGCTAGGCGGTTTTTGTGATGCACACCTTGATACAAAAAAAAAGGTTGTTGGCTGACTCGTTTTGCAGACAAACCCAATAAAGAAAGTAAGTTACCGAACCACGCGTCGAACCAACGACGCACTCCAACCCTGTCAGGTGGGAAGGGAAGATCTTTCATGCGGCGACGGGCCTCCAGCACTGTTGTACGGAGGCTGTGTTCCCATTCCTCTATATCGCGAACAGTCTATATAGGTTAATCTCAATTAACCAACTGCAATATATATATCCATATACGAACCAAAATATATTTCGCATTAGGATACGCAGCATAAGCTTCCTTGGCCATTACCGCGATCGGTGAGTCCACTACGGACTTGTACCCACGCAAAACCTTGTCAAAAGCTGCCGGTGATGTATCCTTCCCTTGAATTGTTAATGAATGTCAAGTACAAAACACATGGTTGATGATAGAAAGAAGAGCAACCTTCAATTATATCCGCCCATATAAAAAAATCCTCTTTTACAGTGCTCATGGGAAGTTGCATAGGATGATATCCTGGCCCAAAACCTAGAATATCGAGAGACTTCCAAAGACTGGTTGTCTGCGAAGAGGTAAACGGAACCGTATCTGTGTTTTACTCAACGGAAAGCATACACCAGTTCGCGCCATACCGACCCCTATTACTTGAATAGGTGCGGGGTTGGGTCTGTCAGTGCTCTCACTTGTGGTCGACATTTCGGGCGCGGTCCAAGGTCGCTCTTGGGCAAATGGAACGTGCTTGAACTTTGATAATGAGATCTCGCTTTGGCCGAGGAAAAGAGCAGCCGTTTTATGGCGTAGCACGAGCCGGGCTTTCTACCCCGTTGAAGGTGCTTCACCTCGGACTTGAGGTGAACTACACCGAATAGGCAGTGAGCGCTTGAGCGCTGAACTACAGCACATTTTTCAATGTGTATATCTTGCCTCAGAAAGTATTGAATGACAAGACTTACAAAAATTGAAATGAAAAATTTTCAACTCCAGACGGTCGTACCGTCGTGCGAATAACCATAGGCGCGGGCGCTTGTACTTGCAGCTTCAACGTTTCCACTTTCAACAACAACAACAACAACGGTTAAACAACAGTTAATCATGCTTGATCGCGTCCCATACGAAATATTCAGTACGATCATCAAACTTTCGAACAGACGTTATCTTCTTTCCGATTCCAGCTTCGGGCATGAGACAAGCCTACCTCCTATTGAAGCGACGCGTGTTTGTCGCTCGTGGAGGAAAGCACTTCTCGGCGACCCAACAATGTGGACTAGTATTCTGTTCAAGTATACCGAAATAGACTTGGACGAACTTGTCAAAATTCTTTCATGGTCTGGTTCCATGCCATTGGACGTGTATATCGAAAAGGGCGACAATTTTCTTCGCTCGCATCACTTTGTGGATCTAATTTGCAAGCTCCCTCGCCTTTTACAAGAGATGGGCAGAATTCGAACATTCCGGGTACTGTTACCGGCAAATGTAGCAGGCGCAGTCCTATGCTTGTTCAGGTTTCCTGCCCCTGTGCTACAAAAGTTCTATTTCGAAATCGATGAAGACACACAATCAGAATTGGAATGGGTCTCTCTTCACGAGGCTTTCACTGTCAACCGAACTCCTTTTTTTAAAAGGGCGCCCAACCTTGAAATCGTACATCTCCCGATCTCTTCAGGCTTTGGGGGACTTCAATCTATCTCCTTTTGGAAAAATCTATCGAAAATCCATTTTCAGTTCATCTCTGAAATAGGCATCAACGGCAATTACCTGCTCGACATTCTTCAACTCTCGTCGCCAAACCTTCGCGCTCTCAGTCTCGTATGGTTATGTGGAACAGTACTCATTTCTTTTGATTGGGACTCTTCTCGTCGGATTTACCTGCCAAATCTACAAGAACTCTCACTTCAAGGCACATGCGAAACCCATCATATCAATTCCATTCTGAAACATCTGGATTTTCCAGTCGACAAAGTCAACTTCGATATTGTCTGCCTCGGCCGCTACCCTTCAAATCCACTCAACGGTTCAACACCGTCCTTAATGGGCTTCATTTCCGAACGTCGTCTTTCACTACTCTCGTTCTTCAATGACTCAAGATACAAAATGGGCTTCAGCTTTTCTGAACAGACGTCGGACCTAAGCCTGGAATCCCCAGAAGTGCCCAATTTGTTCAGCGGAAATTCAGTATTCAGGACTCTGTTCAACCACCGTGCACTTTTTCATGAGCTGTCTAATCTCCTCCAAGAAAGCCGAATGTCGGAGACTATCACACATTTGTGTTCGGAAGACTACCCTTTGGAAGCCACGATGCTCAGAAACGTTCTACTTTCACTACCAAATCTACAATACTTCCAGATCTATCACGGAAGTTCATACGAAAATTCTTCTCTTCAGAACTCATACTTGGAGGCCTTATTACCCCCGAGGGAACGAATACACCATTCAAAATCATCTGACCTCCAAATAGAGGTGACAAGCTCAAACTCGGAAATAAATGACAAACCTAATCAAGCACATTCGCTCCCTTGCCCCTCTCTGCATACATTACAGCTAGTTCTTCATGGCGAAGATCTAGAACTCGACGAATCCTACCTTCAGGATCTCCTTCAGTGTCTTTTATTCCGTGAAGAGACTGGACATCCGTTAAAATCGGTCATTATCTGGTATGAGTCTTTGTTCATGGTAGCCTTTTTCAATGATTGGTTGGAGGGACTGGACCTTAAACAATTGGGCAGCGTCGTTGAGTTTAGGTTATTGTGAAGTCTGTCAATGCAAGTAATTGTTGGATACATGAGCTTCAAAACAGCTTAGTATAGTCGCACAATAGTGTTCACATGCCTCGTCAATTCAAAACTGGGGAAAAATAGATACAAAAGTATCACTTTTTATATGTTTTTGAAGAGACCGTGCTTAAGTAATAGATAGAAGAAAAAGAGACAAGGAAAGGAAAATAAAGTGCATGGATTTTCCCAGTGCCGTTGTACTGTGTCAGATCCAGAAATGCTAACATTGTTAAACATCTAAACCCTAAGATTATCACAAGATTCAGTGCCAACGAGCACTTCGTCCAAAATGACGGGAGAAGTTTCATTTCTGACTGTTATGGCCATTTGGCTGCTGGTTCAAACCACCGCCACCCCGCCGTCTTGAAACAGTTCCCTTGAAATGACTTGCTTACCAAAAGTGAATACAAATGAAAAAGGAGCAGGATTTTCGAAAAAAAAAAGAATGTGAAATGAATGTCTATGAGAAAGTGGAGATGGCACGGACCTATCAAAATAAAGGAACGTGAACGTTGAAATATGCCCGTCGGGTAACCATCACGTCGCGACACTTTGTCATTGATTTTGATGGTACATTGATCTATAGAATCTGTAAGCGAGAGAAGTTGCGTAGCAAACAAAAGATAAAACAACAAAGGAAAGCGGGTGTTGATGTCAGTGGAGTGTTATGGATGAGAGTGCCAGTGGTGCGAAATGATTAATCAACGTTAGGAAAGCGCGGCGATGGTAAGGGGTAAAGATGCCTAGAGAAGATATAAGCATAAATGCATGAGCCACAAGGCTCAGGTTCATTTAAATTCACTCACCATCATATACACACGATTATCTTCATGTATTTTTTCCTGCTTTCCTCCGCTTCAAGGTCATCCACTTGTATTGCTTTGACGCTGCCTGTGACTGTGAATATATACACATGGATCTTTGAGACTTGAGTGTAGACCAGTTTTACAACATACTTTGATCGCGTGAGTGTGTTTCAGCACTTCGTCTTCGACAAACACTACTGATTCCGTTTGTTACAATGTAACATAGGTCCCAGTTCTAATCCTATTCCAGTCGTGCGTGCGCGCAGGGCCGACTTGGTACTACTGAAACTTGGCGTTTAGCGTGAAGCTTTCCTATTACTAGTGCGTTGCACGAATGAAATGTTGACAGAGAATGTGTGAAGAAAGCAAGTCAAGAGGAAGGCGCGGATATGGAGGTGAAGAGAAAGATGCGAGAATGCAAGAACTAATTGCGTGACAGGACATGGCATCTTTTAAACGCTTTCGACTCGAGTCTGTTTGGCATGAATCTGCACAAACACTCTGAGATAGCAGAATGCAAGCTCACAATAAACAATGCCTCCGCCCGTATCGAATTTCGACGTCAGCACCCAACCGTTATGTAACCGTGATAGATTGCAATCGTAACAATACATGCATACATTTGGGTTTTTGTGATAAGCGTTTTTTGGGAAGGTTCAGTAAGAATTAGAAACCAATTGTTCCATCGCGAAATTCTCTTCTAAGTCGCATTACTATTCCCGTTCACGAATAATTAAATTGTTTGAGAATACGAGACCATAAAAACCCTTTCACGCTACATGAAGATGTCAATTAGTCATTTTCCGGGGCGACATACTAAGTGGCACGCCTTTCAATAATATCATTCGGTCCGTTCGGTCTGGAAGCCGGGTGGAAAGGCGTAAACACATGGACGGGGACAGAGGAGGGTCGTCCTATTTGTCCACTGTGGTGTGCCCATCCAATGGTCCGTATATCACATCTTTATCAAAGGACATCGCGTGGACCCCAGACAAAGTTATCCCTCGTATATATAAAATACGTGGAGATCGTCTTTCATGACAAGTCAACCTTTTCCCCCCTTCCCAACTCGCGCCATCTAACCCTCGTTGACTCTATAATCTTCGACCTCCGAACAATGCGCCACATCAACTATCGCTTTCCAGCTCAACCCACCGTCGATGAAGATTATTCATATTTACACCCAGATTTGCGTCCGGTTCAACCTCCACCCCCACCTCCCGCTCCGATCGTGCGTGTTGAGCCCGATTTCTACAACACCCAGTCATTGAACGCGTTTTTTCTAGGACGATATGCCACCACCCATATTCGATTACGAATTAGGAATTATGTGGGTACCACGTAGAATGCACGTGGGGGTGAATGTATGGCAGACGACGACCAACAATGTGCCCCAAGGGCCTATGTTCCGTAAGACGCGTCTTTCCTTTCTTTCGTGCAAACTGCTGATATGACGTTCATAGCTGACCAAGACGAACCGTCTGAGAAGGGTTGTAGTCCTGGGGGTGCGAACCACCAGGGTGTTAACATTGGCCCTGATTCGCAATTGCAAACCAAAACTCAAACGAACACCAGGTACGCGACCCGATCGCGAACCACGTCTCCATTGTCCTCTCCATGTAATGGAAAATCAATCACGGTTACCCCCAGCACGATTTCCTCGAAGAAATCCAAAACACGCATTGAGGAGGAAGAGCTAAACTCCGTTCCCGGACTTTACAAACGTACTGGGAGAATAACCTGGAAATGTATGTTTAGGGATCCGATCAGCAGAGCATCATGCCGCAAGCCAGTTATTGAGGGGTCCAGAAATCTCCGGCGTCATATTGGAGTGCACGCTAAAAGGGAGCAGGCATTGATTGATGAGGCTGAACTTGCACCTGAAGAAGCCATCGCTCTTCCGCGACAGGTCCTCATGGTGTATGAGTGCAAGGACCGGAATTGTGGATATTTGAAAGAGAAAGGGAAACCGTATCGTTTAGTGGACTATCGTGTGGATAATAAAAAGGCTCAACATCTTCGGAATTATCATTAGTCGTGTCGCAGAAGAGATTGAACAAAGCAGGAGAGGGTAGAGAAGTTAAATATACCTGTAAAACTAATGTTGTGTTGTAAGGAATAGGAAGTAAGGAATAGGGATGAAAAGTGTACCTTAGGTTTATGGACTAGTTCATATATAATTCCCCTTTAAATGAGATGCTTGACGATGTGAATGTAGGCCGAAAGGCAAGGACAAACGTTTGGACAAAGGGAGCTTGGCGGAGCTTGAAATGCGTAAGCGCTCGTAAAACATCGTGTCGACGTTACGTTCAAACTTCACCGTTCAGCTCGAGACTCGGAAGTTTGTTGACCGAGTGTCAACGCCGTCTTAAAGTCGACTCCGTTGAATCCCATCAACTATTAATTATCATTCTATACCATGCAGTTCCCACTGATAAACGACAAAGAGGAATTAAATGAGTCTAAATCTAAATATTTATAAATGAATAGGACGAGCGTGAGCACAAAAATTCCAGCCCCGAGAGCAATGCCAATGATCGTGTCTCGACTTAGGCCACCCGACGACGACCCTGTGAAGGCACTGTAAGGATTCTCTAAAGACTGATTAGAAATGGGAACCTGGCTCGCTACAGTAGTGGTGGTGTTGGTGGTAGTGTTGAGTAGAGTCGATACATGTGAGTCCGAGTCGGTCAGTTGGAAACCATTTGACGCGTTTGCCAAGTCAGTAGTGGTAAACGATATCTTGCTGAGAAAATCTTGATGAGTGTATAAGATGTAATCAAATAGAACTTCAGATCTGGCGATGTTGACTTTGAGTGTGTGTTCGCCGGTCGTTAGGTTTCTCCCATTGCAGATAGGCCAGTTATTCTGTGGAGAGTGGGGTATATTCGTGGCCAATAATTCGTCGTCTAACTTGCAGTTCGCAGTGACTGTGTTTCCAGCAGATTCAAATGCAAGGAAAGAAGTCATGACTATTATGTCAGATCCTAACAGAGAAAAAATAAAGCGCGGTGAGTATTAAGGACAATCAAATCGCTTCAAAAAGTTTTAGACTGCCTAGATACCCTTGAATGTGAAAGTAAGGGAGTCGGTCGCGTCACTGGCCCGAAACTCTTTCAGAAAGGATGACACAGGTGTCCCCATATTTCCGACTTGAAAGATAGGGCTCGATTTTGGTATGTTTGTCCACGAGTTATCGGACGCGTAGTGCACGAGAGGATTATCATTCGTTACTTGGATGAGGCCGACCATGCTCGTTGGGCTACCTCGTTATAGATGAAATGGTGGAGGAGTAATAAGGCGTGGATAAAGGGAAGACTCGAAGGGAGGAAGTGATAAGTATATCTAGCAGAGCTCTCGCTTACTAGAAGTGAGCGACTCGCTGTATCATCATGGAACTGAGACGATACCGCTGCCGAGTCATGTGCAGCTGTCGATCCTCTACTTAGGGCTGGGATCAAAAAATAGGCTAAATCTGCTGTGATGACAGCGCCTCAGGAGAGTGGCAGGAAAGATACTACGCGAATCACTGATCAGTGCTTGTGTGTGTGAGGAAAATAGAGGGAAAATGGGGGGGGGGGATTAGCAATTAAAGTTAGTTGTCTATTGTAGATACTAATCTTATATATATATAATCTCTGAAATAATGAAGTCTTTATGAATGATGATTGAAAAAAAAACTTGTCGCGCCGCGCGCGCGTCATGTAACGTGACTCGAAGCGACGGTAAATATCGCGCGTTTCGGCACTTTCCAGCCCTAGCCGGCATAACCCGTTTCGAAGTTCATCAGCTGTTTGAAAACGATTGGCTGATTAGCTTTGGAGTCTAAGGCGTTAAACATAAATACATATGCCAATCAGTGACTTACATAGGTCTCATATCTGGAGCACATCCTTGGCACGTCCCCTCATCTGTAGGTCTCTAGACGACGAGAGCCAGCAGGAGAATAATAACAGAAATCGCTATTTGATACTTTTATCTGCAATCTGAGAATTTATGTTTTTATATTTGCAATCTGGCAAAAAAACGACACCCGATGCCAATTTGCTAATAGAAGTAAACGGGAATAACAAAGTGATAGATTTAACGCATAATACAGACTCCTGGTGGTCCTAGAAAGGTGTGAAAGCCTCCTGTGTCTTGGTGACCAAGCCATCTATGATCTGAACGCGCTAAATTTAATTCTGAAAATTGACTGGCGCAATTGTTTCAACCGGAGTGCGATGAAATATACCCATCAACGCATTTCAAGAAAATAACTAACTCACAAAATGAAATTTATAACATTCATATGATGATTTATCTTTGAGCCCCTCGAACCCTGAATGGAAGATCACGAAAATTTACAAAAATGTACATGGAGAAAGACTCGGAGCACGATACAAGCATACAAAATTACAAACTTCCCGGATCAACGTATTTGATCTTGGCAACCAGATCGAGACTTGGTGTCGCGAACGCTACGTTACTGAAGGCGAACGGTTTACCTCCGGGGAACACAAAGTTTTGGATAATAGAGACCGGAATCTCTTGCAGAGTGTAACTAGCGAGAGCTCTCACGTAGCCCTCGACGGTGCTGATAATGCTGTTGATATCAGTGAACCAGTTAATGAACGCATTAGAGGATGGGTTCATGTCGTTATTCGAGTTCACTGTGTTAGTTGGCGGAGGAACAGTGAGCTGCCCTTGTCCCAAAATCCCGAAATCATAAACGTCCACTCTTTTCTTATCGACAATGTTACCCGAATCCGTCGTGAGGTTTTTGCTTATGCTCGTCCACACAACTTGAGTTTGAGTGATCACGACAGTGGTGCCAATAAACTGCACTCCCATATGGTATGTTTGTGTCATGGTCATCTTTCCCAAGTCTCCGTTGAGTCCCGCTTGATCGGAGCTGAATTGACTGGGAGACTTCCAATCAAAAGAGAGAACAGTCACGCCGTCCGAGCCGCCCTTGTTTTGAGTGATAGTCGGTGTCTGACCACCAGTCATGGGGAACGAGTAAGTGATGGAGTTGTCGCTCGAGTCCGCAGTCACTGTGACGTGGATGTTAAAGCAATTAGGGGTTACAAATGGCAGCAGAGCATTTTGGAAATAAGTCACGAGTGAATCGCGATTGATTGAGACAACGCCATCGAAACTGGACTCTTCCGACGGAGCAATCCAATTCCATTTGAAGTGCTCCGGAGGAGGTTGGGACTTTCCTCCAGTCAAACACAAGTAATTGAGGGTTGTTAGACCCAAAGTTGTCTCGTCAGTGGATACCGTACCATTACTGTTGAGATAGGCATCGACTTCGAAGTTGATGGATGTCGGCTGAAGCGTCCATGGTGTCGCAGAATTAGAGGCGACGGTAACTCCTAGTAAAGGTGTCCCTGCTGCTTTCATCTGATCAAAGTAAAAGGTAATGAATTTGGACTTGATCGCGGCATAAGTCTCAGAGCTAGTGTTGAAACCAGGTAAGTCGAAAGTCGACATAAGACCAGGAGTAGTGAGGTCAAATGCAAGCTGTTGGAGGGAAAATGCATCGGCGCCGACGTTCATGATCATCTGCTTGACATTGGTCGGGAGATTTTGATAGACAGCAGAGTTAGTGTTCACGGCCTGCGATGTAAAGTCCAAGTTGACTGTGGCTTGAAAAATAGCAGGCTGTGAGGCAGTTTGCTGATAGTTCGTCCAAGACGTGGGACTACGCGGACCGTATTCCAGGTCGCACACTTGAAATGTGGAACACATCAAGTTGAAGGTGACTTGAGAGGAACTATCATTTGAGAGGTCCACCCAGCCCGGGAGCGTGACCGTCGGTCCAACTCTGGGGATGCCGATCTGTGCCTGAATAGCAAAGCTGAAGCCCGCATTGACCAACACTTTAATGCGCGAGTCCGTAAGTGATGTGCCTTGGGGGACATTAAAGGGGTTGACACCATTCGTCTGCGCAGTAAGATCAGACAGGGAGATAGGGACGAGGTTGTTTGATTCATCGTAAATGTAGATAATTTCGGTGAGGCCTCCGCTAGCAAGGCCTTCGGAGAACAGGAGATCCAGATTAGCATTAACGCTATCTTGCGTAACGGCGACGACAAAGTCATAGATGTTACTGGCTCCTGGCAAGTTGGAAGGAGTGGAACTCCAGGCTGCCATAATCACGTGTCAGTGAATGTTTTTGTATGGCAGAAGCAGTGCTATCGCAGAACTTACCCGGCGGTGTTGATGGTGTAGTTGCACTAGACATAAGCGATGATAAAGACTTGCTGTTAAATAGAATTTAGCCAAGAGCACATAGCGAAAAGGTCAAAGTAATGGCATACCTGACTTAGTTTAATAGTGATAATGAGGATGGGTAGCAATTGTCGGTTTGTCGATAAGTTAAAAACGCAAAAAAAATAGGTCTTTAAATATGTTTGGCCACTAACGATTTGACCTTTTGGGGATATGAATGGTTGATAACTGCTTCGTGCTCCTCCTGACGGCAACCCCAGCGCCGGAGCTAGAAGACACCGTTCCTTACATTTTCGAGTCATCTGCTCTCAGGGTTTACTTGCACTCAATCGTTAGTGTTCAATGGGCACACATGTGTCAGTACGTCAAGGGGTACCCGAGCATAGGATGTTTGATAAAGTATGGGTTAGCACTCACGTGCCGCTCGCTTCGCTATGGGCACTTGCATCTTCGTGGGCACTTGTATTTCAGAATGCCTTCGCACATTTTAATGCTGCACCCAGCCTGTCAGAAGAAGTGCATTAACACAATTTCCGTAAGTGCTTTCCGTTTCAAGCATGTCTGTCTGACAGCGAAGCAGTTGCCAGTCGATGCCCTGGTATTGAAGTTTGTCTTGGTAGTGGTGCCCACAGATTCTGCCAGGCACGGCGCGTGTTATATCGTGCCTACCGTGCTTCACTTAGACTGGTATGATTGGTTTAAATAGCCAAAGAGCTTCACGCTGCATTTTATTCTTCGTAGCAGATCCTGCATAGAATTTCTTAACATACTAACTCAAGTACGTCCTTGCGTTTTGGTTATTGATTACCTATATGAATTAGTCCTTACCCACCAGCACCAGCGACATCATCACTTACTTTCAAAATGCAACTCACCTCCGACTCTGAACTCATGAAGAATCAAAAGCATGCGGACGTTATGGCACCCGATTCCGCGTTCGAAGTCCTTCAAGCGACTACTGGTGATGCGCTTTTCTTCTCTATTGGAACCGACAATATTTTCTACGTCACTCGAGAACAAAGGGACACTGCAACCGGCTGGACCAGACTTAGTTTATCGTCTGCTTTATCTTCCCAGTACGGAGGTGCAGCTATAACAGCCAAATCATTCTCCGTTACGCAAAATGCCCAAACGCAGGCATTTGATGTCTTCCTTGTTGTCACTGTCTCAGGATCCGATCACCTTCACTATTCTCTCGGCAACTCTGCTGATCCGTCTGCTTGGGCAGGTGGTATTCCGTGGACTGCAGCACCATTTGATGCTGCCAGAAAGACCGCACCCTCTCCCTTGACGATAGCAGATATCCTGGTGCTGCAGTTCAGTCCCGATGTCAGCGTTGTTACAGAATGCTGCTTCGTGGATATCATACGCACCCCGGGAGATCCTCTCAAACTCCTTGACCGTTACTACATTCTCCCCGGAGCTTCTCCTCAATGGTACACTCATACCCTAGCTGTAGACCTTTCCGCAGGGTCAGTCTCCAACTGCCTAGGTATACGAACTGGCGACTTTGTTGGCGGCATATACACCTTTGGTTCAATTTCATCCACGCAGGAAATGCTTTTCACCCCTCAGTACAACTACTTCAACCAAAAGGTCGCCCCTACTCCAGCAGTACTCCCAGTGCCGACGGGTGCTTCTGCTATGGCTTCCGCATTGAACGGCAGTGGTGTCAGCAATCTTTTCGTTGTTGGGAGCACCGGTCTTTACGTGTTTACTCCGGACAACCAGCATGGAAAGCCTTCGGTTCAAGTCATCTCCACAGGCGTTTTTGCAGGAGCCTCGCAGTTGTCTGCAGCCACATTCAACTCCACGACAGCCGTCTGGGCTGTTAATGCCCAGGGGGACCTATATCATACCAGTTGTCCTGCAGGCAGCGAAGGATCCTCATCAGCCTGGTCCACTCCCACTCCCCTTCTTAGCGGTGTCGAGATCTTTGCGTTCTATTTGAACCTGAACCATAGCAACAACGTTTTGTTCGCGCACACCAGTGGACAACAGCTTGTCCAGTTGACGCAGGACCCAATTTCGACCATCTACACACAACGAAGCATCCTTCTCCCCGCTACTGCTATCGACGATATGATCGAATATAACAGCTTTACGTCGACAATCACGATTCTAGGAGACAACGGTGTGCCAGCTTCGGGTACAGCAGTCACTCTGACATCTACCAGCACGGTACCAGTATATGTCGACAACGTCTACTATGTTCTGTCATCGACGGTGCCAGTGAACGTCACCTGCGATGCGTCTGGTGTTCTGACGGTTGTGCAAGAAACACAATCATTATCGGCGGTGTGTTTCCGCGTTACGCTGGCAAGCAACGCTTCGATCTTTCTGGACATCAATCCGATGTCAAACGCAATACAACGATTGTCGTCCATCCAATCGGGGACCGACCTCGGAAACGTGCAGGTAACCGCCGCCGATGGTTCTACGCATCCTCTCATACCATCCACTGCGTCTACCGACGATAAGAATAATGCAGCAGCCGCGATTCAACAACTCGTCCAAGCTGCCGGTTCTCTTCCTGCTGACGGTTCGATAGCGGGATCCCAGTCTGTCGCAAATGCGGCAGTGGCACCGAAAGTTGCTGCAGTTAAAGAGAATGTTGTGTCCCTTTCAATAGCGGGGATCAACTTGGACCCCGGTAGTGTTTTCGGATGGGTGGAACAAAAGTGGGACGAAGTCACTAATTTTATTGTTCAAAAGGCAGGAGGTAAGTGTGGCTGTGGCTAATAAATACATTCCGGTGAAAAGAATAGATGGCTCACAGTGTAAATGCTAGAGGCATGGCAATTCATTTGCACCATAGCCGGCGAAGTGTACACCGTAGTCGTTAATTGCATCAGCGCAGTTGCCGGTGCAATCAAATTCGTCTTTGATAAACTCCAGGTTGCATTCGACGACCTCATCGCGTACTTGGGTTTCCTTTTCAACTGGAGCGACATCGTCCGTACCCACAAGGTTATAAAGAATATAGCCAACATTTACGTGCAACGAGCCATCAACAGCATCAGTTCTTTCGAGACGAAGATTACCAACGCTTTTACCACCTTGGAAGCAAAAATCAACTCTTTTGCTGGTTTGCCCGACCCTGGACAAACGATCCAATCGCAATCCGCTTCCGCACAGTCTTCCAGTAACTTGAGCAATTCGCCCCAGTCGACATGGGCCTTTTACCAAACGAAAAGTAACATGGGGTCTGCTTCATCCTCCTATACACCACCCGCGCCCGGTGCGTCTGGACTCTCACAAATTGGGCAATCAGAGCTGGCCGCACTTCAGGCTATGGGTAGTCAAATCAGCGCTCTGATGGGCAATTTGTTCAGTCTTACTCCTACACAGATTATGAAACAGCTGCTCGGGATCTTCGCAGACGTCCTTTTGAATTCTGCCGAAAATCTCATTCTGAGCGCTCTCAATATTTTTCAGACCCTCGTGTCCGACATAGCTGCCGGCCTCAATGCGACCATCGATATTCCTGTTATTTCAAGTATCTACAAGTCAGTGGCAGGCGATAGTCTCAGTTTCATGGATTTGACTTGCCTCATTGCTGCCATACCCGCGACCATTGGATTCAAACTGGCGACGGGACAAGTTCCCTTCCCCGATAACTCTACCACGACAGCCCTTATCAACGCCCCAGACTTTGCGACTCTTCAGAGTTTACTAGGATCGGGAGTGCAACAGAACGTAGTATCCAACAAGCAGGTACTATTAGCCGTCAACAACTCGACCAAGCCCGTTTCATTGATGGCAGATGCTAAACCACCGTTGTCTACGCTGGACATACTGGAAATAACAACCGACTGTGCCGCCACAATTTCTGCCATGTTCGTAGCATGGGTCAACGACAAGAAAAAAGCCGCAAACGGGAAGCTTTCCAATATTGCCACACTCCTCGCATTCGGGAATTTCCTTATCTACGTTTCTCCCAACTACCCTTCAGCTGCGGCAAGTTCATTAGCGAGCTGGGGCTTGGACCTAAACGACGCAATGACCGGAGCTGATATAATCAAGACTGGTCTCGACGCTCTTATTACAGACTCCGGCTATCAAAAATACGGGTCTCCCATCTTGGAGTGCGTCATCAATGCAGTCTGGCTTGTTGCAGATTGCGCCGAGATACTTCAAAACAGCGACCCCCAAACTTCCGACTGGCTCTCGTTTGGTTCAAACGTTTGTTTCGACACTAGCGGTATTTTAGCTCCCTTCGCGTCGCCAGATATCGTGGACCCGGAGATTGCTGCGGTCGTGTACACAATGTCGCAGATCCTTACGGTTTCCTATGGTTTGCTTTGTGGTGCTACAGGTATTGCTATTGGCGCGCAGTGATATCCTGAGTAAAAATATGAGTGGCAATTGAGATCGGATCGTTTTTTCACTGTTACCATGTGTATGTAAATATGTATGATTAGTCCTGAAATCGGTATTGGTACATAGCTTGGAACCTTGACGCGGACATTTGTGGATAAGCATGTGCTGTGCCGGATCGGAAATGTCGCTCAAAATCACTCTTGTGAGATTGGATAAATTCCACAACTAGCGAGTGTAAAGTGAATGATTAGAATTGAAGAAATACGACGGACGGACGGTATATACTGACCGGAAGAGAGCTTAAAAAAGATGCTTGCGTTCGTCCACAATTTGAAAAAAAACTAAAAACAATCGCCAATGCACGTAAAGACATGGCTCTGTCCACCAATAGACGCGAAACGTCATGCATATGTACAAGCGGCGCAGAAGTCTACTCAAATCTTTCCAAGGAAATCATATGCAAAAGCGATGAAAGAAACGAGGATATGATTGACGAAGAGGTCGCACCAATGGGCATGGTATACCTCACTATGGGTGGGAGTTGAACGTCGTCTTCGCTTGCATCAACGATTTCCAGAGACTGGATACCTCTAGCACAACGAGGATATTTAGCCAGATGAATCCAGACGTCTATTTTGCAGATATTGCAACGAATCCGCCGGTAATGGATATGATGAGGTAGAACGATAACGCCAAGCTCTCAACAAACGAGTGCTAAGAAAAGTAGATCGTTTGTTGGACCGACGAAATGAGTAATCTCATCCCAAAGCTCGAAAGGGAGGTCTATCTGGCGCATTTCCGGTTTTAACGTGGGTACGTTTGAGTAAGAGATTGGCTGGTTCTTATATTTACCAGTTACTTTCGGGCTGTCAGTGCTAGTGACGGTGAACGTCTTTAGAACTCCGCGATACAGCATAGTCACACTGTCACAAATGCCGCGTTCAACCAAGTTGCAATGTACAAGTTATGAGAAACGGAAGTAAATCAATTTCGAACCGGAAGAATTGTCTGTATCGCAGCAGTCATAATGTTAGAAATTGGGTTTGAACAAGTCAGGATGAGTGGGTTTTTTCCCTGTACTGAGAAATTCGTCCTTTATCGATATAATATCATCCACATATTTTAAAGCGTATATATATCTAGCAAGGTTAAAGACGTCAGAAGCGATTCACGGTCACCGTAGCAAGCCATTTTTCAACTAAGTAACTGTTGGTGTCTCCAATGTCATATGAAGCGCTGCAGTTTGTGGGTGGCTTATTCCGACATATCATCGCGAACATTTCGAATTCGATCATCTATCAACCCATTCGTAGCCAAGAAAACTGTTTGATGGACAGTAATGGACGCCTTTCATCTCCATCAGAAACACGAATTTAGATCAATATTTTTCTTACGTTACTCGCCTTTCCGAAACAAAGAACTCTGGATATATAAGTTTGAACGTGCGTCTACTTTATTGCTTAGAATATCTTGAAATTTCCAATCCGTACGTGCTTACAGCTTTTTTACACTCGTGACAAAAAATACAAATGCAAAGAAGTCCTTTATTTTATATGGCAGACGCTGTCAGTCCCAGAGGTCACGATCATTATCTCAAATCCTAACGCAGAAAAAACCGGTTCGGTGAGTAAGGAGGTTCAAATCATTTCAGAATTTTTTTAATTGCTTATTAAATACCCTTGAATGTAAAAGTAAAAGTAAGGGAATCGGTCTCGTTATTGGTATGAAATTCTTTCAAAAAGAATAACACGGGTGCCCCCATATTTCCGAGATAGTGTTTGATTTTGGTATGTTTGACCATGAGTTATTGTACGCGTAGTTTTAATCGTGACCTTAGTCATGACTATACACAGGAGGTTGACGGCTTTTCGATCTCAAAGACCACTCTGCAGAACTCGTCTCATCATATATCAAAGTCTGCCTACCCAAACGAACACCACTATCCATATATACCTCTTCATCGTCCTAAAAATGTCAATTTTCAATATATTTACACGCACGCACATCTCATCTACTTACCAATACCTGGAGATTCATTCTCGACGGTTGTTCGCGAGTTGTCGGTCCTCGTAGAGTAACGGCCCTAGCCTGGGCAATCCTACTAGTAGTTGTCTCACTAATTTCCGAATATCGAGCTGAAAAGGCGGGTCGTAAGGGTCGGCGTTGATTGCCTTGATGAATATTTGAAGCTTCGACGTCATTCGCAGGACGAATCTGATTCTGAGAAACGTCCTTCTGTGCCTCTGAATTATTGACCAAGCGAGTTGTCACTTTTTGGGGGAAATTCATAACTGGGAGTCTTGGAATTTTTAAAGGTGTCAGAGTTGGGGTAGGAGTAGGAGTATGGGTTATATACGACCGCGAGGCGTTTATTAATGTTTCGGTAGAGCCGTGGTCGGCTGAAGGCGGCTCAGAAAAAATTGCGTTACGGTCTGGTATCAGCAAGCTATCATTAGTCTCGGGAATATGTCCGATGTAAATTATCTCGGAAGCGTCGGGTGTAATGGTGAAGACCGATACTTCGTCTTGAACAAGTGTCACTTTAGGCTGCTCTTCCTTCATTCCGGTCATACGAGCCTTTAAGCATTGCGGAACGCGCGCCTTGAGGTGCCGTCTGAGCACAACACCAATTGTTATCAGAATAACTAGGATACCGATAACAACACCAATTATTGCACCCTGGTGATTATGCAACCCCGTAGAAGTGGACTGGCCTGGAGAGTTGGTTGAGAAGGGAAGCGTGGACGTTAGTTCATTAGTTGTGCTGCTAAAGTTCCGTACGACCACAGCAGAGAGACTGAGGGGCGCCTGCGAACCGTCATTAACGTATGTTGCTACAAGTTTATGAGAGCCTTGTGGAAGAATTTCGGTTTGGAACAAAAGCTGATTGAGTAAAGTAGAATCAGCATTGAAACCGCCGAAACTGAATCGAATGGGAGTTCCTCCGTCTATTGAATACTCCGCCGATGCTAAGGCAGACGGAAGGGACGTTGAGTAGGCTCCATACCAAGTCAGTTGTTGGCCTGATCAAATTCAAGGAAGTTGTTGGAAAAAAAAATGAAAGAAATGCAACTCAACGTACCAAAAAATGGAACCGTTATAGACCCATTGTGGGAATTAATATTTGAGAGTCTGGTAGTGTCCGTATCACTTTCTATAACAAAATCGCCCGAGTATTTTATAGATGAATCAGATGGCTCAATGACGATTGATACATCCGAAGCTGTCGAGTTAATGTGGTGTGTAGGAGAAGGAGCGAATAGAAGATAGTCCAAATAGATCATAGGTGAGTTAACTTGAACTGACTGTGGCATTGAAAAATTCATGGTGAATGTGTGTATCCCATCCGCTAAGACGCTGCTGCTACAAAACGGCCAATTATTTTGAGAGGTCGACGATGGTGTGCTCGTGCCGAATAATTGATTATCTACGCTACACCTCCCTACGTTTCTCGGTTCCGTGGGCATGTTCGATGGATTTACGTATGATATGAAGGCCCCTATGTAGGTTCCTGGCGAGAAGTACGGTTTATGTAAAAAGTGAGTTCTACCGGTAATACCTTGACTAGGCTGAGAAAAATGAATACCCTCGAAAGTGAAAGAAACGCTGCCATTTGAAGCTGTTGCCAAAAGGGACGATACGGGGGCTCCCATATTTCCAATTTGAAAGATAGAGCTTGATTTTGGAACGCTGCTCCATGCCCCACTAGGCTCGTATATGATGCGAGTGTTGTTGGTTTCTTCTCGAACAAACATACTTAGACCATCCATAATGACACGTTTCTGAATTGCTCAGATTATGTATCTGAGGAAAGTTAGAAAGGTGAAAATACGGTAGTTTTAATCAAGTAACTTGGTTGTTAGATTGAATAAAATTTTGCCAATGGATACTATACCCAGCAGTTGAGTTGAGCGGTCAGATTTAATGATCGTTGCGACGTTCATTATATTATTAAACAATTGTCATTTGTCCCTGAATGATTATTACGGTCTCATAAAGAACTCAAAATCGTCCAAAAGTATATATACTTCTTTGTAGCGTTGTCTGCATATTTTCTATTTGAGAATAATATCGCCCACCAAGTACACAATAAAGGATCCCCGACATACCTATAAGTAACACTATAGGCGCAGGTCTCACAACGATGAGAGGTGCGAGCGCGTTGTTTCAACCCAATCATCAATCATCACATATCAGACTAACTCGAATCAACCATTCTTCCTTGTACTCATGCACATAACGACAATCAGAAACATATCGCGATAAATTTTTTCTATCCCCATCCCGATTTCATCCTTCTGGGTTATGTAACAGCGCATTTGAGAGTTTGTTCGCGAGCATCATGTCTGCAGCCATACTGCCATCTTCGGCGTGGGTTGGGCATTCTCTGAGTAGCGGTCATTTGGGTCGCTGTTACATAGTACCCTCCCAGTCATCACGCCCAAAGACCCGGAGCTTTTTACAAATACACTTCTTTAGTTACTTTAAGTTATTATCCGCTATGGAAGTGGACTGGGGAACGAGTGATAGTTTGTGTAAATTCAATATAAACCTAAAATCCGCGTGCCTATCACTACATTCAATAAAACGATATAAATATATATTCTATTATTATTGTGTACATAGTGAGTATAAAAACAAACATGTATAAATATTTCAGTGCTGCGTGATGTTCATATAGATCTTGAGTCTCTTGTCATTTGAGTTGGTATCAAGGGAATAAATTTGGCGATGAAAAATCCGAACAAAGCTATTACAGACAAGATATAGTATACAAGGTTGCCACCTACCAGAGCGTCATTAGGATGTTGGTTCATGTCAGCAGGTATAAACACACTGACCTAGGTATTGTTTCTCAAAAGAAAGAGATAATAGAGTTCCTCCGCTTATAGGACCCAGCGCTTGCGCTACAAATGACATTGTCTGGGAAAGTCCATTGATTGCGCCTAGGGTGTCAGCACGAGTTCCATTCGCCAAGAGTAGTGTTAAGCAATCTGTAAATTATTATTATTTTCCGAATAAAAAGACACCGCTGTTAATGAACTATGTACTTACTGGAGATCATTAGCGCCAAAATGTAAAACAAGAACACTAAAGGTAATGATACCCATGGAGGAACACCGCCACTCGGACCGGCAGTACGGTTCAAAACCCTGATGCACGCAAAAACAGAAAATGCACCGATATAGCCACAAAACCCTAAACGTAGCAGATTTTTGTTTCCTATTAGAGAGCGCAGAAAGGGGAAAGCAAAGATCATCAAAGAGCCTGATATAGTTCCCGCTAGAGCAATAGCTATCCCAATTTGCGACGATGAGAGTCCGAAACCGCCAGTTTCGACTGGTGTTGACAGGATCACTGGGAGAGTTGCTCCGAATGAGGCATCAAGAAAGGTGTTGATCATGCCCGTTGAGAGGAGGAGGATCAGTCGTCGATCAAGGAGTGATAGGATAGATGGAGGTGGTCCTTGATGCCCGAGAGAAGTTCTTGGCGAAATAGATTCACTTTCTTGTAAAGCATACGCTTCCAAAGAAAAATCGAATTTTTTTAAGGTTGGAAGAGTCTGTAGAACAAAATTATATCTGGGAATGATTCAATTTGCCTAGGACTTACTTCTTCGAAATAATTATAAATTACGATAATTATAATGACTGTAATTCCAATAACAACAACATTGGGTAGAAGGAAAGGATGCGAGATCCATAGCTCAATTTCGCCGAACATGTCCGGGAATGTTTCATAAGGGTATGAGAGTGATCCACCTATTAACGGACTATACCCTGTATGTAAGCAAATACATAGCGTTGAAAATTTAATAGACGGTACTCGCCCTGCCGTTGCAGCAATACACCATACGCCAGGAAGCCACGCGACCGCACGGGCAAAATCGTCCTCCGTCAAAACATCACCCATCGAACTTCGAAGAACAGTCTCTGTTACATTTAAAACTCCTAGGAGAATTCTACTCAGAACGATCGCATGAAATGATGTCGATAGCCCAAAGCAGAGTGCCGAAAGAGCAACGCCGGTTAGGCCTAAAAGAAACACGGGTTTTCTTCCGATCTTGTCGCTGAGTCGAGCCCATTGAAGGATGAATAGACCTCCGCTTATAGAATACGCAGTTTCCTTTATTCATTCCCATTCATTAGCAGATGACTATGACAGTGAAAAGATGAAAAAAAAAACTGACAACTATGCCTACTAGATAACCAACGTTTGCCGGATTTCCACCAGTTGCACCTGTCTCCTCAATGAACTAAATTCCACACTGGCGTCAGAATGGCTCACATTAGACATGCAAAACGCGTACGAACTTCTGGTAAGTATGGAAAAGCCTGAAACATATAGATACGTTCAGCCATTGAGATGAGCATCCAGCAAACCATCCGTCGACAAAACTTCGTATTTTTTGACGATAACTCGAATCCTGAAAGTACTGGAGATGAACCTCCATCATCTTCTGCCAATAGATGGTGCGCTTCGGGTTCTAAGACACTTCATTGAATCTTTGTTAGTCATTTTTTTCTGGTAAATGACTGCGATATGTAAAAGCTTACTTATTAGCGTGATGTAGGGACCCCTTGGAAGTATGGTTAGACTTGAAATTATCTCTCGAGATGATTCTATCCATTAGGGAATGAGGTATGTAGTGACAACAGAGGTTAAAAGATCATGAGGAAAGCGTGTATTTCAGGCTAGAAACGGCCACAAACACAGCTTGATTATTCAAACCGCAGGGTACAGGCCTTCAGGAGCCGGAACAAGAAGGATGAGTGACCGCGGCGTTCACATTCATCATGATCCCCACCAGTCTAGGACATCCAAAGCCGTTTCGATTTGATGGAAACAGCCGTAAATGACGCAATAAATTTTGGATCATATGGAATTTGCAGTTTTGTTCGAGCATATCGTCGCTGCTGCCAGTGAAAGATGAGAGCGTGAAGAAAAAGAACAAGATTATTAAACCTAGGTTCGGCCAAGCCCCTTCATACTCCGACTCGCAGGACCTTCGTAGAAGGGGCTTGGAGCAAAATACAGGATAAGTCCCGGTAGCGTTTTTTGTCGTGCAACAACAACGACAACATCGAATTGTATGAAAATTGGGTTTCGGATACTCGAGATGTATGGCTACAGTATGGAAGCCAAATCAGAAAATTAAATATGCATTAAAACATACAATCAATCACACAATGAAAATGAGGGTCTCAGAACTTTCGCAGCTTATAGCTCATCTCGGCATCAATATTTCAAAATTCTGAGAAAACACATTCTTTAATAATATCTTAAATATATTATAAGCACATTATTTGGTAACCGGCACGATGTTTGAGGCTACGGTAAACTGTTTTTGTCGAAAATTGCACTTTGCGCACGTCACGTGACTGCAGTTTAGGTCGCGTCTCATTGGTCGCGTTAGTTTCGCTAAGAAAACCGATAAGTGGACACTAGTGGACAGTATCACTTTTCGCCTCATGTAAGCAGCAAAGGATATGCAACAATTCCTTAAAAAAATTCAAAATCAATTCAAAACTCAATGCCGGTGACTACTTCAAGTCATCAGAATTAAGTTTGAATCATATTGAAAATTTTAAACCAATTTTTAAAGGATTTGGTCGAGTATTTGCTGTTAAATTGAGACCATAAATTTTGAGAGATTTACCATCCACTAATTTGCTTCCGCGTGTAAGAATCTCTACAGTTTACAAAATAATGTTCTATTTGTTCGTAAGTGATATTGTAGATATATATGTCATCTATATTTTGTGCCTAATTGTCTAAAGCTGAAAATTGAATCTGCGGCCGCTGGAAGCTCTACGAGCTACCCCTGAAAACCATGTACTTTGCTCCAAGCCCCTTCTACGAAGGTCCTGCGGAGCTCGAGTCGGAGTGTGAAAGGGGCTTGGCCGAACCTATATTAAACCATGCTTACGTTCAAATTTCATCGACGGACCTTGAAAATCTATCGGCACAAGCACGGCTCAGTGATGCCGGAAAACTCTATTCTTCGGAGCGCTCTTGAGGGAGATTCCATTAAATTTCACTACGCGTCATAGGGCTATTTTTTGAACATGACTCACTAATATACAATGGATGTCAGTCTGTCAGTAACACTCAAAGAGATAAAATCCTGATCAACTTCACTTACAGCATTTCCGTCTAGGCTGTTCAGGGGAATGAGCAAATTCTGTCCAATTGAAAATGACATGACCACTAGTACCCGATGCACAAAGCGACGCCACCCTCGACCATTGTCCAAACCATGTCTTGGTTTGGCGAAATCATCCAATGAAATCACCAACAAGGCTCAACCCAGTTCTGCTAGTACACGATGCCGGTATATGACTGGGTACACTATTACCATGCACGCTGCAGACGAGTTTGCGGATTGCATGCAAGAAACCAGAACTGACTTAAGACCAGTGCGCCCACATGTCTACCTATCGGAGAAATACCTCGACCCAAGTACTGTGAATTTAGATTTACTGGAATACTGTCGGAGGACGAGAACTCCAGAATCATATTTGTCACACAATATGGACTGTACATGGAATATTATTCGACTGTACTGCAATTCCCGCAATGCTGAAAGGACACATTTGTCATCTTGGAAACACAGGGTATACTGTGTTACCGTTGATTACCTGAATTGTATTCATTCATCGTGCTTCAGGTGTTACGGACTATAAGTACTAGTTCAAAACAGTCCTCATGCACAACCTTTTCTAATGCGTGACTGATGTCGTCTACCTATTAGATTTACCATGTATCAAGTCCGTATGTTAATTAGGCACCCATATACTTGCAATACAAATTTGAAAACCCTACGTATAACCTACGTATACCTTAACAAGTGTTATTAAGCCTGTGGAATTAGTCGAGTCGTTTTGACTCTTCGCCGCTAACCTTTGCTTTGGGTTCTTTGACCGGGTATCATCACTGTGTTAGGCTCAATTCAAACCGAGATATTGTGGTATCATAGAGAGTTACTAAGTACTTGCTGCGCGTAGATCAATCATATTTGTTGGGCTCAGTCTAAATCCTTTGCCCCTTGCGCGAAGTGGATCAGCAGCAGCAAACTGACGTGTTCAAGACGTGTTCCTTCGGCGCCATGTCTACGTTCGCGGCTAGCAAAAGTAACCTCATTCCGAGAATGGAAGAGACGTTGCGCACATGCCAATTTGATTGATACTTGGCTTCTTATATGGTGTTGTTTAGTTTCCGAAGCTCAACTGACCCGCTAATGAGGGTAAGGTGTGCACCGCTTACCTAACACGGCCCCGTGCACGTCGGCACGGACCGCAAAAACCACGGGTTGAATCCGTTACGCGTTACGCGCTACTTGCCACTGCCGCCACTTCAACCAGTGACTTTTTTTTGTTTACTGAAGGAATTCTGTACAAGTTATTTTTTTAGGTGGTTATCCTGATTCTACCGAAATTTTGCTAGGTCTCCAATTCCATGCCGACTACTTACGCAGTCTCAAATTCCGAAACAGCGTCGGAGCTCGCAGGAGTAAGCAAGCGACATATTGACAGATGGCTGGATTTGGAGACTGAGATCATCTCGGACTATCTTTATTGGGTCAAGTCTACCAAAAATGGATTTTCTTTTGGTCCCGATATTTTCCCTATAAAGTCAGGGTCAGATGATCAACCTGCCTTCTGTCGAACTTCTCCTCATTCTCGTTCTTGTGCGTGAACGGTCCACGACGCATTGCTAATCACCAATGTCAGATATGACTCCCAACGACGATGCTCAAGACCGAACGAAATACGAGACCAGAGAGAACCAGGATATTCCCGACGCTCTCCCTTCTCTAGACGTCAAACGCCAATCTGACTCAAATCCAGACTCGAGTGACATGTCAGAAAAACAAGCAGCAAAAAACGAACCACGTCATTTAGAGGGCTCAGCACTACTAATAGTCATGTCGGGCCTGCTTTTGGCTCTTTTCCTCCCTGCGTTGGATCAGCTTATCCTAAGTAAAAAAGCCCCGTTCACACGCTTTTTCGTGCCACACGATAAAACTGACCTCTTCATTTTCAAGCGACTGCAATTCCAAGAATTGTCAGTCAATTCAAGGTGTTATCTGAGGTACATATTTACTACCTCTCAGATTTCCTAAAACGATCTCCGATAATGACTGATTTTCCATCTAAAGCTTTCATGGATTCCGAACGCGTACTTCCTTACGATGGCATCTTTCATGATCGTACGCCTTCTTTTTCCTCCTCTCACAAAACTTATCAACAACATATTTCATTCGTCTAGGTATTCGGCCAAATATTGAACCTAGCGCCCTCAAAATACGTTCTACTCGCGTCCGTATTCATATTCGAACTCGGGAGTTTATTCTGCGGTATCGCATTCAATGTGTGTCTATCTCTGCGACCTTTGATTTCAGGCTTGAATCTGATGTCCGTATAGATGAACTTCCTTCTATTCGGTCGTGGAGTTGCTGGTGTAGGCGCAGCAGGCGTATTCGTTACCATGTTTTCTATCATCGCACAGGTAAGTATTTCAGGCAAGACACATCACTCCAACGTAGTTATAACATATGTGTGTTAGATAGCTCCACTTCACAAACGACCAAGACTAATGGGACTCGCTGGTACTGTGTTTGGGGTAACCTCTATTCTTGGTATATATCTACGCTCAAAGTTTCCCGATTTATTACCAACACTAAGAATTAACAGGACCGTTAGTTGGCGGCGCATTGACGGATGCTTCAACTTGGCGTTGGTGTTTTTTCATCGTAAGCCTCAAATACAAGATATTCTTGACTGAATCTCATTCATTTACTATCTTACTAGAATTTACCCAGTGCGTTTCATTTTTTATTTCTCTTAAACTGTAGTGATGTTTAAAGGGTCTTTCTTGAACAGTTGGAGGCGTAGCAGCGGTAAGTCTCTATCTCTCTTTTCGATGCCTAGCACCGTATTTACTCACGTTATAGCTTGTCATTGTGTTCTTCCTTCCAAATTATCCTGCACCACCCAAACCACCGAACCGGCAAGGATGGAAAGGCCTTGCTACGGTTGATTACGTTGGTAAGTCATGATTAATCCATTGTCAATATTCCGTACGAGAAAACTTTTATAGGTGCGATCCTGGTAATAGGCGCAACAATATGCTTCCTTTACTCTCTTGTAGAAGGAGGAAACGCCCATCCCTGGAAAAGTGCGATTATTATCGCCGTGCGTGACAATTCAAATTCTCAAACCCATAAACACCGAGCTTATATCGATTTCATATAACTTAGCTTTTCATAACATCGGGCATACTTTCTCTCTTATTAGTACTATGGTCGCATTACCGCGGCAAAGACGCGGTATTACCAATCTATCTACTCAAAAATCCTAGCCTCATTGGTGCTTGCCTGTGTAACTTTTTCATTTGGATGAACTTAATGTTGGTTCTTTGTTTTATTTCACTGATTTATTCCTGATCTATTCTTCAGGATTAGCACTGTATACCTGGCAACTTGGTACCAAGCCGTAAAAGGTCCGCTATCCTCCTTTCTTTGCTTCTTTTACCACATAATTCACATCCAATACTTCAGGTGTAAGCCCAACCCGCTCCGGAATAGACATTCTCCCCCTTTCCCTTTTCATGGCCGTCTTTTCTGCTCTTACTGGAGCCCTAATCAGCAAAATCGGAAGTCTAAAGTATATCCTAATCGGAGTTCCTTTGGTCGGTGCTGTTGCTGCGTATGCAAAACCCTTTTTTTTTCCAATATTTAAACACTTGTTCACAATTAATTTTGATAGAGGCCTCGAATTCACGATCAACGAACATACTCCCGAAGCTAGATTAGCTGGGTATCAGATTTTATGGGGATGTAGTCTTGGAGCTAGTTTGCAACTTCCTACTCTAGCTGCTCAAGGTTCGTTTCGTCTCAAATAAAAAAAGCTCAAATTGAGATTTACGAGGGATTTGACAGCTGAATACCCGGATGATATTGTTGCCACGCGTTACGCGACGTCTTTAGTATCATTCATTGGCTTTTTAGGACGAATGGTAGGATTAGGTATGGGGAGCGCGTTGTTTACGAATAAAGTAAGTTTAGACATGTTACTTTGTCTGCTCCTTCACACTTCCCTTTTCGGTTCGATAAGTTTTTTTTACTGACTGTACCTACCTCAGCTAGGAACGTATCTCAAAATCTTTGCACCTACCGCGCCCTACCAAGAGGTCCTCAATTCCGTAACTATCATTTGGCAACTAAGCCCAGCAGTTAGGACTGGTGTTATCCACGCTTACGTTGTACGTCCTCAAACAAACCAAGTCTTTCATTTGATAAGCCTAATCATATGATTTGTTTTTGTTCTGCGTTAACAGCTCTCGTTACGGTATAATTTCATTCTAGGCGTTCCCGCAAGCGGTCTTGCCAGTTTGACGGCTCTGATAATCAAAAATCGAAAGTTTAAGAAACCGAACACTCAGAGTCAGACCAACGATACAGAATCAAAAGGTGGTTCAAATGTGGGTAGTACTTTGGAAGATGGACAGAACGATGTTGGTGGTGCTGATAACGGTGCTGATGAGAAGTTAAAAGAGAGAAACGCGAATGATGAACAGGTTTGAGTTTTGACGAATGTTATGCATTTTTCCGAAACGAAAACAATCCGAGATTAAAATATTATACATAGCTCTTCCCAAATAATTAATAACACACCTCAGATATTTAATATTTACATTATGTGTTTGTTTGAAATATAAGAGTGGTTATCAGATTCTCTAGATTATCCCTCTCCAGTGGCGAAATGTAAAAGTCCGAGAGACTTTTACACAAGAACTTCAAGAACAAAGGAATATCACACAAGATGAGTGCAGATGGTCTTCGTTAAAGAAGCTAAAGAAAAATATATCTACATCTCGACTTTATATACTAAAATAAAAGCTTATCTAATTATTAGATAACGAAGAGAAATAAGCAAACGTTCGGAAACGATTTGTAAGTAAGAGAAATAAAAGATAAGATTAGAAAATAATCCGAAGTCCCCGACTCGGACTTTTCGGACAGATTGAAAGAGTCCAGACTCTTACACGAAGGGTTTTTAGTGGATGAGTCCGAGTGACCAGATAAGATCTAGGGCGTTTTTCGCCTATCAAGTCTGACCCCGAACACCACCGTATAAAATTAATAGAAAACTAATAAGGAAAATTTATACCGTCCTTTCAAATAGTAGATAATTTCTTAGGGAGTAAATAAATCTTTGAATTAGGTATCGGAAAAAAGTGGTTATACTAGGGTAAAAAAGAAGCAAACAACAAAAACTGCGAAAAAAAGTGGGAGTCACAATTCGAGCCGACGACACAGTGCCGTTCGTGGGATGCCGGCACCACTAGAGCACGGTACCTCATGCTAGTGGTAAAGAAAATCAAAATATTTACTACTCTTGCTTGACCGACCATATCCCTAGTTGCTATAATGTGTAGAACTTTTTATTCAGAAGTACGATACAATAATTAGAAATATATTAATGTTTTGGAAAAATTCATTTTTCCACTTTATTCTAATCCTCCACATCCAGCCGGCACAACAGAAATTTTTCTTACCCTCAATCATCAGTTCAAAATCATACCAAATCAGCTTGAAACGGAACGAGCATTTTCTTATCTTCTAGAATATAAGTTTGTACATAAAATATCTCGTAAAATAAAATAAAAATGAGATTTGATTGTAATCCAGTGGTAAATAGTTACGGAAGTCGTTACTTGGCCGGAATTTTTAGCAGCGGTATTCACGGTTCAAATAACTATCTATCTATGAGTTAGTTTGCCTGCTACGGTATGAGTTAGTTTGCCTGCTACGGTATGAGTCGTTTGGCGTAGTTGGTGGGCGTTGTTCTATAGTGCCGTGATTTTTTGCTATGCCCGAGTTCGACTCTTGTGGCATCAATTTTGATCCTGGGTTAGAGACTTTGTTAGTTTATTGTGTTTTGTTATGTTTTTCGAAGTTTCTTGATTGGTTGGTGCTCAAACTATTATTAATGATAACTTAAATTTTCTAGCTATTAAACCAAGTATATACAATGTTAGTTCTTGAGGTCCATCATCCAAATCAGGCGTGCGCCTTGATTGATGTGGTGCCGTGGTGCCGAGTCGGACTCATCCACTGTACACCGTACACGAAACCTGCTCACTTCGGAAGCTCAAATACTTGAAACTCCGACAATGACATGCTGTACTTCTTTCAAGTTTGCTGCGAATCGGCGATCGATAATTTTACTATGCTCACATCGATATATAAACACATATTTTGTGAACGCCAATATGAAGTTGGGGATCCATTAACGACTATGATATGGGTTCCGGAAAAGTTATTTCCAGACTTTTTCTCCTTTTTTTCGTACAGGCCAGTAACGAATTTGCCAGTGGGTTCTTCGTTCTCGTTCTCGTCATATTCTTGGTCTGAGGATATTCGTTGACGTTTATGGCAGAAAAAAACGTTTTAATTTTTGAAGGGGAGGAAGATGGTGTTGTGGTACGCGAGGTTGCGCTTACGGTTTTAGTTGACTTCTGGTTTGCGCGCGGTCGCGAACTGGTTTCAACGTTAACACCTTTGTTCATCGTACCCGCCTTAGATCCAACACTCAATGATTGTGAATCTTTAAAGTGGCATCAATGGCTGCATAAAAAGTCACAAATGTTTTCTTACTGAGTATTGAACATTTGGGTACATCATCATTTGCCTTATTTTTTTGGTTCGAATCCGCACCTTTTCCTATTTTATGTGCCACCCAAATAAATCTTGACGCATAACCTATGATGCATCTCAGTAAATATCAAACAGAAAAAGTTGAAATTAAGTCAGCATTCTTGGTGAAAGCACCAGCTTAATTTCGAATTAACTTCGACTTTTCCTGTTTTTCTCACATATTATTTGACTTTTTTCTTTACAGAGATATATGATGGGCGGTGGTAATGCGCCATACTGGATTATGTCTCAATAAACTGATCGCGCAAAAACTGGATCAAGATTTACCAGTAAAACCGGGGGCCGAAGGGGGCGCTGGGCGGGACGCAAGTTGTAAAAGTCGTAAGACTTTTACAATAGAACTTCAATAAGACTTAGATAAGTAACAATACTGAGTGTTGTAAATCTTCGTGTTAAAGAAGCCCAGGAGCTCTTTTAGCTCCAACTCAAGTTTATATACAAAATAAAACGATTATCTAATTATTATAAATCAAAGAAAGAAATTATTAATAAGAAAGTAAACGATTAAAAGGAATTTAAACTAAGCAAGACATCCGATCTACGGATGCTAATTATTTCGGGTCCAAACCCTTACACAAGTCCGGTCTAGGGTGAAGATACGAATAGCCTACAGCGGTGGCATCTTGAGTTCGGAATTTGTATGTAATGTGGCGCATTGTTTGGAAATGAGATTATATGGTTAACAAGGACTAGATGAATCAGGGGAAGAGATGAGAAAACTTGCGGTAGGACATGGTCTTTGTCGATGTCCTTAACGTGTCCGTAGGGCCGCGACAGACTCCATAGTGGACGGTTGAGGCCAATTTGTGAGGCCAACTTTTTCCGAACGCCCATCAAACGTGTCGCCCAATGCGATTGTGTTCAAAGTACGCGAAATAGATTGTGTCCTTTTCTCACCCATATGATACAATGCGTCAGCAAAAAAACTATGTACATGTGTTGTACGCAATAGCTTGAATATGTTATCTAAACCTTCAATTTTTTCGGACAATCTTACCCCATTTTCTTTTTATCAAGCTTTCGCGTATCTCAGGTAGATTGCCAAGCTGAGCTAAGTACTAAGAAAAAATTAAAGATTCAGCCCGGTGGAAGATTTAAATATTGTAACATGGAAAGTTTACGCGCTGGTATGTGAATCTTTGAGGCCGTGAAGTTGTGATTATTACCATAACATTTTCATTCGAAACACTTGATGTAAAACACGACAACGTGCCACTTAGTTATCGCGTTGACACTTTCACACGCGCTCGACGTGTGCCATTTGACGACGAATAATTCTCTTTTGATGGGTGATGGTCTTACAACCGCTTCACAATCGAGAGAAACTGATTTTGTGAAATTGGTACATATTCATAAATACCCCAAATACACACAAACACTACAAACTTTTCCAACACTACACTGTCTAAAAATAAAAACTAACCGAAAGCTTTTGAGGCTCATTCAGAAGCATACCAAATGCACCCTAAAACAAAACGAACAGTTTTGGAGGCCTGATCTAGGAGCGTGTCATCTAAGAGTCATCGTCATCGCCATCGAGACAGGCAGTGTCGGTGGCAATGCAGTCACTGTTGCCGAGTAAGTGTGTGAGATATATGCGGATTGAATAGGAGGGATTAAAGCCGACTTACGGGATGATGGTTTCAACCGAACCGGGGTCAGAAGCGAGACTTGGGAAGGGAGAGGCCAAGCAAGCTACTTGAACATCAGCGAAGGACTTGGTGGCTGGGAAGCTATATGGGAGAAATGTGAGCGTTAAAAACGAACATGGCTGTATATGCATGGTAGGGCACTTACGTAGCGGGTTTGGCAACTGGAGGAGGTGGAACTGGGATGACTTCTGAGCAGTCAATGAAGTCGGTGGTGTCTTGAGCGATGACAGCGAGTTTAGCCATGACAGCTTGGAAAGCGGAAGACATCTTCTCTTGTTCGTTGATGAATCCTTGCCACGTGCAGGCACTTTTTTGAAGAAAAAATCGCATTTAGATAAAGATGAAGTCTGTAAGAGAAATTTGTGGATTATGCTCACGTTCTGGGGTCACGAGCCAAAGCGAAATCGGATTGAAGACGCATTTCACCGACGTTGACACCTTCACCGATGGGGAGGGGAGATTCGACTTCACCGACGTTTCCGGCGGTTCCGGGGAAACCAACACCTTTCAACAAGACTTCAAGGAAGATTTGGGTATCGAAAGTGAATGGAGTAGAGTCGAAGGGGACAGCTTGGATGGTCGGGTCGACGTGGTCAGAACGCGCAATAGTGTGAGAAGCCAACAAAGCAATGACTTCGTCTGGGGAGAATTGACCACCGTCAAGCATACGAGCGAGAATTGCGGTGACATTGTCCTGAGGTTCGGGAATAAGACCATCGGGAGCCGGTTGGGTTGCATTGGGACGACCAAGTTGGAATGTCAAGCGGGGGGCACCAGGGCAGTTGGATAGAGCGACAGCACCTGCGAATTGGATCAAGTCACCGGCAGTGATAAATTGGTTTGCGGCAAGGAATGGAAGGAGGGCATCTACTGAGTCGGAGATACCGAGATTAGCAGAGAAGTTGGGTTCGACGTTGGGGAAGACGAGCATAGATCCGTCAGCACCACCACCGGGGAAGACTTTGCCTTCCTCCTTGAGTGCCTGGGAGAATGCAATGGCATCGTCTAGAGAGAAAAGAATTTATATTACTGCGATTTCATAAAATGACGAAAGAAAGCATACGGAAAGTGAGACGGACGACTTCATGAGCATCTTCACCACATTCGTTGGAGAAGCTATGATACATATGATTGTCAGCTCAGGAACTAGTCAAAAGTTCGTACTGAGACATACAGGTCATTGTTTAAGGAGTCTCTGAGAGCAAACAAAGGGCAGCAAGCAGCATTTCCCACTTGGTTGCCGTCGGGGCAAGTAACAAGTGGAGAGGAAGCGGGAGCAGCAGAGACAGCCGCAACCAATGAAGTAATGGCAAGGAGAGCTTGGAAGACCATTGTAGGATTTCCCAGAGAGAAGTAGACAACTCTGACAGAGAGTGCTGAAGAATAAAAACCTCAAAAATGCATTGCTTTTATAGCCAAAGTAGAACGAAAAAAGAGCCAGTTGACATGATTGTTACCCTACTTTCGATGAGAGAACAAAGTAAAACCCCTTACCAAAATTATGGTTCCTGCGCCAAAAATATCTCAGTTTTACCGATTTATAACCCAATCAAATCGTCTCTAAAGGTAAATAGTTTGGCTTAATATGGGTCGGACCACGTGTGCCTGGGAGGCCAAAAAGTCTATTTCACTTAACATATTTATAACGACCCAATCAAAAACTACCAGAACTATTTTCCTCTTCGTGACAGGCGAAATTGTTTCTCATCAAATCATTCGCGATTTGCATAACGGCAGCATAAATTTCGCGATTTTAAGCAGCATTGCTTTGAAATTCAACCAAAAGGAACGAGTAGCACGTTGACTATTGAACCATCATTCTTGTGACTCGTTTCATCTGACTGGACACAGAAGCCCAGGCTGCTTCTTCACGGAGCAGCCCAGCGTCCCTCTTTGTTGATCTTTGCAAGGGAGAAAAAAAATCCCGTTATCTCCAATTTAGCGTTCTTGATTCGTTACCATCGTTCGGTATCCGTCGTGAGGAACGCTGGTACACTGGTTTTTTTACCCAAATCTGTTTTTATTATTGAGAAAGTATCCCATAGCAAAGCCAAGGCGAGAAGTACCATGGAAAGCGAACAAATCCTGGTGGAAAGCATAAGTTGTCGGAAGGTATCGTATCGCTTCACAGTTGTAGCAGGAAGTGCTGCAAAACGTGAATTCTATCTCGTTTCGGCAAGTCTAATCGACGGTTGACTAAACGTAGGGTATGAGAAATTAACTTCTGAATATGTGGAAACTGGAAAAATAATGACTTCATCTCTTGAGAGTTTTCAAGGGATGAAGATTGTGGAGGAACATCCCGGAAAGACGAATGGGGTTCTATCAAGTGCCGAACGCTTTGCAGAGATTCTGCGCATGAAGGCGCTCCTGATTGTCCGAAATAATTTTTTTGTTGTATTTCAAATTTAAACACTACATCAATAAGCTGATTATAACTAAAAGAGAAGTAGGTCCATTTCGTACTCACACTCTCGTTACCGTTTGCCACAAGTAATACGACGCGATTTCCGTCTTCGAATCGGAACTAAGGAATCATGCAATTTATCAAATCGCTCTGGCATGAGTTCGATAAACACTGAAGGAGGTTTCATTCTAATGATAGTTGTTTCAGTGAGATGGAGACCCATCTCACTAACCAGAACGACTTCCACGCGCCGACCAATAATAAGATGCTTGTGCAGTCAAGTCTGACAGCCCTGCGAAAAAACGACATCTAAGGGCCAGGGTACCTTGTTAAAATAGAAATAGAATAGGCTGCGTAGGCACAGGCCTTACCTCGCAATAAATAAAGAAAGTTATAAATACAAAATCGAATCAGGTCGTTTTTTGACAAGTTGACATTCTTTAACGTAGCCACCGATCCATCGAGGAGCTCCGGATTTGTAGAAGTCCCATTGTGCCAGTTGAATTTCATACCGGACAGATGTAACCTAAAGTTTTGACACCCGTGTCGATTTCATTGACAATTCAACGCTCAACGTCCATATGCACACGGATCCGAGTCGTTTTCGGATTGTTGACATGTAACTCGGCTCTCGTGGCACTCATTGAATGTAAATGACGACAGAACCCGGTCGTGTTCTCATCAAAAGCCGACGAATTGTGGTAACAGTTGGACTTTGACAAGGTTGATGTTTAAACAGGTTGGCAGTGGGCTCCGATACGCCGTTCCTTCAAAACGTAACATGAACTCAAGGATCTTAGAACGAATACCAGTAAGTCATGACTTGTCGTAGATGTATCAAAATATAACACATACGATGAAATGAATCGGAAACGAGTTTCACAGATACATGAACAATACAATTTTGAGTGGTCAGTGTCAGGACCTGGGGATGGTACTTCAGTGCCATGGCTGATGATTAAACAAGTAGTCATATTGCGTGTTTTGAAACCATATGAGAGAAGTGTCTTTGTGTTGAAGAAACTGGCCTCAAATGATATCAGACCTCGAGGAAATCCATAACAATCTTGAGCCATCATGATCTATCAAACGATGATCTAGGAAACTTGAATATTCTTCTTTCGTCGCCAGCCCAGAATGATTTGGAAACGGCGGACTTGTCAGAACAGTGGCAAAACCGGTGTCTAATAACCCCCTTCCTAAAATCGTTAAGGTTGTTATCACTTGGAGTTTAGCAACAACGAGGCAACAACGAATCGAGCTCTGGTGTGGCTCTGGTGATGCCTGGCCGTGGAACTTTGCTACGTAATCCCCTTACGTAATTTGACAATACAGGCGCCCTTTCTCCTTGACGCTTCCTTTGAGAACTTCCTTGTTGCCGTCCCTTTCCAATCCATTCATTTGCTTTTGCTTGCTTTGGAGGTCCTAGTCAGGAACACCACCCCTGTTTCTCGCATCTTTGGAATAGAACCTTGCTTCTCGAAACTGCCTGTCAATAGGTTATGAATGAACTGCGCCCATCTCGTCAAATCCTCCGTCTCACCGCATGCCGCATGCCTATTTATTACCTGCGTAGGTTAACGTTCATTCATTCGTTTAAGTAACCGAAGATCATAGTTTGACGGTCGACCTGATCCATGTCAGAAAACAATGAAATATGATTATGGTGCATTGTTCCTCTTTTAAAGTATGTAACTGTTTCGCATGCGATATTTGTTGATGCTGGTGAAAGAACCAACTTGGAAGGTCCGAGAAGCACGTGCATCTGAATCAAACGATTTGTCCAACTCGCCATAAAACAAATCCAGAAGTTTAAAAAAAGGCACAACGTGATGCTCAGAATTTAATGATACCAGACAGCATTTTTTTATAAAGAAACTTCGGACATATTTACAACAACCAACAATCACCCCCGACAATAGATAGTAAAAAAACAAAAGCACAGGCTTTTAACTGCGTCAGACCCAACGCTTCTACAACGAATAGATAAGGCAATAAATCAACAATCGAGCAAGAAAGAAAGCGTCAAATCAGCTTTCTTCAATTTGAGTCGAATTGTTTAAGAGTCGTCATCATCACCATCCAAGCAAGCGGTGTCAGTGGCGATGCAGTCGCTGTAATTTGAATAATTAGCAACGGAGAAAATATTTGTGTAGAGATGAAAGATAAAGCGTACGGAATGATGGTCTCGGTGGCACCCGGGTCGGTTCTGAGGACTGGGAAGGGAGAGATCAAGCAAGCTTGTTGGATATCCTTGAACGACTTGGTGGCCGGGAAACTGTTTGAACATAAACGTTAGAGACGAAGACTTGGAAATGAATATACATTTCACAAGTACTCACGTGGCAGGCTTGGCAACTGGGGGAGGTGGAACTGGGATGACTTCTGAGCAGTCAATGAAGTCGGTGGTGTCCTGGGCGATGACAGCGAGCTTGGCCATGACTTGTTTGAAAGCACTTGACATCTTCTCCTGTTCGTTAACGAAACCTTGCCATGTGCAAGCACTGTATTTCAGAAGAACGTCATAAGATATTAAAATTTAATTTCCACAAAGTTCTGAACCTTAACTTACGTTCTGGGGTCACGAGCCAAAGCAAAGTCGGATTGCAGACGCATCTCACCGACGTTTACACCTTCACCGATGGGGAGGGGAGATTCGACTTCACCGACGTTTCCTGCAGTTCCGGGGAAACCGATACCCTTGAGCAAGACTTCGAGGAAAATCTGGGTATCGAAGGTGAATGGGGTGGAGTCGAAGGGGACAGCTTGGATGGTCGGGTCGACGTGGTCAGAACGCGCAATTGTGTGAGAAGCCAACAAAGCAATAACTTCTTCCGGGGAGAATTCACCGCCGTCAAGCATACGGGCGAGAATTGCGGTGACATTGTCCTGAGGTTCGGGAATAAGACCATCGGGAGCCGGTTGGGTTGCATTGGGACGACCAAGTTGGAATGACAAGCGGGGAGCGCCAGGGCAGTTCGACAAGGCGACAGCTCCTGCGAATTGGATCAAGTCACCGGCAGTGATAAATTGGTTCTCAGCAAGGAATGGAAGGAGAGCATCTACTGAGTCGGAGATACCGAGATTAGCAGAGAAGTTGGGTTCGACGTTGGGGAAGACGAGCATAGATCCGTCAGCACCACCACCGGGGAAGACTTTGCCTTCCTCCTTGAGTGCCCGCGAGAACGCAATGGCATCGTCTAGAGAAGAAAAAATTCATATTACTACAATTTCTGAATAACCAAAAAAAGAAGCGTACGGAAGGTAAGACGGACGACTTCGTGAGCATCTTCACCACACTCGTTGGAGAAGCTGTTCAAAACGTTTCAATCATCAAGAAAGAGTGATTTGATCTGAGGATACAACTCACAGGTCGTTGTTCAAGGAGTCTCTGAGAGCGAACAAAGGGCAGCAAGCAGCATTACCAACCTGTTGACCGTCAGGGCAGGTGACAAGCTTTGAGGTGGAGGCGGGAGCAGCAGAAACAGCCGCGACCAAGGAGGTGATAGCAAGGAGAGCTTGGAAGACCATTGTTGAATCTCTAGAAGGATGAACTAGATGACCAGTCGACTTGAAAGTCTGAAGAGCCTAAGACACATTTCGCAAAGCTTTTATACCTAAATCTGAGTTCATCGGCTAACGCATCTAGTGAAAACGAAAAAAAAAACAAAGATAGAGAAGAAGGATAGCAAGAGAATTAATTTTTGGTCGTTTTCGTGCTTTACCAGAGTTACGGATATGAACCTTCTGATTACGCCTCAACTTTGGCACCAATAAATGTCCTTGTAAACGTAAACCGATCCCTCGAGACAGGAGGCGGCAAGTCAGAGCCCTGAGAGATCATAAGTCTAATTAGCTCTTTTTAGCCATATAAGACTGGAATCGACCAACTACAGTGAACCGAAATCATCACCACTCACCCATTGATGGTAATCTGCACGACAAATTCGTGGCAACCCGTTTGTTAATCCTGCAATGAGCAGTTGAGAAGTCAGTTACGAAACACTGGATCATGCTCCGAGCCGTAATGAGCGATCAGCTAATAGCACCTCGGGTATTGCAGGAACATGATATGATGCTTTATTCCTGTTGCTGATGTGATGATGGCACAACCGTCCAGTAGAGTCACACCATGAACCAATTGAATTGTTGATCTTTGCACGAATTGAGAATCCGACCAATAGAAATGATGAGGCCACACCCGATGTATCCGAGGATCCATTAATTTGGGTGATTGGCATCGCGGGCGAGCTGTGGTCTGCAAATACCAATTTCGTCAACGTCCTAAATGTTCAAGCGATTTTTGACTGGTTAAAAGTCAAAAGCAGCGTCAGGTATTGGACCGAAAACGGAGGATATATTTCAGCTTGCGAAAAAATACTACTACATAAATTATGATTGGACGATATTGTATGTATCATTTCCTCTACATCGGATATAAGAATGCGAAAAAAAAGAATGATAAAAGATACGCACACGCGATATAACTAAAATCAGCCTTATAATCAGTTTTCCATGGCAATTATTCGGAGTATTTCACGTTTAGTGAGAAATTTATCTAAGCTATGGCGGCCGCGCGTCATAAAATTTCAAATTTTTAGGATTGTATCACTAGGGCATCCCCTGGTATGGGTGTAAATTCCGAGGTATCCAGTTCACCTTGCTTGATATTTTGAACGGTATCGTGCAAAGTCTTGAACAGTTTTACTTTATCGGTAAGCTGGAAAGTTATAAGCGTTGCATAATGAAGACAAATGACTGAACGCACCTGGTGGCTCACCACGCGTCCGGACTAAAACGTAATCAATTATGTATTCAGCAGGAACAGAGAAACCAATCACAGTGGAGGGCATTACGTATATTAACGTTTCCTGTTTCGCGGAGGTCTCTGATTCCTTTGTAAAAAGGAACTTGTACGGCTGCAAACCCCAATTAAAGGATTTCGCTTTGGTCTTCTTTTGAGTCGTTACTGAAGACGGCAATTGTCTATCAGGGTCAATTTCCTCATCTTCTGATTTAACGACATCTTCTAACTTAGCCTCGGCATCGAGAGCCTCGAGCTTAACCTCATCTTCCAGTTTAACCTCTAACTTAACCTCTTCTAGTTTGACTTCGGATTTTACAGCCAAGGCACCTTTAGATGCGATGCGGTGAGATACTGTTTTCCCGTGCTGCTGAAGTAACTGCTTTAACACAGCCTCGACGATAAGCCAGATTCCTTTGCCGACGAAGCATATGACTCGGGGTTTGTATCGGGTGACTTTATCCAGGAGATTAGGCACCGATTGTTTCATCTCAACTTTCGACAGTTCAGCTTGCTGAGACGGGTTAAGCTTAAGTATTATAAACGGTAGGTTTAATCAAGTCGGGTACCTCGGAAGAAACTCGATAGACCAGGTTAGTCTATAAATACAAATTTCGGTCAATAGAAACATCTTATGTTAATGATATTGATCGACCACACCATGCCCATAGAATATGACTGCGGTAATGACACATCTTCAGAAGGTGACAAAAGCCTTGAGGTTAGGCCTTATGAATTATAGGTTTGGTTTAAAGCATGGCCGATGCTATCAATAGAGAACGCACTAACCACCGAGATGAAGAGCACGCCAAAAGTGGTTACTTGGATTAGCGAAATGATGCCCACTGGTCGCTGACATGAGGCCGGGACTAATTGAATGATGAATGAAGTAGGAATATAGATTGATGAACCCAATCACTTTATGCCACAGAATACAACTTTTTTGTGTTTGACTCTGATTAGCGTTTAAGCTGCAAAAAAAGACTTTTGATACGACTTACTATCCAAGTCAGGTGCCAAGATGTCAGTTAGTCCTTTTAAATGTGCATATTTTTCAGGAGACGCGTATCCACGTTTGGCTTTTGCTTTGGCCTTAGTACGAACTTTCTTAGTCGGAATCTTTTCTTCTTCTTCTTCCTCGTTGCTGCTGTCCACAGCAGCAATCGTCCTCTTCAGCCTTCCAGCATTATCGTTTTCAGATTCTTGTTTTGACAAAAGGCGAACCGATTTCCTTGTCGGCGTTGAGTACTCAAAACGACTCAATTTTTCTTTGAAGTCTGTGATGGGTGTGTTCACGTTGATCATAAACAGAGATGGCGGAACAAGATAAGCTGTAGGTGCTTGTGGGGGGCGTCGATCCGAGCGGAGTTTGAATCGCAGGACACGCCGGTTCTCCACTCACAACCACACGACACCACGAGCACTCGACCTTTTGCTCATTGCATTTGTGCTGTCGTACATTTTCCATGCGTGTAATGCTTGGTTTTACGCCCAATGTTTGCCAAAAGTGTTTCACAAAAATTAAAACTTTCGTTCATTACTGCTAAAAAGCACAAAACACGGTGTCTTCATGAATCACGATAATCTCTCCAGACCGTTTGCAACGACTGCTTGCCCTTGTTTGTCGAGGGACACATGATACATGTTATAAACCGGTATCCGCACTGAAGAAAGCTATCATCATGAATGCACGTTAATATCCCAAGCTTTCGATTTCCTTATCGCCGCGTTTCCGTTCGCTTTGAACCCATGATCATACCTCGTATCCCCCAACAATGCAAAATAATAAAGCCGCTAATCAAGCAAAACTCGCGGACATTACTTTTACACTCATGGGTCAAATGGACTTCATATCTTTGTACTCTCTTGGTCTTGTGCTCTCTTCATTTTGGATTTTGGCACTTCCTCTGCACTCCTTTTGAACACCTGCGCTTCACTTCGATCTCAATCGGACATGCGCCCACTAAATATGGCATTGAATTTAGGAGGAAACTGCGAGTACTACTACGTATTATACCGGATGTGGGTCCCTGTTGATTATCTTGAGGCCTTGATTCAAAAAATAGTGGGTCTCCGAATACCACAACTCCTGCAAGAACACACATGTACGCCACACCTTTCTTTAGGAACTTCACATTTCTGGAGGATGCAACCCTTGTCACGCCCATACTGCATGTAGCCAACGGTCTATCCATAAATTCAAACAATGTTGTGGTTTATATTGCTTCACTCGTCGCTGTTTGGCGAGCGAAAACTATTTCCCTCGTTTTTCCTAATGTTCCCTCAACCTATGGGTCTTGTTTATGATTTGAATCTTTTTGCGAGGAATTCGCATAAGGTACAAGCCTCTGATCGTCGTAGAGTCAAGCCAACGAGCTACGACAAATATGGTTATCCCTTTGCGACCTTCGGAGGTTCCTCCTATTACGACCCTGTCGTTCATGTTTTGCATGCAGAACCAGGCGTTGTAGTTAATCTCGTAGACGGTCCATCTTCACGACATCGTTCTTGGACCCAGCCTCCGATCCCGGATCACAAGTACAACCGAAACGGCGCTCGGTACTACCAAGGTCGTGATCCTTTCTCGAACAACCCCAGGAATTTCCCCAGCGCACCACCACCTCCCCCGCCTCCCCCACCTCCAAGAAATAATTATGAAAGTAGGCCTTTGCCGCTCCCTCCGGTCCCACATAATAATTTCCCGCCATCTCCTCCATTCATGGTGGACGAGCACCATCCCGATGCACACTTCTCGATGCCCCGCCATCCTCAAGGATATTTCGCGGATGACGAGGACGACGATCTGCTGGGACCTCCGCGTCCTTCATTGCATGTAGCAGACCCAGTGTTCTTGGGTGCCCGAAACTCACCCCAGCACGTTCCTTCCTCCTTAGATGTTGCTCTCATTCCTAACTCACCCGAAATTTCGGATGGTTCTTTCCATTCCCCTAGTCTTTCTAACTCATCTCTCAGTCATCATCCTGATGATCATCGATATTATGATGCTTTGCATTCTTCCGTTTCTTCCGAATCCCCTCCATCTTCCATTCAAGCTTCGCCGCGGGTTCGCCGATTCTCAGATTTTTCCTTTCCCTCACCTAACACGCGATCCGTCCGTTTTCATGATAATCCGGTCTTACCTGACCACTCGGAACGTCGCAAGGGCTGGTTTAACAGACGAGGAGACCAATTGTGGGACAATGATGGATCTTACGTCGCCGCTCTTGAGCACGAGCAATATCCCGCCGATCTTCAAAATTACCCGGAACCAGGACGGGGCTGGATGAACGAAGAAGGAACTGTAATTGATATGAAACGTCGGCTTATTCGTAAGAAGATGAGGCCCGTATTGAAGAAAACATCTTTATGAAAAAAGCCATGAAAAAGATATATGGAGCTTAGGTTTTTTTTTTTTTCGTTTTTTTTTACCACACGAGACGGCGTCCAATATTCATAGCACCCTTGTATTACTTAACTGTAATTGTACGGTTACAAGCCCGGAGCCTGTTGTATAACATTCCTGATACTTTAATTATTGTCCAAGGCGAGTTCTCCGCACGTCATATGAGTTAGTCCGACAAAATTACAATTTCATTATTTGATACAGCAGGTGCTTTAGTACGAGGGCGCTTGTTTGGTCTCATGCTGAAACTCCAATCGTCCTTGTCCTCATCTATGGACTCGTGATCAGAGAAGATAAATATCGATGGAGATAGATGTCGAAGCCCAGCATCAACTTCTCTAGCTTTCTGAGCGGTCGCTGGTGGAAAATCAACACCATCACCTTCATCGTCCACAATGAAGTCATCAAACTCTCCAGGAACTTCTTCCGCTTCTTCCTCTTCCTCTTCTTCTCTCTCCTCATCGTCAACTTCCGAGACCGATTCCCCATCATCCGAACCAGACTTTCTTCTTTTCCGCTTCTTACTCGATTTTCCATTCTGAACATTGTCTTGGCCGGACCGAGATGATTTTGATTTGTTACGCAACGGTGGCCAGCTCGAGTTCAGACTGGCACTTCCACTACTAATCTTACTCGATTTGGCACCAGTACCCGATCCCTTGCCTTTTGCATCAGATTGCCCTTTTGACTTGCGGGTCGGCTTTTTAAGGAATACACATTCTATTTTATGCCCTGTACCGGCCTCAATTGCCTCACGGGATAACCGTGTTAGTCGCATTGCTTGCGGCCCACTAAGTATGTAGACGTTGATTGCGTAGGCTGTTGAATGAAAGTCCTCTTTCAGGTATCCCGAGAGCAGCAGATGGATCAGGAGGGTTTCTGAATCCTAAAAATAGCAGTTCAGAAAAGAATAACCCCGTATGCCAAATAAAGATTCGACGACATATGACAATAAGAAAACGAAAACACATGTTTTTTCTCTTATGTATATGACAACAATATAATATATCAAAACTTACATCTTTGTTCAACCCCACTTTGCCCCCGGCAATCTCATCTAGATCCAACTCTGCCTTCTCTTTCTCCTTTGACTTGCCTTTTCCTTTCCGGCCATGTCCTGTGCCTTTGGACGTTCCAAATGCACCGCCTCCAGCCCCGCGAATGAGATCGGCCATCATCCCTAACGTGACCCTTCCACCTTGAGACTCAATATTCCGCATTATCTTCAATATCTGCCAAGCTTCCAGTGTTACGTCTTTTCGCTCAATGGTATCAGGCGAGCGGGTGCAATTGTCACAGTGGCCGCAGGGTGTTAGTGCACCAGCGGTTGAAGACGTCCAAGATGCAAGCGAAAGGGATGAAGATGCAGAAAAGTAGCTATAATAGCACAATTTTAGAACTTATTTTTCTTTGGAGAGGGGGTAAAGATAACGTGGTGGTCTTTGAAATCCACCAGTTTGACGGAGTAACACCTACTTAGCAAAGAGGACCTTCCGACACTCCGTTACATTCTGCGCAAATTTCAATATGCCATAAACTGAAGTACAGTTACCGTATTTAACCGGGGAAAGAAAATGATTGAGAAGCTTTGGAGGACTCACGTTTTTCTTGACCTCCTATCTCTCCGCAGGTCAAAGCACTGAGGCGTGTTGCGTCTTGCCCACGGTAATATAGGACACAATCGGCATCCTTCCCGTCTCGACCCGCGCGCCCTGATTCTTGATAGAACCCGTCTAAACTTTTCTGCTCGTGGCGAGAATGAATGGAAAATCAGCGAAAACGTAACGTTGGAATGTAGAGTCATGAGACCTACCGACATCTGAATACAAAAAGTTAATTCTGAGAGAGAGATGGATCCAAAAAAAGGGAAAAGACTAACCGAATGATGTAATACGAATCTGACTGTTGCCATATCAATTCCAAGGCCAAAAGCTTTTAAAGGAGTTTATTGCATTTCAACAGAAGAAGAAGAGTTAATTAATTTACCGATTGTTGCACATACGACCTGAATATGTCCTTCTCTCCATCTTTTGTGTAAACTCTCTTTGTCTCGATCAGCAATATCCGCATGATAAACACCGGTTTTAATTTTGCCGTTGCTACTTTCCGCAATACCCTTCGCCACAGTCTCGGCATCCTAAAAGCCACATGAGCTTCCTTCGTTCCGTGTTAGGGCTCGCAAAACATGGTGTACCTTCTTTGACAAACAATAAACAATACCGCTGTCATGCTTGTGGTGCTCTAGTATATAATCTGTCATTGTCTGTATGGCTGCGGAGGCGGATGCGGGTTTCGGCACGACTTTATAGTGAAGGTTTTTGCCTGATATTAAAAGACCTTTTGGCATGATAATCTCTACGAATTTAGAACAGCGCTCACGATATAAAGGTGCAGAGAAATAAACAGTGCCTTCCTGTGGTGCATCTACAAATATACTTCAATACCAGAAAAGGAGATATTTATATCTGAAACCCACTTGATCCATCTACGACCGGTTTCAAACGGAGGACTTGAAGTAGATCCTTGAGAACAGCTGGCGGACAAGTTGCTGACAAAGCGAGAATCGGTACTCTGGGGAACAATACTCGCAGCGTTGATAATTTCTTGTAATCTGGACTGTACACAATGTGCATGAGAGACCAAAAAATGAATTCATTTGTCTCACCGAAAGTCGTGTCCTAGTTGCGAAACACAATGAGCCTCGTCGATAACAATTCTCGCTTAACTTGAGTTAGAAGAGCTTAGTCTACTAAGAAAAATAAAACTCAAAACCTAATCTCCCTTTAGTAGCCATCTTTTCCAATATGGAAACGAACGTTTTGGATTTGGAGATTTTCTCTGGCTGCTCATTTCCGTAACTCATAACTCCTTAAACTTGGCAAAAGAAACGCACCGTTACATAACAAAGTTTGATTTCCCTATCTCCTTCAGCTCCTTGAGTCATCCGAGAAGTAATTTCACGGGATGCATCTTTAGTGGTGGACCCCGTGAGCATGACAGCTTCCACTGTAAATGATTGTTAGCCAGGATTATGCATTCCGTTATGAATAGGCACCTCCTGCTTCTCTCAGATGTATAATCTGGTCCGTTATCAATGAGATCAATGGTGATATGACTAAAGTGCAACCAGGGGTCAAAAGCGCAGGAAGTTGATACGTTAAAGACTTTCCGCCTCCTATGAGAAACGAAGAAAAAAAGCGGAATTATCTCTCTGATTTTCAGCACGGTGATTGTGAGACGCTACCAGTCGGCATAACACAGACAATGTCCCTTCCGTCCATATTTGAGTTACACACACTTGAATGAATTCATTGCGTCAATTGAAATAAACGGTACGTAAGTAAAAGTGGCACGTACGCTTCCTGACATAGTCTAAAGCTGTCTATTCCAAAGACAGTTTTCATACGAGCTTTCATAGCTCCTGACCACTCAAAGCTCTCATTGTAGTTAATTCCTGTGATTCCTTTTCCTTCCGAGTTCTTCCTATGACTGGCTGAAGTACTTGTGAGCCTTCCTAAAAGTTCTTCGCGCTCGGTGACCAGGGTCGTCCGCAGTTTGCGGAGATTTTCAATCTCTTTGTCAATTGAGGCAATCTCGCCATCGATAATCGATACTTGCTGATTGATTTCTTGCCGGCTTGTTTGAAATTCCCCAGAACTAGCGATCCCTTGGTTCATGTCATGCAGTAGCGGGAACAAAAACTGAAAGGCAAGAGCCGCGGCGCGTTGTGGACACCAATGGTCTGTTTGGCTGACATAACGATTTGGGCGCCAAAGCGATTGTTTTTCAACCTTGTCCGAGTCCTCGCTGGTGGAGCTTGGTGCTGTGTATTCACAAACAGTCTAAAAAGACAAAGTTAATTGAGATAGGAGGACAGGCTCATGCAGGGCTTGCGCAGGGAGCTTCTTCCTCCGAGCGGGGTTGAGTATGCCACCAGTTTGAATCTTATTCCTAATACACTGCGTGGAGACAGCTCTGGCAAGGAATCGTTCCGAAACCTTGTCGTCGCAAGATCCAGTTATCTCAGAATATATGAAATACGTGAAGAACCAGCACCTTTACCTATGGTTGAAAATGTTGGCACTAGTGGTCGGAAAGGAACTGAGGCTGTGGAGGGCGAGGTTGAAATGGATCATCAGGGCGAGGGTTTCGTTAACGTTGGTGTCGTAAAGGTGACTATTTGCTTTTATTTAATGCTTTGTATTGTCGTTGCATTGCGTAATGAAGTGTCCTTTTCTCACTCTTGACTACATACGTGCGATACTAATAAATTGGTCTCTTCAAAGTCCACCGCTTACAACCAGAATGTTGTTCAGTCGACAGTTACGCGATTATATCTCGTTCGTTCTCATCGACTACATGGTGTTGTTATTGGTCTGGACCGCGTCAAAACATTAGCAACCGCTGTCGACGGCCTAGACAGGCTGGTTGTCTCGTTCAAGGATGCCAAGGTCGCTCTTATCGCCTTCTGCCCAGTGATAACGTTGCTGAAATGAGTCCTTAACAGATTGCTATTTTGGAATGGTCAAATAGTGTTTATGATTTGATAACGTTATCTATACATACTTATGAAAGGGCAATACAGGTAACGAAGGTGTGGTTCTCTTCTTTTTGCCGGTCTGATATCCTTTTAGCTTTCACATAACACTTCTTCCCACCGGGCGCAATTACAAATGGATCCCGATTCACGTTGTGCAGTCTTATCTCTGCCCAGAGATTCGTTGGCTGTACTTCCATTTTACCAATCCCTCGTCGATTTGGATGTTGGAGAGCAAGACCAGATTCTTGGAAGGTTGGGTTCTTTATCATTGCCCAATTTTTCCTTAAACTCATTTGCATCACTTTAGAGACGTCCCCTATTCTCCCAGTTTTATCGTTACTCTTACAGAAATTGACGAGAAAATCCATAATATCATAGACCTAACATTCCTACCAGGATTCAACAATCCAACAATCGCCATCCTTTGCGAATATCAGCAGACTTGGACGGGGTATGTATCAATGCGTATCTAATCGTTTATCTCAAATAGCTAATATCTTCTTAGGCGTTTGAAAGAATTTAGAGATACCACGTCGCTTTTTGTGATAACCCTTGACCTCAACACGCGGCTGTATCCTATAATCTTTCAGGTGCATAACCTACCGTACGACTGTTTAGCAGTCCATCCGTGTCCCACTAGCTATGGTGGAGTTCTCCTTGTCGCAGCGGACTCAATCTTACATGTGGAACATACTGGACGGGTAACCGCGATTCCAGCTAATGGTTGGGCTTCAAGAACGACAGATATTAAAATGATTGAAGACGAGTCTTCAAAGAATAGAGACATTGCGCTAGAAGCGTCCAAACTCCTATTCATTGATGATCGTAATATGCTGCTTTTCACCAAGCAAGGGTTTGTCCATCCCGTGGAAATAGAAGTGGAAGGCCGGGTCGTTTTAAATATCATTATTTCACCTCACATCGCTCAATGCACTATACCTTCCGTCGTGGTCGGCGTTGGATCTGATCATTTTTTCGTCGGCAGCACTGCCGGACCATGCTCTATATTGAAAGTGCTACGAATATTGGAGGAGCTTAAAGATACCGTCAGCTCAACAGCGATTGCCGCTGAAAATGCTGATGCTGATATGGATTTAGACGACGGTGAGACTCTGTTTGACTTTTATTCAAAGATTCTAGTATGCTAGCCCGCGATCAGATATTTATGGAGAGAAAGTTTTGGAACCCAGTGATGCTCCGAATAAAATGGTCAATGGTCATGGTGAAACAAGAACAGTTTTACGGTTGGCACTTCGAGATTCTCTCCGTGAATATGGCCCAATCAGTGCTATGGCGTTTGAACTGGCACGAAACGGAGTTAGTATCTGGATCATTTTGGCTCAAAACTGTGTTCTTACGACTGAAAACAGGATCGTTACGTTCCCGAATTAGTGGCTTGTACAGGCGTTGATTATCTAGGTGGTTTCACTCTGTTCCAAGTAGGTGTCGTTTTGTTCTCAACAAAAGAAAATGATATATTCCTCTTGATTCAGCGAGATCTTCCGACACGGCTAAAACGGAAACTTCACGCAATAGGAGGTAGTCGCGGGGTATGGTCTCTCTCAGTAAGACCAGGCTCCAAATCCACTAGCTCGCACCCGGGGCGATCAGGAATACATGACGATGACTCAATCATCGTCAGCACTGACGCAACCCCTAGTCCCGGACTTTCAAGAGTATGTCCCATGCATCGATTTTCAAATTGGCCAGTGTTTCATATCTTTGTCAGATGGCGTCTGCTTCACGATCTCCTAAAAGTGATCCCGTGATTTTTGGACGCGTTACTGTAGCGACTATTGGTGCAGCATCATTTTTTCAAAGAACTGCTATTCTTCAAGTGACCACAAACGCGTTACGCGTTTTGGAAACGGGTTTGTGTGCTCCATGCTTGACGGTTTTTAGAATAACCTTTCAATCTTTATTTTTTTTACAGACGGAACAGAGCGTCAAGTCATTAAAGACATGGATGGAAACATGACCCGTCCCAAAATTAGGGCCTGCAGCATATCTGACCCATTTATCTTGATCCTTCGGGAGGACGACACCCTAGGTCTTTTCGTCGGTGAAGCTGAACGTGGCAAGATACGCAGGAAAGACATGTCAGCCATGGGAGAAAAGGTAGTTTATACTTTTTTGTTGCATTATCGTCACAGTCTGTAACTTTCATCAGAGTTCTCGTTATCTCACGGCATCCTTTTGTTCCGATCAAATGAACCTTTTCAAACTCGGCTATAATCCTAATTTGACACAGAATAAAACCAAAGGAAAAGGTCAAACAACTACACTAGAAGCCGCAACCGATTCCAGCAGGGGATCGCAATGGTTACTTCTTTGTCGACCTCAAGGAATCCTAGAGGTTGGTACTCTTTCGTTATTCTGATTGTTTTTAATGTTCAATGCTCTTTTTTTTAGATATGGTCGCTTCCAAAACTTGCTCTAGTATTTTCGACGACATTCACTGTTCCTTTGCAAAGCACATTAACAGAATCTTTGGATGCTGTAGCAAAATCAGTTCCAGAAGATCCTCCAAGAAAACCCGACCAATTTGATATTGAACAACTCATTATAACTCCGTTAGGCGAGAATGATCCTTCCTTGCACCTCTTGGTGGGCTTTTATATTCACTCAGACATCGGAATGACTTACTGACGTCATAATTTTATAGGTGTATATCCGGTGCGCTCAGCTTGCAATATACAAAATTCACCCAACGACTGCGCCGCCTGAATTCCCATCACATCGTGAATCCAGCCTTCTTATTCAATTTACCAAAATCCTTTCAAAACCCCTCGACTCCTTTGATGAAGCCTCGGAACAAGGTGCACCGCATGAGACTAAGCGTATACAACGGCGTCTAATACCATTCAAAACCCAAACAAAACCATCCCATTCATTAAACGGAGTGTTTTTCACTGGGGATAGGCCGCATTGGATTATCGCTACGAATCGAGGGGGCGTTAGGTTATTTCCTTCGGGACATCCAGTTGTGCACGCCTTTACCACATGTTCGGTGTGGGGCTCTAAAGGAGATTTCCTACTTTATACGGACGAGGTACATATTCAGCATTCATTAAACAAAAATGGTAGATACTTACGATAGCATATGTTAGGGTCCATGCTTGATCGAATGGATGCCTGATTTGTGTTTGGATGCCCCGATACCTTTACGCTCTATACCCCGAGGCCGACCTTACACGAGTATCACGCATGATCCGTCAACAGGATTAATCGTGGCAGCGTCTTCATTAAAAACTAAATTCGTTCTATTCGACGATGATGGGGAGCCCAGCTGGGTACCGGATGGTATGCTAATTTAATGCCAATTTTTGGTGATATTGCTAATGACCTCTAAGCAATGAACATTAGCGAACCACAAATGGAGTCCTCAACGCTAGAACTTATATCTCCAGAAGATTGGACTACGTTGGATGGGTATGCTCTTTTCTCAACTTCTTGTGCAGTAGCTAATACCTCTCAGATATGAATTCCCCTCGAATGAATTCGTCAACGCAATCGAATGCGTTGAATTAGAAACACTAAGCACGTCCAGTGGATTAAAAGAGTTTATTGCTGTGGCTACTACCGTTTTCCGCGGAGAAGATCTGGCTGTCAAAGGAGCTGTAAAGCCATTTATTTTCGATTTTTTTTTGATTTATGATTGATCACGGCACAGGCGTACATTTTCGAAATAATTGAGGTTGTTCCCGATCCTGTTTCAAAAAGACGCCACCGTCTACGGCTACTTTGTCGCGACGACGCCAAGGGAGCCGTGACAGCTATTTGCGGCATCAATGGTTACCTCGTGTCGTCTATGGGCCAAAAGGCACGTTATATGATAATAATCCGCTATATCACGCAGCACTTAACAGGCGTTAAAAAAGGTTTTTGTCCGCGCTTTTGAGCTGGACGAACGGCTAGTTGGCGTGGCATTTCTCGATGTCGGAGTATACGTGACGTCACTGAAAACAATGAAGAATATTTTGCTGATTGGTGATGCCGTCAAGGGGGTTTGGTTTGTTGCTTTCCAGGTGCGCTGTTGATTTTTGTTATGAATCAATATTGATATGTAAAACTTCTTACATCAACGACAGGAGGATCCGTTCAAATTAGCTGTCCTTGGAAAATATGGACAGCACACAGCCATCTCCCAAGTTGATTTCTTCTTCAGGGATGACCAACTTTCTATTATAGTAGGGGATGAAGACGGTGTGATCCGTCTGCTTACATATGATCCCTTGAGTATGTCTTGCGCTACGTACTTTTCTTTACTTTTCAACTCCTTTTCGCAGACTTGGAGTCCCAAGGCGGGCAAGAACTCGTATTGAATACGGAATTCAACGGCCATAGCGAATATCGTACATCTATCACGACTATATCTCGGACAAAGTCAGACCTGCCATTCTCACGTTTATTGATGGGTACGGTGAAAGTGTTATGAGCTGGTGTCATTAAGCTAATACTAAGTCCATTAGCATCGGTTGATGGGTCTCTTCACGTACTATTACCAGTTGATGATGCAGTTTATAAACGTCTGCAGCTTTTGCAAGGTCAACTGACCCGTAACGTTCAACACGTTGCCGGATTGAACCCAAGAGCCTTTAGGTAGTTTATTTCCATCCCTATTTCGTTTGTTCGTTTCTGATACTAGCGAACTGTGGTTAGGTTTGTCAAGAACGAATATACTGCTCAGCCGCTCAACAAAAGTATCCTTGATGATGGATTGTTAGATATATTTGACGAGTTGCCTGTGTCCAAGCAAGTGGAGATGACCAGGCAGATAGCTTCTGAGCGAGCGATCATAGTGAAGGACCTTATAACTAATGCTGGATCCTGGTAGTTTTATCGACTTGAATCTGTAACTTAAAGTCATATGTGCGATTTGTATATACGTATGGTTCAGGTGTGTTGTGAATTAATAAAATTCAGTGATGAATCCAGTTCAATTTAGCCTGAGGTTTTGTTTTCCATGAAGCCAATTTTATACTAGTAGTATGTATAACATTATTCCCTTCCCTCTCGTATTACCGTTTCTGAGCTTTATAGTCTCCAAATGACAGCTTGATTCGAATTTCGAAGATAAAAAATCAGAATTGCTTTGGCATTCCTATTCCGAAGTTTTGCATTACAGTCCGACTCATCGCGAGAATTCGCTTAGTGGCGGCCGGCTGTTACTTCTCATTTTAGTTCATAATTCCCAAAAGCCTGTACACTTCATAAGACCGCGGAAGTCGAGGGAAGTCGAGACCGGGGAATGCGGTGAGGCGGTGTGTTAATCCCACCAGTACTAGGCCTCAGTGATCAAAATCCCGCAGCTTAAATAGAGCTTGTTAGGGTCGTGGCAATACGTCGTCTCGTTCCTGATGCGAGATTTCTTTTTTTTTTTGTTTGAACACATAAAAGGCGTCGAAGCTAAAGACTTGGAGGACAGCCGGTAAAGCCAAGTTTCGGCAAGGTTTCGGAGGATCAAATTGAGACTGCCGCTTTACGTCAGCAGAGATACATCAGCGTGGCGTCGCAAATCTTTGAGATGCGACCGAAACAGGTTACAAATGCCCCGGGGAGATCGAGGTGCTCCGAGGCGATTATCAGTTTTCCTATATTCATGTGTCCGAGGGCATGCAACACGAGTTCCAGCTCCAGCATGTATATAAGGATCGAATGCATGTCTCTTTATCGTTATCGTCTTTTCAAACCGCACTGTCTGCAAACGAACGAACGATAACAATTGATTCCTAATGGCGAATAAATTTGCTCGCGTTGAGGATGTTGCGAAAAAAACGTTTGACTACATTGTCGTCGGTAAGTTGTGAATTGTTGCTTCTCTTGATCTGATGCCTAACAGTTCTATGAAGGGGGAGGGGTATGGCTTGATACCTAGTCAGAATTACTAAATCTCGACTGATCTTCGGATCGATTGTAGGTAGCTGGTTCAGTTGTCGCAAGCCGACTATCAGAAAACCCAGAAACGACTGTCTTACTACTCGAGGCTGGCAAAGGACGTCCTCGTGATTACTTCATCGGTGGGTCAAACTTACACTCTTCAAGTCTCTGTGTTTAAATGTACGTTTTGAAAACAGATAAACCTTTGGGTGCATTGTGGATGAGCGAACAACTGGGGAATGCTGAATATGAATGGCTTCTTTCAACGGTTTGTATCCGATTCGCATTTTCATAACGGCCGACATCCAATCTATTTTCAGATTCCTCAAAAGAAAGCTGCTGACAGAAAGATACCTATTCCTGTGTAAAGATGATTTGATTTTTCTTTTTTTTCATTTACAATGTTTAAACTTCAATACAGCGGAAAAGGGCTCGGTGGAAGTTCGAACACAAATATGCTCATGTGGCTTCGTCCAGGCCGAGATGAGATTGACGGTAGTTATTCTTCTACATATAACTAGAGCGATGCTAATTATCTCGCTTAGCATGGGAGAAGTTTGGAAATTCGGGCTGGGCATATAAGGATTTGATCTCTTGTGTTCAGAAAGCCGAGAGGTCAGCAGCGTTTCGTTGATACTTCCTTCACTTAATTTTTAAAAAAAATTTTAGATTCCATCCACCTTCCGCACAAGCTATCGAAAACGACGCGCTTGCAGAGGACCAATCCTGGTACGGGAAAAACGGTATCGTGTTTTTCTAATTTATTCTTAGCCCTTGTAATTTATTCTCCTATCAGGTCCCCTCCCAATCTCGTATTGCGAATTTTCATCGGGTTTAGACAAATATTATAGAGAAGTCAGTTACGGTTTTTTCCCCCTTGGTTGAAAGTCCTAAATGTTTCTCAAGACATCCATAAACCGAGGTATACCCCTCAGACCGGATCACGTCAGTGACAATATGAACACTTTGACACATGCTTACCGTAAATTTTATCACAGGCACTTGGAGATTATACGGGATATTGGAGTAACCCTGTTGCCATAGATCCCGAGACAAATACTCGCTCTACTGCCTTCAAGGTAAGGAAAATATCGAACATATTGCAAAAATAACCTCGCTCATAACTTTTAGGGCTACATACTTCCAAACCTAGGGCGAAAAAATCTCACCGTACTTACTGAAGCGCAGGCGACAAAAGTGCTAACGAAAACCAATGACAATTCGAAAGAAAACGTCACTGCAGATGGAGTTGAATTTGTGTTGGGTGGCGAAACGTTAGTCGCGTATGCAAAGAAAGAGGTTCTATTATGCGCTGGGTGAAGATACTCTTTTTATTGTTTAACTATTGTTGTTGATTAAGTTTTCTCTCAGAGCGATCAAAACTCCACAAATTTTGGAGCTCAGCGGGATCGGAAGTCCAAAGATTCTTAAACCCTTGGGTATCCCCACCGTTATTGATCTTCCCGGAGTAGGAGAGAAATTACAAGATCACTACTTGTGTATAAATATCACATTTGGTATGCCAAAATACTTCCTTTGAACGGTCTCACACCGGAGATAAATAACTACTTTTTTTAGAGCTTACCCCAGAATGTGTAGGGGAAACGCTTGATATTTTGAGAGACTCCATAGAACTCGCGAAGTACAGGAAAATATAGTAAGTTTACATTTTGAGGAGGTTTATTTCCCGCTGAATTAGAATTACCAGTGACGAGGGAAAACATGGCCTTCTGTCTTACGTTCAACACGAGGTTATATACACCTCAATCCAATCAATCTCTCCCAAAGCGAATGACATTATAGCGCGACACGAGAAGCAAATTTCTGATCGTATCGCTAGTTTAAGCGGTGATCCGGAAAGAGTCAAGTGGCTGAAAGCACAGCTGGAGATCCAACTCGCGAGCTTGAAAAATCCCAAGTACCCCGAGATTGAATTCATGTTTTGTCCCTATGTTTTCGGTTCTCCTTGTGCGTACACACATACTCTTTCTTCCCCATTTATTCGCTGATTCAGAGACAATTGCAGACGAGCCCGAGGCCGGAAAGAAGTATATAACCGTTGCGTGCGGCATGGTTATGCCGTGGTCCAGAGGAACAACGGTATCTACTAACTCATTATTCAATCGCACTCTTTTTATGTTCATTTTATGTTTTTTTTAATAGCATATAACTTCAGCAGATCCTCTTCAGAAACCAGAAATCGACATAAATTTCTTCGATTATGATATCGATTTAGATATCTTGGTCGAGGGACTCAAATGGGCGCGGCAACTCAAAGATCACGAGCCATTGAAGAGCATTATTGCCAAGGAAGTGTCCCCAGGGGAGGGTAAAATGGTCACTGATGAAGAATTGCGAGGTGCGTGCCGCCGCTTTAACGATACTTTTTTATATCGACTGTTAATTCAAATAATCTTACGCATGTAGAGTATATCAAAAGTACTCTGTTTACATTTTTCCGTAAGTCTTTTCATGTTTCTTCTCCATTTTTTGATTTTAAATTTTTATCCAGACTTGAGCGGATCAGCTTCTATGGTTTCTCGGGACAAATTAGGTGTTGTCGATCCTAAGCTCAAAGTAAGATGTCTCTATTCTTGTATTGTATATAATTGCTAAGAATCCTAGGTTTATGGAACGAATAACATAAGGGTTTGCGATTATTCAATCGCGCCGATAGGTGTTGCCGTACATTCACAATGTCCGTAATCACCGAGATCTCGTTACCTCATCTCAGTAATTAACTTTCATATATTTAGGTACAACGTATGGTATCGGGGAAAGAGGTTTGTACTCTTATCGTAGCTTTCGTCTTATAACTGACAATATTAAATTCTAGCCGTGGAAATCATCAAAGCCGATGGATAGTTCCTCTTGTGATTTGTAAATTTGACCTCGCCACATGTTGATCTTGGTCATGGAATATTAAATACTGGGTAAAAAGGATATGCATAAGATTTATGTTTTTGGAATTAGTCTATTTAAAGAATTTTTTTGACGAGTGGAAACACGGCGAGAATTAAAGCGCGTATGGTGTGTGTGGTAACTGTTATCGCTGTCGCCGGGTTGGTACAGTTACCGGTTTCCGGATTCGGGACCGTACTCCGGTACCCATCGGTCTATGCTGCCCTTAGCGTCTACTGGTGTACTTTTCCTAATCCTGACCAATTACTATCAAACTTTGGTTGTGTTTGAAGAAATACGCATAAAGTATCATAATTAGAACATTGGGTAAAGAAGAAAAAACTAAGTATCAGAATTAGCATTGGAATGATCTGTTGTAGCTGTTCCATTTCGACTCAAGACTCCAGTCTCCGCAACGCGATGACTAGATCTTGGTCGAGCAATAGGTTCAATCGCCCCATTGTTACCAGTATGTCGAGAGGGAATGACTATAACGGAGGAACTCGGAAAAACGGGAAGAGAAGTTCCGTTTAAAGTAGGACTTGGCGGTATTGAGCGTTGATCGGTTGTGCTGCCGCGTCGACTCCTACTTCTACTCAAATCGCGCAGGTTCCCTACTTCAGCGACACGTGCACCGGCCCTTCCGCTACGCGGACTCCTCGTGTCGGTGGGTGATTGTGACATGGAAGTAACCTGACTGCCTAGGGAAGAAGATAGAGAAGGAGGAGGGACTGAGGGATACGAAAGCTGCAGGGGAGCAGGAGCTGGGTACGGTGGCGGTGGCGCGGAATGGAGGGACGCGGAGGACGGCGTGGTCAAATGCGTGGCATTAGAAACATGCGAGGCTGGATTCAATTGTGTTAGGGGTGAGAAGGGGAATGGAGAGGGAGATAATGATGGAGAAGCGGTGAGAGGTGTATTGGAGGACGGGTTGTCATCAGACGGTTGTATTGTATTCGCTCTATGTAGCTGCGTATTATTCCTCGGAATAGGAACGGCTGATAGGGCGGATCGTGTAGACAGGAAAAAGGAGTTATTGGGAGAGTGAGAAGAGGATCTGCGATGCAGAGATTGCGAGAATGGCTCTGAAGATGATCCAGGTAATCCAACCAAGTTATCGACAGATAATCCAAGCTGAATGTAATGATAAACAAAGATATGTATAATAAAGATAGTAATGACTTACGCGCCGTCGATGTTCAATAAGCTCTTCGCGGTATAGCTCGTTCAACCTCGCCAGACGGATATAATCTCGTTCCGTGTCAACCAACCTGTTTCTCAAACTTTCATTCTCTGTCTTCATAGCTTCATACAGAACGTCAGCACTCGGGAACCTAGGATCTAATCCAGATGTTGAATCAAGTGATTGAGATTGCTGTTGCGAAGGGTCCGAGTCGTCCGTATTCCCAGCTCTCTGCTGCCTCATCCTCATAACAGATAATTCACGGTTCAAACGATTAACATGGGACTCTGACTCAGCCTCAAGAGCATTCTCAAGTGATATCTTTTCCTCTCGCAACTATAATCGCTTCCTTAATCTCACTGAGGACAAAAAGAAAGTAAAACAAACTTAAGCGCACCTGCTCCAATTTACGAGAAAGGACATTAATTATTCGCTCTTCTTCGGCCTCATACGCATTAATCAAATCCTCACGAGTATCTGCAGACGTAGAAGTGCTCGTTGACAAACGGCGAAGAATGGGTGAAGAGGACATGACGGTAGTCTTTTTTGAAGTCGTTGCCAGTGTCTCGCCGACTTTTAAAAATCTGATTTAGGCGCCCACAAGGTGAGGGTCCATAAGGTAATACAATAAATATGCTAGTAACTTCTCACAACGACCCTCGCGTAAGTAAAAATGAAAAAAAAAAAATGTGGAACAAAATTATCTGACAATCCTAGTACGTACTTGAGAAAAATAACAAAGAAAAGAAGAAAACCTAGATCAGAAATCATATCCTTCCACCTTGAAAGCTCGGCCATAACGTAAATAGCCCTCCATGATTTTTAGGATGGGCTCTGGTAGACCCATGCTCATCAGGGTGTATGAGATCTTGCCGTGTCCATACATCTGACCTAGTTTGTAGAACTGTGTCGCAACGGGAGTAGGATACTAAAACAGAGCGTTATTCGTAGTGCCTACAAGAGACGACGAAGTATACTTACAGACATCTCAACGTAATACCTTGATAAAGAGGATAGAGCTGGTCAGAGAAAGTTATACCAACAAGAAGATATAAAGTCCTAACCTGTGATTATGCGCCGTTAAACGTATAGCTGCTTGCAGAGCGCGCAGTAGATCGCCTTCATCAGCGTACATTTCAAGCAACTTGGACCATGCCCGATGACTGAACTTGGCATCTAAAGCCCGCTGATACGCCTCTTTAGCTTCCTCCTTATGATGGAGCCTCAGCCCTAGATCCCCAAGTATCTCCCATTCTGAACCAGTTTTACGATAAGCAACATGTTGTGTCTTGAAATGCGCTACTTCGGCTCGGAAGATCGTCCATACACGCAGATCCTATTCCAATCGTGTTATTCTCCCACTTTTAGAGGCTATCCCAAATAACCTTACCTCATAAAGAACCATGAACAGATTATCAAGCCACCGCTCGCACAGTCTCTTGTTACTGAAAGAAAAGGGTTCTGATGATGGGTCATCTTCGTCATCCGCACGGTCATTATCGTCCGACACGGCAGCTTGAGCAGGTTTATCCAACGAGACCGTGTCCGCTCTCAGAGTCGATGCATCCGCATCCGTCTCTTGAACGTCTTCAGCCTCTCTTCTCACCCGGTCACTCTCGGTGGATATCCGAATAGTGGGTATGTTAGCCGTAATCGCCTCAACTTCAGACTCGACGGGTGTTCGACTAGGCGATATAACCCCTCGCGTGGATGCATTTTCATCAGCGTCGACTTCGCTTTCGCCATTCCCGTTGGTATGCTTCGTAGCTTCTATCACGTTCTCGATCTCCACTTGTGCCTTCTGCATACGATATTCTTCTTCCATGACGAACACTGCCGATCGTGTTGAAAGCAGTTCATCCCAACCAATCTGAGAAACTAGACGTGTGAGAAGAGCATATGCTTTCCCAAACGTCCCACGTAGATTTGGAGCGGGTAATCGTCGTAGTGCCGGATCGACCTTAGAAGGAGGGGGTACAGGATCAAAAACCTGAAACGAATGTTCAAAACAAAGCACAATCATACCTCAGTTTCTTCATCACGATCCTCACCAAGCAACTGTGAATCAACAATAAACTGTTTCACAGGCAAATGGGTCCGCTGAGGCGTAGGCATCCGGTGCAGATCACGATCAGCATACGTAAACATGGGGCACGAATTCAACGTCAACAAGGCCGATTCGTATTGCCCCATGTCTATGTACACTTCAGTAAGCTTCGCCCAGGTGAGAAATTCGCTTGGAGAGCAGTTGACGGCTTGTCGTGCTAGCTTCAGAGCCCAGTCAAGCTTGCCTTTGCTACGAAGAAAGTCGCATTGGACATGGAGGAGAGTATATGTCATTGGATGTTGACGGAAGGCAGCGGACATTACTTCAACAGCCTTCACTTCTTCGTCTGTGGAAACAGAGTCAGCAGACGCTTCTCCAATGAAGAAGCATAAGAATAGCTTACTCATTCCAATATAACTCTGCGCAAGGAGTGAAGCAACTTCTGGGTACTTCACGTAGAGCTTTTCAAATAGATTGACAGCTTGACTGTATCGAAAACTGTCGCCAAAGTATTTGAGTATACCGGCTGTAAGATGATTCGATGCAATACTGGCGACCTGAACCTCAGGCGCTGATCCCAGCTGCCAACCTATATAAAAATACATAAGAAAAACAAATCACATGACAAAGACGAGATTTATTCAAAACCTTTGGCGAACAATGTTTCAGCTGTTTGTAGGAAGCGGATCTCTGCTTCGGGGGTGGTGATAGGATCGAGTTTGCGGTATCCCATCAGACGATAACTCGGATCGTCAGAGTATAATACCGAACGCAATAAAGCCGAAAGATAGGTTTCTTGCCATATTTCCGGTGTTGCTTCATGTCTGATCAGAAAAAGATCATAAAAAATGAGTCCGCCATGCCCACATACGCGAAACAGGATATAACGTACCGTTCACCTCTCAAATCAACAACGTACGCGGATACACCCCCAGGAATCTTGACATCCACTCTCACATCAACACGAGAGAAAGCATTGAAACAGCTTTTGGTTTTATCCAATAACAAATTATCAGACAACACTCGACTTAACCGACAGACAAGCCAACGAGACGAAACAACTAACCAGTAACACCCATTCCGAACTTTAAAAGCAGTACTTTTCGAGAACCATGCAGCATTATCTTCAACAGCGTACGTTAACGAGTTCAAATAAGCCGCCAAAGAAGCAGATGATGAAGCATCCACCCCGGACACGTAATGATACGTCCCGAGCTGCTCCTAACCAAAAAAGCCGTATCAAGTCAGTCCCATTCCCATAAAGCAACAAGAATAGAAGAACCGCACGTCTTTTTGAGTTCTTCCGGGGCTTTTAACAGTGTGACATAGGTCAGGCGGACCAAGTTCGCGGAAAGTTGCTAAGAAAAAGGTTTGACTCTTTGAATACAAACGCTCAACAAAAGAGACAGTACCTAGTAGTTCTGTGCGCGCGACAAGCGATTCCCCAACATCTACTTCAAAAAACTCGGGAACGTCTCGAAATGTGTCCATTCAAACCAATGGAAAGGTATCGTGGTCCTTGTTTTTTTTTGTGGTTCAAGTTGGCAGTGCCAGTTGATAGTGATGAAGGTTTGAAGATAGAATTACGTAAGCGACTACGAATGCTATTCGTTGTTGAAAAGTCTACAGTCATATTGGGTAAAAAATTGTGATAGATAAGAGTACAGTTGATGACGAATGCATAACGTCCTTGTTCTAAGAAATCACGTCCATTCGATCAAACCAGAAGAGAAGAAAGAAAGAAAGAAAGAAAAATGAAGCTGTTGAAGCTCGTGATTTTTGTAACCGATCCTGCAATGAGCGGTTTATCTCTAAATCTCAAAATAGCCAAGGTCCGACTAAGACGAAAAATCAAATAAATATAAAGATAATAGAGGTTGGTAATAATAATAATTGCCACATACCTCGTCCTCTCGCGCCTTCAGGTTTAATTTGCAAACAACTTTGATGAATCAAATTGAGCGCTTTATTCGCATCTCTTGCTTGAATAACGCATGAAATGTTGATTTCAGAAGCACCTTGACTGATCATTTCTATATTGATTTTTCCTTCAGCCAGTGTAGAAAACATTCTTCCGGCGATTCCGACCATATTTCGCATTTGGTGTCCGACGAGAGATAGGATGGCCATATCATTTGATGACGAGACCTATATTTGATGATGATGATGAGCAATCTATACATGAAATGATTTCAATGTACTCACGGTACCAGCCTTTTCCAGCTCCGCTATCAACCGAGAAAGCATTTTTTTACTCAAGCCTCCATCTTCAATAGCCATACTAACATGTACCTCACTGGTACTAATAAGATCGACGACAACCCCAAATTTATCCAGAGTGGTGAATATACCAGCCAAAAACCCATGGCTGACACTTTTTCGATTTGAGTTGATGTTCAAGACGAGGATATTCTCCTTAATCGTGACAGCGGTCGGTAATCGCTTCCTTCGCTCTAGCTCTTCGAGTTCTATGGCTGCGGCTTGTAGAGTCGGAAGAGAAGCACCCGATTGCATCATAGCCTCCAGATCTATATTTTGCACTTCTCCTTCAGTTTCTGGTTGAATCACGGTTCCTCGCCCAGTAGGGTTTTCGACGTTCTTGATCCTTATAGGGATTCTTTTGCGAATAGCCTGGAGATAACATCGATTAATCACGTATGACAAGACACGGATAAGGAAAGAACACAGTACCTGTTCCATCGTGAAGGGATGAACCACCTCGCTTCCATAATAGGTTAATTCCGCAGCTTCGTCAGGAGATATTGTTGGTATTAGACGAGCGGTGGGTACTTTGCGCGGATCAGCCGTGAATACACCATCTACCTCTTTCCAGATTTGCAGCTCCGAAGCTTGCAGGCCGGCCGCAAGCAGTGCTGAAAGAAGATCAGTATATCCCCGGCCGACTTGTCGTAAGAGTGATCCGGGAACGGGCCCGAAAAAGCCTAGACAATTGATTAGATTAGTGGAATGCTGCTATATATATATATATATATCTGCATGAATTGATCCTTTACCTGTTACGACGGGTATACGATTTTCACATTGTTTGATTCTATCAGCTACAAGAACAGAAAGACGATCGTAGAAGGATTGATCTAGTGTTTCGATATCCCAGTTTTTTGAAGATGTCGTGTGGTCCGTGTCCTCGAAATTCTCGGGTATGATATTCTCAAGGCTAACAAATTCAGAATCGATACCCTACAATAAAGTGCCCCAATTTAGTCGACGACGCCCCTGGGAAAAAGAACAATGACACGAGGTATTTACCCGGTCTCTGAGAATCGCGGCCATGAGTTTGCAAGACAGACGTTCGCCCACGCCTATAATATTATCCCTTGATCTCGGTGAGATTTCGTCGATGACCTGGAGTAATAATGAGCCTGGTCAATTACGAGTGCCGAATAAACGCATGCATGTATTTGGGCGTACCAGCGCAGCGTAAAGAAAAGCCCGCAGTCCTTCACAGTCGCGCTCAATCTCGCAAATTATCTCACGAAGCAAACCAGGGTTGTTGATAGATTGCTTGGCAGCGGTGATATGCTCCGATTTCAGGAGGTCGACAGTTGCATTGAAAGGCAATGACGGCGAATTGGGATTAAAGATTGAAAAGGAAGACGAGGAGTTGTGATGTGGTGAAGAATTGCCTCTAGGACGGCCACCGTTGAATATGGGAGAACTTGGAGGAGAGTATTGACCGAATGCGTCTTGCGCTTGTGGACGACCGAATACCTGACTGAAACTTGGGGGCGTGGCCGTCCCAGGTGTTTCCGGAGTTTGATGACCGTTTGTAGTAGTATTTCGTTTCAATGCTTCACTTGCTGCGCGAAGTAACAGATTTGTCGTCCCCAGAGCTTTTGTAGAGCCTGACCGAGCTGAACATACGATGACAACACGATATTGGTCTAGATATGCTCTGAACGGCACTTTGTAAGAAAACATGCAGCTAGCTCTGTGAAAACATGACGAAAGACGTACGGTATGATGGTCTCTGCAATCTTTACAGCAAACTTGCCAACACTTGTGCCTCCAAACTTTTGCGCCAGCCATCTAGTGTCTGGGAGCATGGTATTTTGGTGTAGATTCGGTGGAGTGCGTGGGGATGACATGGGGCTCGAGACTGTGCTATCTGAGGGGCTTGCGAAAGAAGGTGTTGAAAGTTCTGAAAGAGACATTGTTCTGGTTTTGATTATCTTTTATATCTGGATATGAGAGCTCAGTTTAGGTCGAGTCAGCCCTGTCGCTTTATACTCGCCAATGATGTAAGCGGTGTCACACTTGGTCACGTCTGTTCTCACTTTGCCGCATGCTATGGAAGTTTGGGCGATGACGCGGACGGTCTTTTTGACCTACATTTCTAACGCTCCTTCCACCCCAACAGAACAGCTTTCATTTAAATAGAGTCGCACATTAATGTTCTGGTCAAAGACAGGACCGTTGGCAGGCGCTCATCCTTGAGGAGATCCGAAGTAGTACGGGAGGTCACGATTCTATAGAAAGAATTTGCAAAATAGCATTCTTGAAATTGGTTTTCTTCTTTTGGTATGTATCAATACCTTGAAGTGGAAAGTTTGTACGATTTACGGTTTGTCAAAACAAATGACGTCAACGTTTCTTTTCATAATTGAGCTGCTGAAGTTGGTGAATGAACAGACGTTTTAAGTTTGAGTTTAGTATGATGTAATTTCTATTAGATGTACATCAGCCAAGCCATTACAGCAAAGGAAATAATCTTTATAGTATATGATAAAAAAAAAACTAAAAGAGCGTGTTTTTATAATAAAAGAATGTGGGTATTGAGATACAGTATATATAAAAATAACCGTATTTACTCTCGCATAGTAAGGTGGACTACAGAGGCTGCTCCTCCCCCAGCTGCCACTCCTCCAACGCCTCCAGTAACGTTTGATTCATGTATAGACGTCTTGTTACACTCTTTACAGATGACATGCACGCCGCTAACCCACGATTTATCGTCCTCAGGATCAGTTTGGCACCAAATTCCGGTGTCCTGACAACAATATCTTATCTTTCAACGGTATACTTGTGCTTGTCACCTGAGTGAACATAGAATTTCACGAAATATCCGCGAGAAAATTCAAAATACCAACCACGTCGTCACCAGCGGCATCGGGCGTAGGGCATTATTTATATGCATCCAACTGCGGCTTTACGCCAATCATATCTCTGATTTCTCTATTCAAATTTTGCCGGTATTTACCCACATTACACAGGTAAGTTGGGTGGTCTTTGATGTGAAACATTTGAACACTGAACAGAAGTATTCGCTGAGACGTGATAACGAAGGACGTGCCAGTGCTTAGACACGAGTGTTCTCCTGGCATTTAACAAACCGAAGTTTGTTCAGCGATATAATCAGTTTGGATAGTTAGGGTGGACGCGCAAACTCATATCAATAATCTGAGTTTTAGCTCTGACGAGCATCCCCTCCCCCATCTTGAAACCTTGCCGAAGCGGATAGCGTCGAAACGAATACAATACCAAGAAAGTCTGTAGGGCCCGGGGTTTCCAATTTAAAGTCTAATTCTGCAGTGAGTACTCTTGTCAACGACAACTTGCTTCGCTGGCATCCGAGTCAGTCAACTTGAAGTGTCACAGGAGATACATGCATGAGAACGAGTCAACATGTGATAGTGTTTTCTGAATAAGTTGTCTGGCATGATGGCATCCGCCGACGATGAATGCTATTTCATATGAACGTGGAAAACTGACGTCTAAAGAAGGCGTTTGGGGAAACGTTCAACCCGAATACCGTAAAGGGAAATAATTTGCCAGAAGGGCCAAGGGTGCAGATATGTACGAACGTCGAAACTATGGGTGGCTGCAGACGCTGCTTGTCAGTATCAGAACTGTTGGAATCCCAGGACGATGAAGCTTGAAGTAGCGGACACGAAGGTGTAGACTATAAGCGCCATGACTAATACTATATACAGGAGTAACTCATATAAGAACACTTCCGTAACGTTTGGACACGCGCAGCAAAACAAATCACATCTCACCACTGCACCATCACCACGACGTTAGGACATTGCTACAACTACCACTTTCGCTACAAACATAAACGCAACATTCATTATATTTTCCTCATCAAGGCTCTAAAGCCGTCTCAACCTTGGTTCTTGGGGTGTAGTACGTGAATTTATTCGTCTAATGACGCATATACTCATATGAGTTAAGTTAAGCTTGTCGTACAACTGGTGAGCCACATTACCCATTCGTGATACACCCATGCACATAGCAGATCTCAGTATTTTCGTGCGAAATGTGCTACCAACGCATTAAAACATACATGCTATGTGCAAGAGCTCGTTCGTGTTCTTTGTGCTTTTTGTGTCCTGCAATGAATTTCTCACAAAATTTATGAACCTTCGTGCTCACATAGGCGGTCATAAACACAAATACATCGAAAAATACTGTTGCAGAAGTGACGGCCCATGGTGCCTGTTGGAAGAAAGAAAGGAAGACACTTAGATGGGACGCAAGATGGGGCACAAGATGGTTCACAAGATGGGGCACATGATGGTGGAGAAAACATTAGTTTTCTATCTTTCATTTCTATTTTTCCTTCATCTTCGATCATATTTCGTTTTCCTAGCTTCCGTCATTAGTATTTCCTTGATTTCAGTTCTCTTTCACAACGTCTATCTTGCTGATAAAACGACGACTCTATTTAATCTCGAATTTGTAGCAGTATTATTACTCTGAAATTCGACGGGCAATTTTTGAAACATGTCATTGTTGAGAGAGAGAACGAGATACACGGAGAATTGAGCAAAAAGGGAAATTCGAGAACAAACGAAGCGCAAAGGATAGTCGAGGAAAGAGGAGCATATCAGTCCGACTCGGAGCAACTAGCCACACTAGACTCTCGCGACGTATATGCGGCAGCCGCAGACAATTTAAAAGCTGAGTGATCCTCAGCAACAGTTCAAAAGTCATCGCTTTCCCCCTTTCTCAAACAAAAATAACTTCACCTTCCCCTCAGAGTCCGTCTGACAACGAGCTCGCTTTCGAGCTCTTCTTAGTTTTTCGCCCTTTATCCCCTTACCCAAAAATCCTAGAGTCCGTTCTCTCTCGGGTTTTCCTGTATATAAAAGACGAGTATTTTGACTCACAAAATACCATCGTTTTACGCCCCATTACTATTTCTTACGATTATCACGAACTACGACCGAAAACCCCTTATATTCGTCCTTTACTCATTACACGAACCATTTCTCTCTACTATTTTACTCACTACACCTATACTGGTTCCCTCACGATCCCGTTCTCTCCTGATATCGCGCACATCAGTCATCTTTCGGAATGCATTGGGAAATGAAGTGGAGGCTTTTCAGGCATTCATACACCAACCAATACTACTTGATGAGCCGAATGCAGAACTGAAAGACTATCCACTCTGGCCATTTCCAAGACCAGACCATGTAGGGGATTTCAGAGTCCAATCCTGCACATTCCGAACGCTCGAGAATGATGTCACGGTGAGTTGGTGACCGACTGAGTCTCAATTCGGAAAACCGGCTTGGTACGAACCTACATATATTCCTGCTATGCCCGGCGCCCGCAGAGATTTCTTTTCCCCTCGTCCATCACATCTCACCGTTTTCATTGCGTACCTTTCGGCCATCTTCGTTAACTCAACGTATACCATCCCTGAATCTCATCAAGCACCTGCAGCCTTTTCTTTTCCCGGAACTCAGGAGTCAGGATCCGACCCAAGTGACATTGCACTACGGCATATCATCCTCAAACCGATGGTCAGACGGAGCGTGTCAACGCAGAAGTCGAACAATACCTTCGACTTTTCACCTCTGAGCGGCAGGACGACTGGGACCAGATACTGCCTTTGGCTGAGTTCGCATATAACAACCACGTACACTCAGCAACGCGCGCGACACCGTTCGAGCTCGACACTGGACGACATCCTCGTATGGGATTCGAACCGCTGGTTGCCGACTCCAAGATCGAATCTGTCAACGAGTTCAAGACGCGTATGGAGTCGACGATAGAGGAAGCCAAGGCCGCCATAGCCAAGTCGAAGGACGAGATGGCCAAGTACTACGATCGGAAACACATCCCGGCACCTGAATACAAGGTTGGCGACAAGGTATACCTCGATTCGAGCGACATTCGTACCACCAGGCCCTCCGCCAAGTTATCGCATCGGTACTTAGGGCCTTTTCCGATAGTCAGCAAGGTCGGGTCGCACGCATATAAGCTGCGTTTACCACTGTCGATGTCAAGGCTTCATCCAGTATTCCACGTCGGGAAGTTGCGTCCAAAGGTTGAAGATACAATCCCGGGTCGTCGCGTCAAGGCTCCCCACCTCCAGAGATCAGAGATGACGGTGAGCACTACGTCGTGGAACGGATTTTGGACAGTCGTGTATTCCGGAGACGACTCGAATATAAGGTGCGTTGGGAAGGCTATGGTCCCGAGCATGATCAATGGGAACCCGAGTCGAATATTGCAGCCCCAGATCTCATTAGGCAGTTCCACCGTGAGCACCCGAGTGCGCGCTCGATAAATGGTCTCCTTTTCCATCGTCGCCCTCGGTTCGATTTCTCCAAGTTGCAAGCATCATTAGTCGAAGCTACAGGCGTCGGGACGCCGCCTCGTTGAAGGGAGGGTGGTGTCAGGGTACGCTACCGCGTCCCCTCATTTTTCCTTATTTATTATCATCGGTATATATCTATTTCTATCTTATTTATATTTCCCGTGCATTGCCTCTACCATCCGTTTATTCTCTCCGTCCATATTTCACCTTCTCTGCTCGCGCGCGTTGCGCGCTCGTACACGGCGTGATGCCCGTGACATCACGTCGCTTAGGCTCGGCTTGGGCGCCTGGCACTTAGCTGTGCCAGGGCCGCACGCCGCGTCGTCGTTTTATGTATATAGTAGCTGTACCTAGAGTGAGGGTCCCTAAGCTTGTTCTCTTAGGATCCCCTCCCTCTAGGTGAGTAGTATAGTTACCTTCCAATATATTTACTTAGGATCCCCTCCCTCTAGTGTGAGCTGAGTAGCCCTAACAGTTCGGGCTGCTTGGCGGCCTAGGCTGGCTAGTTGGTTCGCTTCGAGGCTCGATTCGATCGAGGTCTTTATCAATAATAAAATTCGAAGGTCTCGCGAGTTTCTAGTCTAGAAATGAGGTACAGATATCAGCCTTTTCCAATTAACATATGAACAAATACACACATGGTCTTATCGCCAATAGGAGCATAGCGGGCTGGGGGATGTTTCCACGAACCAAGCAGCGGAAGATGAAAAATTTCACGAAATTGGTCAGGGACTTTTATAACCTTTTCAAATCTTTGCCAAAGGGAATTTGTCCAGCCAAGCGTACAGTAAATCCTCTTTAACGACGGTCTTTTCAAAGCGTTGGCAACGACATTGTCTTCGGTGAGGTAACGTGCTCTTTGAACGCCATCTGGTGTCTGGGAGCATGGTATTTTGGTGTAGATTCGGTGGAGTGCGCGGAGATGACATGGGACTTGAGACTGTGCTATCTGAGGGGCTTGTGAAAGAAGGTGTTGAAAGTTCTGAAAGAGACATGATTCTGTCGAACGTAGAGTCAGCGACACTAAGTGTGGGCGCTTGCGTAGATAGTTTTTAGCTTAGTCACGCGCTCGCTAAGAGTTCAAGGCTTCGCCTTGAACCTCTTAGGTGCGCTATTTTCCTTATTTATTCATTTGTATATTTCTGACGTTAAAGGCTTCGCCTTGAACCTCTTAGTGCATTCCGTCTCGTCGTAATATACATTATATTACTCCTAGTTGTTGTTAGATTCTAATTCTGATTATCTTTTATATCTGGATATGAGAGCTCAGTTTAGGTCGAGTCAGCCCTGTCGTTTTATACTCGCCAATGATGTAAGCGGTGTCACATTTGGTCACGTCTGTTCTCAGCTTTGCCCCATGTTGTCGTTCTGCGATGACGCGGACGGTCTTCTTGACTTACATTCCAATGCATTTTCTACCCCAACAGATCAGTTTCCATTCAAATAGAGTCGCACATTAATGTTCTGATCAAGGACAGGACCGTTAGCAGCCGCTCATCCTTGAGGAGATCCGAAGTAGTACGGGAGGTCACGATTCTATAGAGAATTTGCAAAATTGCATTCTTGAAGTTGGTTTTCTTCCTTAGATATGTATCAATGCTCTGTAGTGGATAGTTTGTACGATTTAAGGTTCGTCAAAACAAATGACGTCAACTTTTCTTTTCATAATTGAGCTGGCAGCTCAAGTCGGTGAATGGACAGACATTCTAAGTTTGTAATAGGTTTTGAGTTTTATGATGTAATCTCTCAGTAGATGTACATCAGCCAAGCCATTACAGCAAGGGAAATAAAAACCCACTAAAAGAGCGTATTATCATAATAAAAGAATGTGGGTATTGAGATACAGTAGAAAAATAACCGGATTTACTCTCGCATAGTAAGTTGGACTACAGCTGCTCCTCCCCCCAGCACCAGCCCCTCCCCCAGCTGCCACTCCTCCAACGCCTCCAGCAACGTTTGGTTCATGTATAGACATCATTTTACACTCTTTACAGATGACATGCGCGTATGCCACTAACCCACGGTTTACTGTTGGATAGTTGCCCTCAGGGTCAGTTTGGAACAAATTCCGGTATCCCGACAACCATATCTTTCGGTATACTTGTGCTTGTCACCTGAGTGAGCATAGGAGTTCACAGAATATCCTCGAGAAAAAACATTTTTACGAAAGAGGAATAGAAAACACGTGGCATCGGGCGTAGGTCATTTCTAACTGATAAAACATCAGAGTCGATTGCGTTCTACGCTTGTAAGGAATTAATATACAACGCGGCGTTCAACATGAGACGTGAGTATAAAACGAATCAAACCACTCACAGTTTTGCAGATTAAAAGGATTTAGAAAGGCCGCGGTTGTGGGTGACGGGCGTTGCTCTTGATTATATGCGTCTGACTGCGGCTTTACGCCAACAATAAATATAGAGGATCTCTCTATCTGAGATTTACCGGTATTTACCACATTACACCGGTAACTTGGGTGGTTTTAATGTGAAACGTTTGAACACTGAACAGAAATATTCGCTGAGACGTGATAACAAAGGACGTACTTAGTCAAGAGTGTTCACCTGGCATTTAACAAACCGAAGTTTGCTCAGTGATATAATCAGTTTAAATAGTCAGGGTGGACGCGTCAAACTCAGATCAATAATTCAATAATCTGAGTTTTGGCTCTGATGAGCATCCCCCCATCTTGAAACCTCCAGAGCACTGAGACGGTGCAGGTACGAACTCTTCGCTGAAGGTGACAGCTGATGGGAATGCCACTGACAAGCTATGGATGGGCTGCTTGTGCCATCTCAGAACACTTGGAATTCTGAAATGCGCAGAAACCTTCGCGAACGATTTTCATGTGTGGCTTTAGTGCCTTTTCCTCTCGGGTATTCAAATATTCACCCTGGGGACACCAACTGACCTGCCGCAATTTACTTCCACATATTCTAAATCAACGGTCATCAGACAAGTTGTGCAAATTCTACGTGTGGACACCATGGATCTCCTTTTAGCGAAATTCTCAATGTATGTGTTCATTATATCCGCATTCTTTCTCTTTTGGATCTCCATGAATGGAATAAGTATTAATCTTTGAATATATATACATACACAGACCCACTGAGACCTGCAGGCATTCGTACACCGACCAGTACTGCTAAATGCCCTAAGTGCAGAACTGAAAGCTTTTTTACCCTTGAATACCTGTTGAGTAACGCTAGTTCCAAAGCTAAAAGTTTTTAGCTCCACATTACCTGTTTTCAATGGAAGCAAGAGCGGCGGCTGGTTATGACTACAGGCCATTACGCCTTTAAAGACAAAGAAGTGACATTCAAGCGGGGATGTTTATCTGGTAAAAAAACTAAATGAGTGGCATTGAAATGGATACAATACCAAGAAAGTTTGTAGGGTCCGGGGTTTTCAATTTAGAGTCTAATTTTGCAATGAGTACTCGTTGTCGACGACAACTTGCTCCGCGGGTATCAGTCAAGTGTCACAGGAAATACATGCATGAGAACGAGTCAACATGTGATAGTAATGTCTTCTGAATAAGTGTCTCCACGCCCATAGCGACATTGTGATGGATGGACGTATCAAGGAGCGCGATGAATTGGTTGACCGGATCGACGCGTGTTTCAAGTCCTGAGAATGGTGTAGATTATCGAATTTGATGGCGCCAGACTAGTGTTGAAATATGAGTTACTAGTTACTCCTATATATAGTCCCCAGTCACGGCGCCAATACGCTACACCTTTGTGCGTCCGCTACATCATCGTGCCTGGGATTCCAACGACTAGTGCGCGTGTACACTGGCATGATGGTATCCACTGACGATGAATGTTATTTCATATGAACATTGAAAACTGACGTTTTTGATAACAAAGAAGGCGTTTAGGGAAGCGTTCAACCCGAATACCGTGGAGGGAAATAATCGGCCAGAAGGGCCAAGGGTACAGATATGTACGAAAGTCGAAACTATGGGTGGCTGCAGATGCTGCTTGTTAGTGTCAGAACACTAATGTAACGTTTTGACACGTGCAGCAGAACAACTCACATATTACCACCACCATATCACCACGACGTTACGACATTGCTACAACTACCCACCACTTTCACTACGAACATAAACACCACAATCATCATAACTTTTTCGGCACCAAGGCTCTCAAGCCGTTTCAACCTTGGGATACTAAATTTATTCGTCTGATGACGCATATACTCATATGAGTTAAGTTAAGCAGCAATATATTGTCATACAACTGGTGAGCCACATTACTCATTCGTGCATACACCCATGTACATAGCAGATCTCAGTCTTTTCTTACAATATGTGCTACCAACGCGTCAAAACATACATGCTATGTACAAAAGCCCGTTCGTGTTCTTTGTGCTTTTTGTGTCCTGCAATGAATTTCTCACAAAATTTATGAACCTTCGTGCTCACATAGGAGGTAATAAGCACAAATACATCGAAAAATACTGTTGCAGTAATGAAGGTCTGTGGTGCCTTCCAGACGCTGAGGGGTACCCCGAAGCCCACAATGTTCTTAACTCACGGACCCGAATTATTTGCAAGAAATGCAGGTGGACTGATATTGTGGAATATGAGGAAGGCACCCCCGAGAGTGACGAAAATCCCGGAGCACCGATGGATAATTAGAGACGGTCACTCAAGGATCCAACTTAGCTTTTAATCATTGTTTCTGTTCATTTTTTTTTTTCATTCATGTCTTTTTCATTCATTTTTCATTCATTTTCCCCGCTATACCACTCCTGATATGAAACAAATGGGGTTCATTTTTCACATATCATGTATAGATAATAGATAGTACATAAAGGTATCTGTCTTTCTGTTCCATCTTTCCGAAAAACTCTCCGACTCAAATGTAATATTATTTCGTAGAATAAATAGATTTTTGATTTTTAAACACTCCGTGGGCAGGGATATGCCGCCTCGGCGGCGCTAGTGCTTATCGTTGTGCACTCACCGGAAGTAAATTTGAAGTTTAAACCCCCTTTCCTCATAACTCAAACTGCATACTCCCTCGTTGAAAAAAAATGCATACAACCAACAAAAGCAAAAATTACATCGATTTGCTTCCCGATGAACTCATTTATCTCATTTTGGAACACCGGCTCTTCGTCCACTATGATACGTTTTCTCACCGCAGACCAACTCACCTTAAACATCGCGCTAAATTGAAGGCCCTTTCTTTGGTTTGTCGTCGCTGGAGACGAATAATTAAGCCTATATCTTACGACACCGTCATTATTACCTCCATACCGGAAGCGAATGCTTTGGCATTCAACAAGCTGCGACAGAGACATCAGCGTATCGGCTACTGTATCAAGAGACTTCGCATCGAAAGAGGACAAGGACGCGCCATCTATACAATTCTCTCCAAAGTTCCTAGACTCATATCCTTATGTATAACATTCAATGATATATCTAAACGGAATGCGGGAAGTCTCTGTCGCGGTCTCAAATTAGTCAATCCTAAACACCTCGTCGTCCGCGATCTGGAATATCTGGGAAATCAGGGAACCAAACGGGTTATGAACGTCCTTATTGAGTGTATGACATCTATTTGGTCGAATTTGGTGTGTTGTATTGCTATCATATAGTTTTGTCTAAACGCGATTCTGTTTGCATAGGTTTTGTACGATCATCCTTACAATAAATTTGATTGGGGCGATTACCCTAATTCGCCTTCCCAATGCCGGGCATCTAAGGACCGCAACAAAGCTCTTTCAAGATCTCTTGCATATATACCAAACCTCCAAACTGTATATGTTCCAAGAGTATGCTACAGCGGCTCTAAAGACAACATCATCACCAACATTGTAGACTCGGCTGGAGACATGTGTTTTTGCGTGATCTTGAAGAGGGCACGAAAATCTTTCCCCGATTTGGTGAAATCGTTCATCTTCCGTTGTCTGAGTCATGGAGACCACATACCCCGCTTCAAGTTCTAGACTATGCTCCCATTGGCGATAGAACTATGTGTGTATTTCTTCATGAGCACAAGTAGAGATGACTTATCTCTCAATTTTTTTTCAGATCAGAAGTTCAGGAAACCTTTGTGTACTTGAATCGAGATCCAAACTACGGTTAGCGAAGCGGACCAAGATTTAGGCTACTTGAACTTGAAATTGAACAATAGCTTTCTATCTTTCATCCTTCATCTTTGATTATATTTCGTTTTCCTTGCTTCCGTCATTAGCCTTTCTCTAATTTTAATTCACTTTCACAACGTCGATCTTGCTGGTAAAGCGACGACTCTGTTTAATCTCGCTTCCTTTAAATTGTAGCGGTATTATTATTTTGAAATTCAACGGGCGATTTTAAAACATGACATCGAAAGCATTAGGAAATGAAGTGGTGACTTGCAGGCATTCGTACACCGACCGGTACTGCTTAATGCGCCGAACGCAGAATTGAAAGAGTATTCATTCTGACTAAACGCGCAATAGTATCCGATATTTTGGATTCTCAGAGTAGATTCGAACAAGTGATTCAAAAGCGCGGGGTATTTGAACAAGGTTCTAAATACGGGATTTCCCTTAAACTATCAAAGGTGCTAAGCTGTATTCTCCGTAAAAGGGGTCAACACATTTATATCGAAGTTAGCCTTATCAACTGGAAAATCCAAAGGTTCCAAAATGAAAACAATACCATCGATTCCCCATGTGCCTTGGTGTAAAAGTTCTTGTAGATACGGCGTGGATACACGATGATAAAAAGTTACAATTTCGGGTCTTACACCTGAACATATGATACTAAGAACACGAAGACATGGTAATGCATGCTCAAGAATGTTTGAGCAGGATATCACCGTCGATGGGTACGTCCGAGACGAACTGAAAATGGATCGTTAATAGATTTTTCAAAAAAAGGGGATAGACCGAAGACTCAAGAGCGGGCGAATCAAGTATCAAACTTGGATTTTTATCAGGGGAAGCAAATTGTCGATCCCTCATTTGTATAAGCCCTCATGCACATGATGGATCGGAGAGGGCTCCCGCTGTTGCGTTGGATGCATCAGTACTAGCAGTATCCGGACGCCTTTGTGATCACAAAAGCCATATTTAGATTCTGAAGGTGCGTTGAGTGATATTATATCCCATTTTCTGCTCAGTCATCAGTTATAGAATGCTTTTTTTTTGGTTGTGTAAAGCGTGGGGGTCTGTTGAGGTCAAGAGAGTTGTTGCGTGTCAGAGCTGTACGCGAACGTACGTGGTTAGGGATGGCGAACGAAGCGTTGCGGTGGTTGAAGATGGTAAAATTGGTGGTGTGGACGGGTGATGGTGATATGGGAGTGAGGTGTTGCTGCATGCGTCAAAACTGTACGCGAGTGTTCCGAGATGTACAACTTGAAGCACCACTTCATGTCTAGTATTCAAACTTTTCACGTCAAAACCACACAATTTCTTTAGAATCTGTGTAATTTGGTAATACCGGTATATCTTAGACAAAGAAGTCTTCTCTTTCTTGTTAGTGAACGTTCTGCAGAATATAGTGATTAACGGAGAAAAATGCCGTTAGTAGTCTTTGGAACGGCGCCCCACTCACTTCAAATCCCGACATACACCACCAGTGCGGCACACGCAGCCCGGTGTGCCTCTCTCTCCCGTCAGTCTCAACTAACCGAGTCCACCCACATTCTTCCTAGTTTGCTCAAACGGAATCATAATGAATGAGTATAAAATTTTGAAGATATATTGTTTTGGCTGTCATATAATAACATGGTTTCAATTTACAGATGTCTTTACGCGTAGAAATTTCTTCCCTTTCAAGTTCATAGCCGCGTCCCTACGAATGATACTTTTTCTTATGCCAAGCCTTTTGATTATCCACCCGATAGTCAACATGCCTATACGGCTTCCCATGCTCCTTCAAATACCCACAATCCGGATCCTCACACTCATACTCCATCAGGACCTGCCTTGGAAGAGCTATTGCCTCCTGGGGCGATAAGTCACCATCATCTATCAAGGCTTGTTCTCGTTTTGCGTGAAGGTCAATATGACGCTGAAGCTCCTTGTTTCCGATGAGAACGGCACCGCAACAGGTAACAGTGCTATCCCGGCTGCACGGGTCTCTAAAGAGGCATGTCCAGGCTTTTGCTCCAATTTGTTTGTAAAGACCGGGGACAAGTTTCGTACTTTCGTCGTTGTCGCGCCATGTCTTTGAGGGTTTTTTTTTGGTGGTGGAAGAGATGGATCTTCCCTTTATAGGGGAGGAATATGGGGTTGTAGGACGCGACGGGGTGGCGTTCAAGGTGTTTGATTGTTGTCGTGTTCGCCGTTGCGAACTGGGAACAATGATAACATCACTGTTATTTGTGGCCCCGGAAGTCGATCCTTGACTCAATGGTTGTTGATTCTGGTCAGCTGAACATGCGTCAATGCCTTGCGAGAAAGAAACAAAAAAAAACGCGTCTTACGGAATACAGGTTCTTGCGGCATATTTTCGAATGCTATCTCCTGCGACTTCATGTCCACATCCATCATCCACGGCACCCAGACGAGTCCCGATTCGAAATCATAAACCGGTGGTGGGACATGTCCCTGAAAATATTCGGCCATCGAGCTGGTGTAAAGATTAAATGATAAAGACGTACTGTTTGAGACGGAGGTGGAGGCGGAGGCTCGGTTGATCGCAAATCCGGGTGAATATGTGGATTGTCTTCAGCGGCAGTACTTGGGGTTGGAATGTTGTGTGTGACGTGGCGCATTGTTTGAAAATCGAAGCTGTCCGCGGACAAGGGTTGGATGACGAATGAGGGTTGAGTTGAGTGATTCGTCGTACAGCGCCATATATACAGGGGGAAGATCCTGTCCCGGCGATGGACAATTTATGTCTGTCCTTGAAAATATATGCCTATACAATCGGTCGGACACGCCGCAGTGGACCTGTGGACAATTTGTATGTCCACCCCATGCATCACATATTCCGAACGCTCGGGAACGATGTCACGGTGAGTTGGTGACCGACTGAGTCTCAATTCGGAAAACCGGCTTGGTACGAACCTATATCCCTGCTATGCCCGGCGCCCGCAGAGATTTCTTTTCCCCTGTCCATCACATGCATCACATCTCACCGTTTTCATTGCGCACCTTTCGGCCTTCTTCGTTAACTCAACGTCTACCATTCCTGAATCTTGTCAGGCACCTGCAGCTTCTTCTTTTCCCGGAACTCAGGAGTCAGGATCCGACCCAAAGTGACATTGCACTTCGACATAACCTCATTCCCAATATTCGTCTTTGCATAAAGGTTCTTATAACCGAATACGAAGCTGAAAATCGACTCTTATTTTTCTAATTTCATCAGACATCTCGCATCACCCTCCGTATCTTCAAAAGAGGGTTCTATTGTTTTAGCCGCCAGCCTCAACTGTGAGTGTATCTACTTGTCTGATCATGCATATACTCATGAGCTACGTTGAGTATGGATACGTTTATCCTCGCCACTTGTATGCGAAGCCGCCCATCTGATGACGCATATATTCGTGCAGTTGAATGTAGATTTTAGAAGTTCAGATGTGCTGTGAACTTAAGCTTGGTTATGCCTTCTGTAACTTTCGTGGTTTGTATTCTCTGTCATCCTGATAATGGATTTTCTTACTGAACTTTTCGCGGACCTTTTGTATCCAAACAGGCGTGTGGTGCCCGGAGGGACCAAATGGAAGATACCCAGAAGCAAATAAGCAGCTACGGCCACGTAGAACATTGATTTGCAAAAAGTGTAACCATACGAAGATCGTCGAAGACATCCCGGAGAAGATGGTGATGGTGATGAGGAGGAGAATGGAGATGGGGATGACGACGGAGACGGAGACGGAGACGGAAACGGCGAAGATGAAGCAGAGGGAGGTGCGGAGGAGTAAGGGCTTGGGGAAGCGGGTAGGTTAAATCATCTAATTTTAATTTTGTTTGGGGGAAGTAGCTGGAATTCACTCTTTTATGTGATCCGCTCGTTTAAATACCCATAATAAAAAAGAGTCGGGCTCTTTCATGGGTTTCATTTGTATAAGCCCTCGTACACATGATGGATCAGGCCTGATCAGGCACGAAACTGACGGTTGGGAAGGGACATGATACACCGCTTGCATGTAAAGACAGCGAATGTCAGGACAAATATCGTCCGCATAAAACATACTTTACTAAAAATCGGTTTACAATTCACGTTGCGCTAAACGCTCATAGCCGATGAATGAATTTTAACCGATCATAATTTAGGCGAAGTTGCAGGACATTAAATAATTAGAAAAAGGGCCCGAAAATAAATTGCACAGGGGAGTGAAATTGAATAATAAATACAAATTTAACGTTGCGTTGAGTATATAAACCCGGTTTGGTTTATAAACCCCTTCCGGTTTTTGCGACAATTATTTATTTCCTTGTAAACACTTTCCCTTTTGCTTGATTATATATATATATATCACCAGAACACGACGAATAGATGACTTCGGTCATATGTAATAATTCAAACAACACAGATCCTACGCTCCATCATATTGCGGTTAAACAAGAAATTCGTACAAACAGTATTTAATCGTGGAAATAGACATATCTCTTATTGAAGTTATGCAAACACTTAAAACTAGATCTCTTTCCCTAGCACTCATATGAGAACGTTGGCATCAGAGTCGATGGATGCGTAACAAGTCTTGCTCCCATTCGAGGCGACTACTTGCCAGAGATGGCCAACGAACGTATTCTGGGTATATGTTTCTCCCGATTTGACTGTTTTGTAGAAATTAAGTCCTCCTGCGAAATTGATCCAAAAGATACTCGCATCGTTGGTACTGTTATTAACGAACTCGACTGTCGTTGCGAGGACACTAAGTGGTGATTTAAGGCCCCCGCATCCACTAAGGGGAACAAGTGCCTAACCGAAGGTATCAGCAAAATAATGTCGAACGAAGATCAATTTCGTGAAATGACTGACAGGCTTGTCTGTAGCACCAACGAACACATAGTATTCAACCCCAGCGGTTGGGAGGAATACAGAAGAGCGGCCTCCGACGATAATCTCCCAAGGATGAGTAGTATAAGTTTGTTGTCGGTAGTTGTCATACGATCCGAGGGCTTTGTATAACTGGCGGTTACCTGCGAAATTGATCCAACTGATGTCCACGCTTTGTGTCGTTAGATTGTAGAATGTGATAAATGCGACTGTCTCGCTTTTGAAGGACTTGAGACCAACGATGTTCCGATTTCTCGATAAAGGGTAAAGCTTATTGAAAGAATAGTTTGTTTAGGAGAAAGGTGTACAAAGAGAAAAATTGGACTTGCCCAAATCGCATTCTTAGTAGCAAGATTCTAAATAATATCAATGACATCTGCAATGATCTATCATCCATATATCATGTGTAAATTACCTGATTCTCAATTGAAACCTTCAGACCATTGGCATCGATAAGAAGAAACTCGTCTAGCGCCGAGGCAGCCTTGACATCAAGATCCTCGTTCATAGGTTCAAACGAAGCTTGTAAGGTCGTGATTGGATACAGTTTCCGCGATACTATGAGTGCCTCAATGATGGTTTGAATATAGCAAAAGAATCCTCGTCCTGAATACCTTGCTTATCATCGAGAATTTTGTGATACATTTCAAATAAGGAAGCTGGAGCGGCCTTCGATAAGAGAGTCTTCAGCCGAACTGTGTGGTTATATTCGACGATGTAGAGACATGCGAGATATGCCCATTGAAAATGACCTTGAGCTTTTTCTGCTAATTGTGACGACCAGGATGTGTCGAATATTCTGTCCAGGATCTCCGCGACGTCGGAAAGCTCGGAAGAAATATATTTTTGGATGTCGTTTTGCGTATCATTCGGGTCGATGTCCGCCATACGTATACAGTGAACGTTGAGCTCCTGATTTTCATATTTCTGTTCAATATCATATTCGGGACGAGAGGTGATTATAAGACGATAATTCTGTGGGAGCTCAGAACTCCGTTTGAAGAGTAAATCCAGCAATGTTCGGCGGCTCTTCCTGTCCCCACTTTCATCCAAGGCATCTATAATTATAACCACAGGCTTTGTCGTGCTTCTTGAAGGCTTGACAATCAATTCGTTGAATTGGGTCGTGGGATCATGAGACTTCCTGATCTCAGTCTCTCCAATGAATTGCACGAGATTCTGTAGCCACATAGCGTCGTCTGCCAAGTTGCGAGATATAGTACTAAAGCAGGAATTGCGCCGATTTTGATCACTTCGGTTAAAGCAAAACATCGTGGCGAGCTTTTCGTCATTTTTCATATTCTCGTAAATAGTGTGAGCAACGGCCGATTTTCCCATTCCGGCCTGTCCGCTCAGGACGAGAACCCGTTGTGTAGTATCTGTATCAACCCAGTCCAAAATCTTGTTGATAAGCTTTACACGAGTTCCTGGTAAGCATTTCTTCTCTGCTTGGAATCCAGCATTTGCAGTATATGGCAATTCTCCAAGAAGGTTGAAATTATCTGATATGAATAATAGAATGTGGAAAAACTATTAGGCAACTAAAAAGAAAACTTACGAATCAAATCAAGCATGTTGTATACGACAATGTGTACTTCTATATAAAGAGAACGCTGAATGGCATCAAAAAGTCGACCGAGCGACTTTTGGAATTCTTGAATTTTGTTGTCGATAATCGGTCCTTTCAGAAAGTTACTGGCTGATAACCCTAGTCTCGTACTACAACTCAAATCATCAACTGACAAACGGTAGCGCACCGGTACTACTCCCGCAGCGGTCTTTCACGAAACGGACACATTCCAATGTCTGGCGAAACAGTAATTTAAGATTCTCGGTTTGAGTGATTGTAAAGACGGGTAGTCGGTTTGCATCGACGATAAATTTATAGATGTCTTTCAACCGTTCACATAATTGGTTGATGTTGCTGTTCCGAGTTAAGTGCGCTTCTATGCTCTATACACTGAGACATTAATGGTGTAAAATGTACAAAACACTCACATCTGGTATAATCAATAAGACGTTCCAAACTTGCTGAACGTGGGAATTCAACTAGATTTTGTTTAGAAACCACATAAATTTGACAACCAATTTAATATAATGGTTCACGAACCACAGAAACAGAGCTTATGACATTTTTCACTATTTTGAAATACGAAAAGAACATAAGCCAGGTCTCCCCTTCGTTGAAGTGTACGTCCTTCATCTGTTCAATCATTTCATTGAGAGCGTCTTGTACGAGGGTATCCTTGAGGGTAAAACTTAATCCCAATTCTTCTCCGCTCAGCTGGCATGATCCTAAAATGTTTTTTTTTTGAGAAAACGGAGAAGTTTGAGCCCGGTAAAACACACCAGATGACCTTTGCATCTCAATGAGGGACGACACGGAAGCCTCATACCTCCCCGCTCCCTTCTTGCGACCAGCAAAACCATTCTTAAGAACCGTGAAAATAACTGTAGACTGAGGAGTGACATCGCTGTTTTTAGTTAGACAATGATCGCCGAAGATGTACCCAATCTTATATTCTCACAGATGAATTTGTTCATTGGAACATTGATTATCAAAAAGTATCTCTTCCGAGATCTTCGAGACCTTGTCGCTACCAGTGATCTCAGTTCTCAAGGTATAGTTGCACTTATTTGAAGGAGCTAGGCTCAGTAATTTGATATCTGCAGAGCATTTCAGAAATCTGTTCTCAGGTAAAACATCTTATGAGTCACGCCTCACCAAAAATCGTTATTAACCACCGTTGATGTCTATAAAAACGGCGTTCCGAGTAACACTAGTCTTATAACTCCATCGAAACTTACGACAAAGATGTCATCTTGAGTTGACAATTCAAACGAAGTGGGAGGGTAGAGTGAAGTCAAATGGAAAGAGGCAATGCTTCGTTAAGGTTTCGCTTACGTTGTGAGTAAGCTCAAGAGAAGCGCGCTGAGACCAATGCCATAGGTCGCATAGCTTTCCACGTCAAAATGAGATTATTTTGATTATCTTTGAGATGCACAGCTTTCTCTCTTAAGACAGGAATTCAGTAAAATTCCATTCATGGATCATGTATCGGATAAATATAGTGGTATACAACTAACTGAACGATTATTTTGATCTCAGATGTCCTTCAGCACGCTTATACCTTAAATAGCTAGTTAATGAGTTAGGCTTTTATATCCGTAGACCGTCGACACACCTTGAACCGGCTTCACACTCCTTACATCCAATCATTGCCAGAATCCGCCTTTCGAACATCCTTTATCAACTCCGTGCATTCAACAATCATGTCTTCATATCCACATTTACTGGCGGCCGAGTTGGATACACTACCAGGCCGGTGCAGTCTTGGCATCCCCGAACGATCTTCGTGACATCGTACTCATGATAAGTAGTTTGAGGACAAAAGGCCAATGAACAGTATGGGCAAGGGCCGATGAACCACAATGGCTGAGTCACCGTCTGCAGAGCGGTATACAAAGAATCATAATTGTACAGCGTCCAGGCAAGAGAGACGCTTTAGAAGTAAAGATTCCCTCTCCATAAAAGTAACCCGGTATACAATCCAAACTCAAAGGCTTACTATGTTGGCCGTTGACTATGCTTGAACTGAAACGTGAAACTTGAAAACATCAGCCGCAAAGTAGCTGGGGGCACATCCAGTTGATTATCCGTCCGTTACCTTGCAGGTCTAGTACCGTTCTCTACTGAGCAGGTCAATCTAAGCAAGCAAATTAGTACGGGTCCCATGAACTAGCGTTTCTATGACTCTGTATACATACTAGAGCGTATGAGTATGGTTTACGAATATTGACGGCTTACAGTAATGCCAACTATTTTTGATTCCGATGGCACCAATGGCGCGAAGAAGATTTGAGCCAGCGATAATTTCAACATAGATCGTTGATGATAATTAGGGTTTACATATGCTTGTAGCAAAAACATGGTCTGGGTGCGGAATAAGAATGAAACGGCGCTTACCGAAATTTTTCATCATGGCATCTGTCGTGGTGGAACTCCGCCCGGTGTCAGCCGGGCTTTCTGTTTTTATCGTCGACTCTTTACGCTGCCATTCACCTCTGCTTCAAGCAGTATTGTGATACTTACTCAAAGTATAAGCGTTACTCCGAGCATTCCATGAAAAGAATCATGTGTAGGCCATCCCAAATGTGTTTCACTTTACAATCTGCCAAAAAAGTTGCTCGTTCCTCCGGTTAGAAACAAGTATGTTCCTTCTTTTGTTCTAGAGTTTATACATGACACGGCAGGTCACGAGGATAATCAGGTTCTCATTCGGGACCTCAGCCTTGCGGTGGGGTGGCAATAAGCGATAGCGACATAGAAATCAAACTAAATCTATCGATATTCATCGGGCTTCCTTGAATGACAACACCCATATTTAATATGTAACCTTGTTTGAACCGGTGCCCGATTGGTATTCTCGACCTGTCAAAACCAACTCTCCTGAAAACTCGGTTCTGACCGGAACGACGTCCATCCATTCAACATATGCACGAGTCCTTTTTGTATTTGAATACCATATGACAACTTGTCCCTCACTAACCTAATAAACAAATGAGACCATGCAGAAGCTATTTCTTCAACTTCGTTCTGGCTAATGGGAATCTGCTGATTATGTGAAAGGAACACCCCATGGTATGCACATAAAGAATACATCAAGCTTTGCGCGATTTTCGCCACCCATTGCGCTAAAAATGCACTAGTTCGGCGAATCACGTTCCTTCCTTGCAAGCACAGCCTGAATCACCTGGGGCCAATACAATGTAATCAATGTCAAAAACTTCAGTGGCAGCAAATAGCTTTAGACTGAAACGGGTTCTTTCCCCCTAAGTAGCAATTGCGCAATACCTTCCGTTATGCTGTCGGGGACTCGGCTCTAAATATTAATTGATTTCAACGGGCTTAAACATTCAAGGTTTAATTATACATGGCTTGCTTCAAAGCTTTGCGTCAGTGCGTGCGCATGTGCGCCGTGCTTCAACGGTACTGATACGAGAATCCGGAACCTCAGTTCGTGTTCGTGTTCTATGTCATTCCCGGACCGGCCCTTCACGTATCAGCTCAACATTCAAATCATGATGAAGAAAAAAGCCAGCATTCGCGCATTATGATTCATGTCGCATCGTCGCATGCACGCACTCTCATTATACCTCAGACAGCTGTGTTCACTAGAAGCCGTGAAGGCTCGACTGGGTCATATATATCAATCGAGATTTTCATACCCCTGGTTCGATTCATTCTAACGGCCGTGTTTAGTGTTACTGGCGAGTCTAATTAGCAAAGGATCACTGTTTGCTGATGCAACTTGCACTGCTGTCCCTTTTTACTCTGATTGGTCCGGCAACCACCATTGACCGGCAGGGTGGAGATGCCGATAAAAAACAGACGCGCGGACGCGACGTGAACGGAACCTGGCACGTCTTCGGCTTAGGGCCCTCAAATATCTTCGCTTGGGTTCCTATCTTTCCATTCATGTACTTGAAGAACATCAAAAGGTTTTTGACCTGGAGTTCTCTTCCTGAAGATGGAAATTCGCTTGTCCGATAGCGCAGGCACGGTGTATCCAGGTGTCCGGTACAGTGCCATCAAGCCAAAATGCCTTGCTTTGCGCTAAAATCTGATTTTCAATTGATTGAATTTAATAGCCGTTGACACTGTTGTCCTACTGGTTCTACTGAAAAGGAGGGCAAGGCGCCTTCAGTAGTATGGTCATGTTTATTCATTCAACCCTCCAAATGACTTAGTTGATCAAACATTCCGTACCCGCGCTGATGATTGAACCTCATTATTTGAATTGGATGAGCAATCCGTATAAAAGGTGTCATTGTTGCATGCCTGACTCTCCACGAAGGATGCGTCTAATCTCCAAGTCATTACCTTTTGCTCTCTTGGCCCTCGCTGGCTTCAGTGAAGCGGCGGTTGTTACACAGCAGTGGACATTGGGCAATGAAGATATTTCACCCGATGGCTTCACGCGAAGTGCTGCTTTGGTCAATGGTCAATATCCTGGCCCTTTACTCTCCTTCAACAAAGGGGATACTGCCTATGTCACCGTCAACAACCATTTAAGTGACCCAACCATGCGTCGCAGTTCTAGTATTGTAAGCTTTTCATCCAAGCTTTTTATCCCTTGGCTTGGCAATTAAACTTATGTATCTCCCGTTTAGCATTGGCATGGTATTGTATGTGCACACCCTATTCACCTCGCTTCAGTGAACTGACTGACCTTGTTGCACCCTTAGTTCCAGCACCGTAATGCAGAGTAAGTCAATCATGTTTAATACACTTCCCTTTTATGATGCTAAATTCACTCTCAGAAACGACGGCCCATCGTTCGTTACTCAATGTCCAATTTCTCCCAAGTGAGTTGACGGTTGAATTAACCAAACAACATGGTGACTCACATACACCGGCAACCAGTCACTCATATACATACTTCATCGCACCCGGAGAACAATCGGGAACATATTGGTATGTTAATTTAATTAATCGAGGTTGTATACGGTATTGATTGGGAACATATAATCACAATCACATAGGTATCACAGTCATTTGAGTACCCAATACGTTGACGGAATTAGAGGTCCATTGGTAATTTGTTAGTGTTCAAAAATTTATCGGGTATATCGGCTTTTTTTCTCATTATTGATGTGTATCAGATGATCCAAACGATCCTAATAAGCATTTATATGATGTTGACGATGCATCCACGTAGGCCTTCTTGTTCAATCATTCCCGATTTGATTTGGTTTTATTCTAACCGTTTCTTCTTTACAGGGTCATAACATTGACAGATTGGTACCACGACACAGCGCTAAATTTAGAGGGTAAGTTCGTTCAGTAGCAATGATAAAGGGTCCGTTGATCTAATATTCATTAGACGCATGGTTTGCTGGTGGTCCTGAACCTGTACCCGATTCGGGATTGATCAACGGAGCAGGCCGCTATGTTAACGGATCACTCGTCCCGCTGACGAGAATCAACGTTCAGCATGGCAAACGTTATCGTTTGAGGTTTGTTTCAGTGTCTGCCAATGGTATGCATGGTCACTTTCCATCATTCGAGGAGAACGCTGACACAGGTTCCATTCAACGAAGGCTTCTTCAACGTTTCCATACAAAACCATCGTTTGACTGTCATCGAAGCAGATGGTATGTACCTGAACAATAAATTAATCTCATAGTTCGCTGATGATTATGCCACACATAGGCATTGCTGTGGAACCCTACGTTGTCGATTTCTTACCCATTCTCCCAGCTCAACGATACAGTGTTGTTGTAAGTATCTATAGATACCACCTTGTTGCATCTTTTGACAGCTAGAACAGATAACTGCCAATCAATCGGTCGACAATTACTGTAAGGATTCTTATCAAAATCTTCAAAATGTGGCTAACAATAGTGGCTTCTTTAGGGATTAGCGCTCAACAAACCGTTCGCGGAGCTACTACTTCTTCGACGAATCCCAATTGTAAGTTGTCAAAAGTTTAATAGGGTTCCTCGCTCACAAAAAAACTGTATTACTCAGTCAATGGCACGGATACTTTCGCTGTTCTTCACTATGCCGGTGCTTCTTCAGGCGAGCCGACTAGCTCCCAGATATTTGCCTCAGGACCAGTTCAATTCAACGAAACTGGTTTAATTGTGCGTTGATTGATTGACTCATGGATATAGCCTATCGTTGAACGTTTATATTTAGCCTGTTCTCCACCCGGGCGCTCCAGGTGGCGACACCCCTCCTGATTATCTTTTCAACTTCACCTTCGGTACTAATACGTCTAATGGTGATGTCTGGGTAAGTTTCTGAGAACGCGCCAATACCATCCGGTACTCATCCCTCCCGTAGCTAATAAACAATATTCAATATAAATCACCGTCGGTGCCCACTCTTTTGAATATTCTTACCCATCAAAAGTAGGCTTCAGTTCCGTGCTATGGATAGCAACTATTTACCATCTTTTCAGCGCAACATTTGGTCTAAATGAACATACACTGACGCTGCCTTTTAATGCTACCATTGAGGTTGCTTTCATCGGTACAGCAGGACACGCCTTCCACTTGCAGTATGTCCTTATCTCTAAATCTTAAAGAAATGTCTGCTGATAAACGGATCAAGCGGTCATGCATTCTCTGTTATCCAATCTGCTTCCGGTGGCGCTCCCAACTACGTGAACCCTCCTCGTCGCGACACAGTTGCCAGCGGTGGCACGCCTGAGGCTCCTGTCCGTATCCGTTTCCGTACCGATAATCCTGGACCTTGGTTCATCCACTGCCATATTGACTGGCATTTGGGTATGAGATAGTTTTATTCAGTTGGCGTGCGCTTTGACACTGATTTCTTCTGCAGAGGCTGGTCTAGCTGCCGTATTTGCTGAGGACCCGGCAGGTATACGTAGTGGACCGCAGTCTGTTCAACCCGATCCACAATGGGAGCAGCTGTGCAATATTTATAACCAACTTCCAGAATCCGAGAAGTAGGGGTATTTTTAATGGAAGGGTTTTGATATATTCGAACTTTTATTGGTCTAAATATTGCTGTTATCTAATTAAATGTGTTATTCAATAGTCATTGTCTAATCACTACTCTATATAATCTATCAAATAAATCAGCAAATTTCAATTATTTGGGTCCCAACGTGACTGAGGTTGCGGCTCTTGCAAGTTGATTCAAAGTCAGTTAGGGAATTCCCGGTAGGCGCTCGCACAACTTCTGCCCAAACCCACCATGTGCTCCAACCACCTTTTAAACGCGATTCGATCGTTGAGAAGCTCTTTCCCGACGTTGTCATAGGCCAACTTTTACCGGCTTATCATATGCAATGAATGGTGCCATGGTCGGCCGTGTTAGCGAATCGTCACCGCTGATGTCAGTGGTTCTGGTAGTATCCCATTTTGAATTTTTCACAAGAGACCGGTGAGATGCACAAGTCGAGCGATTCGTCAGCTCTTGTCGTTTTGTATGCTGGCTCGTGTCTTATCAGGTTGATAAACAAAGTCATTTAATCCAGCGTTAAAAAGAATGCCGTCGTACCAGCTGACAAAAGGTGTCCTCTCGCTCTCATCCTATTCAGCCAGCAGCATATCATGCTGATAGGGAAATAGGTCACGCATGCTATGCCGCAATCTTGCTTGATACTCATGTGCACTGCGCCTCTAACCTTTCCGAGCAGTGATAGTTACATTTTTTCGCCAGTAGAAACCAGTCATATGCCCCTAAAAAATACAATGGCGAAAATTTGGCGATCTCTTTTATAAAGCCAAAGATGGTGATATATCCATATAAACGAGATTCCAAAATGTTCCGCTGACTGCCGGAACATCCATCCCAATACACGACACTAGTATAAAGGATAGATTAGTTTCGCCTTTTCTTATTATTATGGCTTTGATGATTTCATCACCATCACTGGTTTTACTACTTTTCCTCCAATTCACGGCTGTTCTAAGTGCAAAGTCTTTCAGTACCCACTCGGTCAAGTTATGGCAAATTCAGCAACGGTATGTCTGTCTAGCAAAACATCATGGACTGTTACTTAAAGTTAAGTGAGCAGAAATAAACCGTCTGCGACTGTCGACGCTGCCCAGGCTCTTCCTTCAGGTCTCATTGAAGGAACATTCACCCAACCCCTTGATCACTTCGACGCCAAGAACTCATTCACCTTTGAGCAACACTACTGGGTCAACCCAGTATACTATAAACCTGGTGGACCTGTCATTCTTATAGATGGAGGAGAAGATACAGGTTTAGACAGGCTGCCATATATCGTTACTGGTATAGGCGCAAAACTGGCTAACGCGACTGGTGGACTCGCACTGGTACTGGAACATAGATATTATGGGCAGTCCGTCCCAGTCGCGAATTTCTCTACGGATTCCCTCAGATGGCTTACCAACGATCAAGCATTCGCCGATTCCGCCAACTTTATGCAAAACGTTGACATTGGCGCAACGATTGGCATAAAAGGAGATTTCACGGCTCCAAAAACGCCTTATATATACTATGGAGGCTCGTACGCCGGTGCTCGTGCAGCCATCATGAAGGTTCAATATCCAGATATTGTGTTCGGCGCAATTTCGTCCAGTGGTGTTACACATGCGACTATCCCATTGTGGCAATATGGAGATGTTGTTCGAACTGCAACGTCAAACTGCTCTGGCGCAGTCGCAAAAGCGATTGAGTCAGTTAATCAGGCATTGGATCAGCCAGCTCTAAACGCAGAATTGAAGGAATTGTTTGGACTTTCGGGTTTAGCCGATGATGATTTTGGTTCAACACTAACGGTAGGAGGACGTGCACGTGGCAGATGTTGAAGCTTGATTTGATGAATAATGACATATCCTAGTTCAACTTGGGAGGTTGGCAAAATCATAATTGGGATCCGGCAATCGATGATGATGCCTGGACTCCCTTTTGTGAACTGATAGCGACAAAGCCTTCCAACATCTCTGAACAAAGTGGAAAGCTCGGTGATTTGGAACTTGGTTATGAGTTCATAAACTACGCAAACTACGTTAAAACCGTAAGTTTTGTCGACTTCGATCTCGTGACACAATCTTTGAAAAGCCTGCAAGCAATTGGTGCCTTTGTGTGGAGGCCAATCAATCGAAGAAGTGAGTCAAGCAAAAAGTGATGAATTTTCCTATACTTATGCTATACTTTTAGTGCTTTGGCACAACCAACGCCAGTCAGTTTGAGGTAGACGATCTATCGCAAACGTGGAGACCGTGGCAATTCCAAGGCATGAATAATGTTTTTACTGAGAATGGATTACTAAGTTGAAGTTATATCAGTTTGCACGGCGTGGGGATTCTACACTGTATGTTTCTATCATTTAAAATTTGTGCGTAAAGATTATAACGTCAAAACACCATTCTCTTAGAATGCGCCACCGGCAAATATTCCCCCAGTTATACCACAGTCAGTAACCGTTCCGTATCTTTCTAAAATTTGCAAACAGGTAAACATAATGGTTCTGCGAAGTACTGTTTCTCACTTTATTGTTCAAGGCGTATCCCCCAGGAGAATTCTTCCAAGTTCCAGACGAACCGGATGTTGAATCCGTGAATAAATATGGTGGCTTCAATATCGCTGCTGACTACTTGGCAATCATAAATGGCCAATGTCAGTAGCTTTCATGATCGTGCTAATGGCTCTGATAAATTTTCTTTATTCTATTAGTTGATCCCTGGAGACCTGCAACGCCTGGTAGCTCTTATGCTAACCTTCCTCCTCGGGAAGATACCACATTGCGACCTTTCAAGTTAATCCCAGGTATGAGAATGGAAATGCTTAATTGCTAAGCCAAATAAATCGACTAATATATCATTTGAAGGTGCAGTTCATCATTGGGATGAAAATGGTCTTGCGGATACTTCCGACGAACCACCAGAAATACAGGCTATTCACAATGAGGAGATTGCCTTTGTAAAAGCATGGTTACAGGATTTCTGACCCTTTCAAATGTAAATTTTCTTTCATTTTACTGTCTATTAGACGCATTCATTGTCACGGATATTCCATGTAAAAATATGCTTTGCTTTGCTTTTGCCAAGCTCCTAAGTTGTCTCCGGGTGATGCCGATGTGATGCCGGTGTGACTAACGCGTGACGTGAATTGTCACGGTGATCAAGCGACCTTTTTTTTTTCAGACTGCTTTTCCAATTCTCTTTTCAATCTTTCTTAAGAAAAGCTCAATAGAACAGATGCACACTTCTTGCTTTATTTGGTGTCAAAATCCATTATGTGTGTAAAAATCACTGATTCAGACACTTTCGCCTCTTTTTATTGATCGTAACGTTCAACTTCCGACTAAAGGATACCGCGGATAATTTGTTTTTCACAATGAGCAGATACGCATTTCTTTCCATTATCTTTACTATACCTCATACACATATCGAAAACTCCTGCTCAAAGTTCGTGTTATGAAATTACCTCAATGGACGAAGCCAATTACGAAGCTGAATGGAAAACATTCCACGACTCAAAATAATGGTCAAACGTCTCAGAATGAATCAAGTGAAGACAACTCCACGCAGGTCTCGTCAACAGGAGAATTCCGTTTCGATCACTATCTACAAGCTAGATGGAATCAGGCCATGGATGAAGGTATCAAACTTCGCAGCGTCGGCGTTGTCTTCAGGGTAAGAAGTGTCGGCCAGGTTTATGTTTGATAAAGGAGAACCTACTAAGACCAATATAGGACTTGCGAGTAGTTGGCTTAGGTGCATCCACAAAATACCAAGACACAGTCTTTTCGTATTTTAATCCTCTGAACTTTGCAAGCAAGATTCGAGACGTTCTCCATCCTCCCGTTAAGGATATATTGCACGGTTTTGAAGGTTCAGTGAAACCAGGTGAAATGCTACTGGTGCTTGGAAAGCCGGGATCAGGCTGTTCAACGCTTCTTAAAGTTCTTGCAAACGAGCGCAAAGGCTACAGATCCATTCACGGCGATATTTCCTATGATGGTATTAGCCCAACTGTTATGGAAAACCGTTACAGAGGCGATATCGCTTATGTCCCCGAGGATGATTTTCATTTTCCGTCTCTTACCGTAAGACAAACTCTAGTAAGGCAACCTTTTTTTCTTCATTCATGTCCTTTCGGTGATAACATGTCTTTCAGGAAATCTCAACGGCCGCTCGCGCTCCCCGTTCACGTATAGGCGGACAATCCCGAAAGCAGTATATCAACAACCTAGTGGATATTTTAGGAAAGCTTTTTGGCCTCACTCATGCATTTAACACACCAATTGGCGATGAAAACATTCAAGGCATCAGTGGAGGAGAAAAAAAGCGTGTTAGCATCGCAGAAACGCTGAGCACGCGAGTTCGTCTAGCGTCCTGGGATAAGTAAGACACAAGTCTGGTCATTTCGAGATACGGATGCTAATTTAATCTCTAGTTCAACGCGAGGCCTAGATGCTTCAACGGCTTTAGAGTTCGTACAAGCTTTGCGAACTGCAACTGACGTGTCCGGCGCGACTTCCATCGTCTCTATTTATCAAGCTTCAGAAAACATCTACCATCTTTTCGACAAGGTCGTGGTTATAGGCAATGGTCATATGTTTTATTTCGGCTCTGCTAAACAGGCCCGCCAATATTTCATCGACATGGGCTACGAACCTGCCCATCGACAGACTTCTGCTGATTTTCTCGTCAGCGTCACGGATCCTCCGTCTCGTATTGTTCGTCGAGGTTATGAAACGCGCGTTCCGCGGTTACCTTCTGAGTTCGCCGCGTACTTCTTGAACAGCGAATCTGGAAAATGTAATAGCGAAAGTACTAGGAGGCGATTCGAAGAGCTTGCTCATGATAATAATGCAGAAGAATATGAAGCATCTGCTCGTGCGGAACGCGCTAGACATTTGTTCAAAGGATCTCCGTACAACTTGGGTATGTTGAGGCAATTGAGTCTTTTGATGAAACGACGAGCCCAGATTTTACGTGGAAATGTCGCCCCTCAAGGTAATTCACTTCACTTCTCGTCCTGAGGATGCTATATAGATGTTAACCGTTAAATTAGTTATAATAGCTTTCAATTTCATTACTCAGGGGCTTATCATGGGATCTCTCTTTTTCAACATGCCAATAGCAACAAGAGCTTACTTTTCGCGTGGAGGTGTCCTTTTCTTCGCCATTCTTTTCAGCGCGTTGTCCGCCATGTCTGAAATTCCAGCGTTATATGCTCAGCGGCCGATCGTTGCACGACATCATCGCGCAGCTTTATATCACCCATTCATCGATTCTTTGGCACTGACGGTCGTCGATATGGTATGTTTTAATTTTTGAGTAATGTTCGCTAATTACTGATAAATGGAAACTGCAGCCAATATCGTTTTTCATACTTATAGTATTCGATATCATCATTTACTTTATGACGCGTTTAAAACGTGATGCCGGGAATTTCTTCATTTACGCGTTCTTCGTATTCGTTTCTAGTTTAACGATGAAAGCTTTTTATCGAAGTTTGGCAGCAAGTTTCAATAAAGCATCTGGAGCACAGGCTTTAGCTGGACTCGGAACTTTGGTCCTTGTCATTTATACGGGCTACACGATCCCCCGTCCGACGATGATCGGGGCCCTAAAGTGGTTCGTATACATTACCTCACTCATATATATCCTAAAATTGAATGCACATTATTAAGGCTTACGTACCTGAATCCTGTTACCTACGCATTTGAAGGCCTTGTTGCGAACGAATTCCATGGGCTCAAAGGGGCATGTTCAACCCTTGTTCCATCCGGTCCAAATTACGAAAACGTCAATCTTGCCAATCAGGTGTGCACGACACTTGGCTCAGAGCCTGGATCGGCAACAGTAGACGGCGATCAATTCATTGGTGTCAATTTTGGATATAGGTTTTCTCATATGTGGCGGAATCTGTGCGGGGTCTCTTTTGAATCATTTGAGCCAATCTTTGGCTAATACATCTTACAGGGGTATTCTCTTTGTATTCTGGGTTGGATTTCTCTGTTTCTTTCTTTTCATGACAGAAAGGAAAAGCTACGTATCGGCACGGAGTGCTACTCAACAACTCGTTTTTAAGCGTGGCGTCCCAGATCTTACTAGTCAGGCCCAAGATGATCCGGAGAATGGACCGATGTCTCGTAATGAAGCTGAAGAGTCCACAGCTTCATCGCCTACAGTAGCTAATGGCGCTTCCGACTGTATTCCTCCCTCAAAAAGCATTTTTTCATGGCACCACCTGAACTATGATGTACAAATCTCATTTGGGAAGTATCGTCGACTGTTAAGTGACGTGTCTGGTTATGTAGTACCTGGGAAATTGGTATGCCTATTTTGACTGTCTCTCGCCAAGATATTCTCCTGACCCCTGGATCTAGACGGCGCTCATGGGTGAAAGCGGTGCAGGAAAGACCACTTTGCTGAACGCTCTTGCTGAACGGCTTCCAGCTGGAATCATCACAGGCGATCGTCTTGTCGATGGACAACCGGTTTCTCCTGACTTTTCAGGTAAAACCGGCTATTGCCAGCAAATGGATATTCATCTAGAGACAACGACCGTAAGAGAAGCGTTGCGGTTCAGTGCGGTCCTTCGTCAACCTGCTTCGGATTCTAAGAGAGAAAAATACGACTAGTATGTTAATTGTTTTTTTTTTCACCAATTTGTAATTTGAATGAATAAATTTGACATTTTTGACGTGAATAGCGTTGAAGAAGTAATCAAGATGTGTGATATGGAGTCCTACGCAGATGCGATTGTCGGGACTGTCGGCCAAGGTTTGAATGTTGAACAGCGGAAAGTAAGGAGTTGGGCTGTGGATTTACGCAAGTCATTGTTTGGCTCATCGTTTATTTAGCGTTTGACGGTCGGCGTCGAGTTGGCAGCGAAGGTGAACATAAGGTTTTTTACAACGAGATAGGTCTTCAACTGATAGCATAATGAATTAGCCTGAACTTCTGTTATTCTTGGACGAGCCTACATCAGGTCTTTCGTCACAGAATGCCTGGTCAATAATGAAATTACTTCGGTCTCTTGCGGATCATGGACAGGCTATTCTGTGCACAATACATCAGCCTTCGGCGGAACTATTCGAGATGTTCGATAGACTTCTTTTACTTCGGTCGGGAGGCGAGACATGCTATTTTGGAGATCTAGGTGAAAATACGACTCAATTGATTCAATATTTAGAGGAAAATGGGGGGCGTAAATGCCAGGAATCGGAAAACCCTGCTGAATGTATGTGTTGATGGGCTGCAAATTATTGTGTTTTTCCTTTCTTTTTCTGATCTCGCGTGTGCAGATATGCTTGATGTTATTGGAGCGGGTGCCACAGCTAAGACTGATATTGATTGGCACGCTATATGGATCAATTCGCGTCAATACGAAGAGATGCAAATTGAACTACAAGATATAATCAAAAGAGGGGAGCAATCGGCTGGAGGCGAAGCGCATGGCAAGAAGAGACATTCATCATTTCCCGCCCCGGTTAAAGTCCAGGTATCGGAACTCATGAAACGTGGCTACCAAAACTATTTTCGTAATCCTCCTTACCTATTGAGTAAATATGGCACGAATATCTTCGCAGGTGAGCTCGTTTCCTTTCCAACGAGGGCTTCGTCATCGTTGATCCGAGTGATGATGGAAGGATTGTTCATCGGATTTACATTTTTCAAAACCAAGCATAACCAAAGAGGGATTCAAAACAGTATCTTTGCATGTTTCATGGCAGTGGTATTGGGTGCGCCGCTATCGAACATGATTCAAGTGCCTTTTATTCGGTTTCGGTGCGTTTTGTGTGGATTATTTGTCAATCAAAAAGACATATCTCATTTGAAAACAAATTTCATTTTTTTTAGTCAAGTTTACGAAACGCGCGAACGACAGTCTAGGATGTATCATTGGATATCTTTTATAACGTCATGCTTGGTTAGCAACATTTCACTTTCGGTTATTCTTGGTTTTTCATAAAACAATGATGTGGGTAGTTAATTGAACTCCCGTTCAACATCATTGGTTCCACCATCTTTTTCTTCTGCTGGTATTGGACGGTTGGGTGGCCTAACACTCCTAATCGAGCCGGCTATCAAGTACGTCCGGGTCGTGTGATTGAAACATGAATTAATATCTGAAACCGACGCCGTGTAGTATTTTCTTTATGGACTCATTTTTCCAATGTACTACACGACGTTTAGTCAAGCTATTGCAGCCGCGTCGCCTACCCCGGAAATTGCAAGCCTCGTATTCGGCGCACTGTACAGCATAATTTTAGTGTTTAGCGGTGGGCAATGATGACGAGCTTGAATTTGAATTCTCCCCCTGACAAATGACTTAGGTGTATTACAGCCATTGCCTCAGCTGATCAAATTTTGGCATTGGCTATACAATCTATCACCGTTTACCTGTCAGTTCCTTTTTTCGGACCTTGCTGCGTGATAGTTAATCTTGATCTGTGATATCATAATATATAGATTTAATAGCGGGGTTGGCAACCAATGGGTTTGGGAACACAGAGCTAAGATGCGCTGAACCAGAGTTGGTAAGCCTAAGGCCTCCGAGTGGGCAAAACTGTCAAGATTTCATGAACCATTATATCTCAACACGAGGTGGGTATCTGATGGATGGAGCGGCGACAACGTTGTGTCGGTTTTGTCCAATTAGCTCTGCGAACACCTTTTTGTCAGTTCAATATGCAATTGTTCCTCCGAAATAACAAAAGCAATCAAGGGCTGACGTTATTTGCAGTGCAAACTCGAATATGTATTTCCGACACCGATGGCGCAACCTCGGCTTCTTGTTCGCCTACATTGTATTTAACGTAAGTTACAGATTATAGTTCGGTCGGCGATCCCTCTAGTCCTAAAAACCGACTGCTGCCACAAATTGCTTTATTTCTCCTTTTTTTCTAGACTTTTATGATCTATGTGAACATGTTCATCTTCCGTATCGGCGTGCCCAACCCGTTCCGGCCTTTGATCCCCACTTTCCGCAAGGTCAAAATGAGGATCAGGAGATGGATGCATATGAATTCCGCGCGTGAAACTGTATGATAGGATGTTGTATGTACTTGCGACGAAGCGATTTCGCTTTTGTAATAAGAAACATGTTGTGTGTATATCGATGCTTTGCAGTTGAAAGGGGAGGATCATGACACAGACACAGTGTGACAGTTACGGTGACAGGACGGCCATACTGCCCTCAATCGGAGTCCAAAGCAATCACCAAGATTTCCCTTGCAGGTGGGATGGGCGCCTCTTCCGTTGATGGAAAGTGGTGACATTCGGCGCCTATTCAATGAGGGTTTCGTTCCAAGTGGGACCGCTTGGACCAAAACAACCACCACCGTCGACGACCACTTTCCTTCTACCCTAACCGACACTGTCACTGTCTAAATTCTTTAGACTTCGGCGAAACAAGTCCTTGGATCTTTCTATGATGCCTTCTCGTCTGCGTCCCCCCTCTCCAGACCCATTTAACCTTGCCCTACAACCCCCACTTGACGAAACACCAGAGGAGAAAGCAATCAGAGAAGGTTCGTTGATTTGGTCTATATGTTATCATTTAGCTGATCAGATTCAACGTTTATAGCGAGAGAGCAAGAAGCCCTACGTATAAGCAATGCCATTGATGAATCCCTTAAAGCTGAACGGGCCGCTGAGAAGCGGAAAAAAGTGACTAGATTATTGTTATTGGGCCAGTCGGAATCAGGTATGGAAACGTTCAAAAATCATCATATCTTCTACCAGTAATGATATTAATCTGCATAGGGAAATCGACCACACTGCGACAATTCCAACTTCACTATACACCCAACGCCTTTCGTGCCGAACGATTGTTATGGCGATCTATCGTCCAGTTAAACGTTGTCCGATCAGTTCTTACTGTCTTGGATACCTTGTCCGAGGCGCAAACCGAATCGCTACAAGCCTTACAGTCCACCGGTGGACAGAGCGACGACCCAAATGAAGAGCCCCTTCTTTTCAGCGACGATTTTGAAATACTCAAAGCCCACCTTGATCCATTACGAAGAGTGGAAGAAATTCTTATTGCCAAATTGGGCGATGAGGAGGGCCCTGTAGGAGGCGGAAGTAACGGCAATAGCCTTCCCAATTCACCTGGAGGTATACCTCGGCCTGGTATTCAACAACCACAAAAGAAACGAAAACAGGAAGTAACAGTGCGCAGCACCGCTATGGACAAGCTGCGTGTAAAGCTACTGGGTGGGCCCTCGGGCACCCGCCCACAGTCCGAAGGAGATGGCGCCAACTGGGATGAACCGACCGAGGTTATCTATCACTGCAGAGAAGAAATGATGGCCTTGTGGGAGGACCCGACGGTGCGAGAAGTTTTGCGACGCCGACGGGTCAGGGTTGAAGAAGGCCCTGGATTGTCAGTTTATTTTTTTTCCCCGCTTTCGGCCTTCGTTATTTAAAAATGGAGTTTTAACCCTGTGTCTCTTTTAGTTTCCTCGATGATCTCGAACGCGTAACCAGTGCGGGTTATATCCCTTCAGACGGTAAAAATCATAAAATTTTCTCCGTATTAATATGGGACTCTATTGAGAATTGAATTTTATAGATGACATTTTACGTGCTCGCCTAAAAACTGTTGGCGTTACCGAGTACAGGTTTGATATGGAGGCCTCAGCAGGCCGAGAATCAGGTTCCGAGTGGAGAATATATGACGTTGGAGGCAGCCGAAGTCAGGTAACGCCAAAATCAATTCTTCCAAGATTGATACAGAAATACTGACTCAATTCACAGAGACGTACGTAAACCTTTCCTGGAATTTCTCGGGAAAGGAAAAAAAAAAGTTCGTTTTTTGAACTAATATTCATACGCACGCCTTTTTTAGACTCTTGGGTCCCCTTCTTCGATGATGTGGACGCCATTATTTTTCTTGCGCCAATCAGCGCTTTCGATCAGCCGTTAGCGGTAAGGAAAATCCTCTGTTTACTTTTCCGTATTTCAAAAGCACCTGATGCCTCGTGGTTCGTCTTCTTTAGGAAGATCATTCGGTTAACCGTCTTGAGGACAGTGTCCTGCTATGGAAGTCTATATGTTCGAATAAACTGCTTGCTAAGGTCAGTCCTATTCCTGAAACTTGCAGTTGATCTTTGCTATTGTTTTTTTTTCTCACCCGTCGGTCTTTTCCTCATTAGGTGGAATTGATTCTTTTCCTAAACAAGTGCGATATCCTATCGAGCAAATTAGAAACCGGCATCCGGTTATCTAAATATGTTCGATCGTTCGGCGAACGATCTAATGATGTAGAAACAGCGAGTGCTTGTAAGTCCTTATACCCCCCCTTTTTTTTTCCTTTCCTCTGATATCAATTTGCCGCTTAGATTTCAAATCCAAATTCCAAGCTATTGAGAGAGAGTATTCGCCAGAACCACGACGGTTTTACGGCTATTGTACCTCGGTTACGGTATGCCTTATGGATATGGCTTTTTGCACTCCAAATTTATCCTGATACATCCCTTTTTTTTTCTCCTCCTTGTATCCAGGATCGTGAAACAACAAGGGGCATTTTGCACAGTGGTAAGTTATATATAAACGCCTCCTAAAGTTTTTTTTGACGCGCTTTGTCTTGGCCAGTACGGGATATGATCGTCCGGGAACATCTTCGCAAATCCCGTCTCATTTAAAAAATCAAAATTATACCAAGAGCGCAATTTTTTTATCTTTTTACGACCAAATGTCACGAGAAGCGGATATACTCGGAGAATGTTGCATTTTTTCCTTTCGCATCTTTTTCTTTCGACTCTCGAGCTGTAAATTGTTCCCCATGTCTCTTGCAAATACGAGGTTGTCCATGATAGGTTGTGTGGGTTGTATTTTCTATGCATGTGGTGGTGGTGTTGGTGCTGCAATTATTTTTATTGAACTACGGGGCGAAAATTTTTTGATGGTTCATGAGTCGATGTGGCATGCTTTGCGGAATAGAACTATGTATGCAGTCTACGATTATTTTTCCTTTTCCGACATCCACTTGTTTCGTATCCGCATTCCTCTTTGAACTTTCAACATATTCCCCTTTTTTCTCCTTTTTTTTCCATTTCTCACTCATTTTTGTATCCTGAGCATTCATTTGTTTGTTCATAGTATGCCATTATATATATATTATTCCCTCTTCCCCTCAACCTGTTTGCACAATTGAATGCAACGCACATCAAAGACCCTTTATAATGTTACCTTTTAGTTCCGCTACACGACCTAGATCGTACATTATCTCTGTATGTAATAGCAATGACAAATGACCTCGTGTCATGTCATGTCATTTATGTGAATGCCCTATTTTGGGAATGAATAGGGATCAAAGAAAGACTATATCTGATAGCGCTGAGATCCTGAGATAATGCTAAAGCTCAAGATCAGACCCCACTTTCGGACAGAAGCTGATATTGAGTAGCGTCCACATCTCAACAGGCTCCTCAGGGGATTGAGCTAAAATTTCACATGCAGATTCCGCGTGAGGGGATCCCGGCTCAAAGAGTAAGGAGGTACATACATATGTACCTCGTTAGAGTCGTAACCTTAGTGATCACGTTCATCAGTCATATGGTGAAATAGTAGCTTCAATTAATTTCCCTTGATCTCTTGAGTTGATCGTAGTGATATATGGAGTATTAAAATGATGTACATGACTGAATTGAATATTGGAACTCGGCCTCCGACGCCGATCGTTTGGAATTACAAGCAGGTGTGGTTTATATGTACCATCTGACATGATTCGTACCAGAACAGGCAGGGAGTAATTTAACAAAATCCTTTATTTAGCTGTGGGTGAGATACGAGTGGCATGATCGTAGACAGAGGGATTTGCGATTAGCAATTACCAGGTACACAATAGGCGTACGGTGGTAACCTAGCACTGGCACGCCCGAGCCATTTCCGATAAAAGTGGAACACCGATACAGTGACAACCACGGTCGTAGCGTCACAACCATGCACACATGATTTTTCATATTTGAGCAGTGCAGTAAAAATAGGCACGAAAAAGGGCATTACTAGGTGTGATTCATCAAAAATTTGATTCCTCAGCGTTCGAGAGAATTTGATTAATTTTCTGTCGATATGGGCATCATGATGTATCGAAGCTCAACACGGTCTTCTAGTTCCTCACGGATCCGACAGGTTGGAGCATCCTGGCTCGAGCGGCACGCATAACCAATGAACTTCAAGTACTACTAAAGGAATTGAGTAACTGGGCAACAAATAAAGAGTTCAAAACTGAGTAGGTTACATATTTGGCGTCATATTAAAACACAAATGTCTATAAAGAATGAGCTACCTTTCAGCATCTGCATAGAAAAAAAACCAAAGTATCATGCGTAGTTCGCAATTGTGGTGTCGTGGACCCCTCTAATTCAGGAAATCCGCGTACGCCGAAGCCCATGCCGCTTTACCGTTACTCTCAATGATTTCCTAAAAACGAGGGGTTATTCCCATTTCAACCATCATTAAATAAGCCAATGAATTCTTGAATTTCTAAACTTACGCCATGGCACGGAATAATACGATCAAAATCCCAGGACATGACCGTCCTCGCATCTCGTTTGGTATCACTGCGCATAAAAAACCAAATGGGGAAAAACAAACAAACAGATAAGCAAAGGTCAGTTTATAACCCTAATTCTTTTGGGAAATTGCCGATCCAACGTGTGAAGTCGTGTGGCGTGGCAAACAAGGACAAAGTTGGTGAAGGAATCGGACGTACTCTTTACCCGGATTTAGACTTTTGATTATTCTTCTGTAAGCGGCATTGTACGGATTGATGAAGTCATAAAGACTTTGAAAAAACGGTCTGGGAGCTTTTGAATACTACAAAGTTCGTTATACATGTGCTGGGAGAATAAGCAATCTGAAAGCATGAGATACCTGTTCCTTAGCGGGAAGATTGAGTAACAAATCCGCTTCTATCAAAGTTCTTGAAGCTTTGTGAAAGAAAGCGACATCTATATTCCTAAACCCTGGAAAATAGCTGTATATTTGTTGAAGTCTCTTAAGCCTTGACAGTACTAATCCCAAAGAAGACGAAACGAACCATGCTTCGATCTACGGCGCATTAAGATGATGGTTCAGCTTTTCCAAAACTCCAGCTAATAACCGTAGAACTCTTACTTCATCTTCATAACCATACTTAGTGCCGGGCGGGTCGTTACCATACACTAAAAATGATTTAATTGATGCGCAAGAAAAAGAGAGAAGCATGGTTTAAGATACCGCCATCTAGCTTTGGAACTTCCGGCTTGCCGAGTAATGGGGATACACCAATTACTTTTGCTTGAGGATAAGCATCCTTGAACTCGCCTTGCATTACCGGTGCACTTAATTTAGTATGGGCCAAATAGCAAATACTGCGTAAGCTCTTACGAAGGAAGAGGTAATGTCCGCCATCGCCTGTTACAATGTACCTTAGAATAATGAATAGTCGGTAATACATCAAATGAGCATAAATCGTGAAACTCTTACTTTACTTCTCCAAGGCCGTCGATTGTTCTCTTAGTTTCGCTATCTAGCGTCGTGGAAGCCATAACCCATACACCGTCACTCAGCTTAATTGCTGTAGAACGTCCACCAAAGGGTATGAATCCGTATCGAGCAAACGGTCTAGTCGTGTAATATAAGTTCATTTTTGTTTTCATAAATCCTCTGAATAGGGGCTGGTCAACTTGCCTAGAGAATGTCCAAACGTTCTCGGTAACCTTTCGTCGTCTTAAAAAACATTTACAAAGTTGCAGATGGAATTGAGAAAACTTACCTTCCGAATAACTGTTTCTGTTCCAGCCATACTTGTGTGATTTGACGAAGTTTGAGGGAAGGCGAATAACGTCGAAAAAGGTGGCAAATGACGTAAGGGAGCGGAATTTCCCGTTGTAGCTGGTTGGCTCCGCCCTCTGCCCTTATTTATACACAATTCAATATCACATGCATGTTCACACATCGGTTCAATCTCTCCCGTGTTGTCGGACAGTAAGGATCAAGGTCAAGATGACAATTGTTTTACATACATCAATAAATCCACAAAAGTTTTACATTAATAATACAGAAAATTTTGTCTTCAAGTCTACTGTTCTAATTGATTGATTAACCCTTTCCAGAACTGACATCGAGTCAATTGAGTATTTGGTACATTCTCTACCGTAGTGCCATTGACTTGTAGAAGAAGTCTCTTTGGTGATTGACCGTTATACTGCGGCCAAGAGACGCTGCCTTTTACCGGTTGAGCATTCGGATCAAGAAAACGGACAAAGTTGGTATAGTAAGCTTGAAGCACTGGCGTTATATCTTGAAAATCGAAACCTTCGGTGTCCGATCCAGCTGGCGCATTTCCGGGTCCGAAAAGGTAAGGTAGTTCGCTAACATGTGAAACGCCGATTCCCTGTTGTATTTCGGAGGATGTCAGGACGTTATACCTAGTCAGGAGAGCGTTAATCAGGGACTGCTAGTACATGTGTTTTTCAACTAAAATCGTACCTGTAGTTCCAAGACTTGGTATGCTGAGATACAAGAGCGGACAATTCGAGCCCTGGACAGATAAAGGTCGATTCGCCATATGCCGCTGCGGCTGCTGGGAAAAATGCAGCATGTCCATTCAAGGGAGCTTCTGATGAATACATTTTTTCCATAGTTGCAATATCTTGGCTGGACATGTGAGGGTAGTTGTCTTGCATAAATGATCCCACCTCCGCAAGGGATTTAGCATTTGCAGCAAATATGGTTCCTTCGTTTGTGTCGTCACTAAAAAAATACATAAAAATATGATAGAATAGGTAAGAGGTGAAAAAGTTGCCTTACCCGAATACAGCAGGCACTTTAACGAATTTGCCTTGTTCAAAAAGGCGATAAGGAGAATCAGGAAAGAGGTCGCCATCAACAGTAGGTGTATATGGCCACAACGCGTTGGATTTTCTGCCGGGATACGACATGTTTTGATTGGCAAGCTGTAAGACTGTGCTATCTTTGTGGCGTAAACAGTTTAACGGATCCGCGCTTGAGCCACATCCCGCATTGGAGGCGAATAGCTTGAACTGCCATTCTAACTCATTGACACGAGGTTGATCTGGGAAAAAGGGTGATACGCCAAATACGCCAGCGAAAAGATTGGTCGGTGCACCACCGTTTGCGACCAGGTGAAGTGCGATACTGCCTGCTCCTGCACTGTCTCCCACTAACACAACTCTACGAGGATCACCGCCGAACTTAGATGATATTAGCATATTTGTATGGAATTTATTGAATTGAATGGTGAAGCCAACCAGAGTTATGAAGCTTTGAACCCATTGCAGTGCAAATCGCTCATCCAAAAAACCGGCATTTAAATCGCCATCTTTTTGAACCTTTTCGCTAGCTAAAAACCCGAAAGGGCCGACCCGATAATTGATACCAACAAATACCATTTTATTCCCTGTAGATTTCACTAAATCGGATCCGTTATACTAAATCAATGTTTTTGCATTGAGCGCTGATAATTTCAAGAGTAGTTGGAGTGTACATACGTTGGCATTAATATTGTAGCAATACCCGCCGCCCTGAATCCAAAAGAAGACAGGTAGTTTAGAATTCGGAGTTGCATCTGAAGGTGCCCAGACGTTCAAGAACAAACAATCCTCTCCAAAGCCCGACGCGAGCCCGTTCCCTACTCCATAACATACGGGTCCGAATTTTTTCGCAGGCTGAACACCGTTTGTTTTCAAAGGAGCTTGAGGTTTACGAAAGCGCAAATTCCCTAAAGGTGGCGCCGCGTAGCGGATTCCAAGGAACTCGTTTTGGCCATTACTTTGTGTTGTGCCTTCATAAACAGAGTAACCGAGGTCTACGGTAGGAGGTTTTGAAGGTTTGGGGAATTTTGGAGCTGAAGCAGCAAAGACGGGAGACAATGATAACAAGAGACAGGTCAACGCTGCCTTGATCAGGAATGTCTTTCCTCCGACGAGCATGTTTCAGAGAGTGCAAATGAACACGAAGACGAGGCCTTTCCATTGCGCACCGTGCGTTTTATAGCATTCCGAGCTCCTTAGTTCAAGACCCTTCATTATTTTGTTTGTCTGGGAACACAGGGTATACGAACTTGATATCAGGGTAAATACAAGACTGGAGGTGATTCGACGATGCCTGACAGGGCGGCACTTTCAATGGTTTTCACATAACAGTGGGATTCAAATGAATCCAACAGAAGCATAATCGAATACAATGGCGAACGGCATGCCTCGTCGTAATTGCGCATGCCTAGTTGCTCCGAGCTAGGATACTACAAACCATACAGACATCTCGTAGTTGTAATAGCACTGGCTGTAGATTCATTTTGCGGTGTATTTGGATACGTGATCTTGTTTCCAATGATGTTGTAGACCTGCAAATATCACTTTGGGTTTGGCTTGAGACTCTGGAGCAATAGTTCCGGTGTAGATCGTCCCCTGCCCCAGAAGGGTTCTCAGATCCTTTAGATGTGACTCGGAGTTGACTCGGAGGCCAAATTCTGATCCTAAATTTGGAACCCAATCGGACGTTGAAATGACTGGTAGGAACGAGTTGACCTATTGACGAAATGCTTCAAAACTGCATCCAAATTCCCAAATTTTGTAACAACTGAGTATATGAATCCATCCATACCCAAAACGCCGTGACCCAGGCCGTATATTAGAAAATATTAAGAATTCCTGTTTGGGTGTTCGAATTCTGGGTTTGAAATTGGTAAGGCAGGGTCTGCCGCCCCTTGCGGCGCTAGTTTTCAAGGCGTGCCGTATAATCCTAATCTATTGCTTTGGAGATGCTCCCTCTATCCTAGGACAACTCGTGATCATTACATCTAGTCACGAACGTGAATTGTTCATCGTGGTATCCATCCGAAATGTTTTAGTGAAAGAACCTCACCACCAACATGCCACTTTGACCACAGGGAGCCGGCAGAAGCTGCCACCCATTGTCACGTGTGTAGGGTCAGGCTTGGTCTACGGCTCTACGTCATCGTCTCCAAAACAACGCACTGAACTCAATGAATCAAAAAGAAATTACATCTCCTTGATAAAACGAAACCTATGTTCACATTTTTAAGGTATGAAGGCCCAAGATAATTCATCGTAGGACGCGCCGAATCTGACAACTCTTCAGGCACGTCTGACATCCATATCATTGCTACCTGGATTTGGCACCCTGTCTCATCAAACCCTGTTAAATTTCGAAGAACGTGGTGAATAAGGTGAATGAGATTCAATAGCATTCTTGGAACACTCGATCGTTGTGCGCATGCGATATGGCCCCTCGTGCGTATTTTTTGCCGCTATCGCACTCGCGCTTCATGACAGATGTTAACAGTGTTTGGTCCTAATGCTCAATTCCCCGCTGGATTTGGAGGCTATCGTTTTTTTTGGTCGTCACAGTGAAAGATAGTTGGAAAGAAGATTAAAATTCTGGTTCGTCCCGGTTTGGACTCCTTTGCATGTGAAGAACTCGGCTTCAATTGTGAGAGAGAAACCTGTTTTATTATTATTCTAAACATACTGAGCATAGCGTGAGACTTGTCTTGCAGCGTTCGAATGCGTTCGACCTTGATACGACATAAAGAATCAGCAGGGGCACCGAGTGGCGGGTTAGCCTATACTTAAAGTAGCCTACTTTGAAGTAAGTCGCCGATTAGTTGTGTTGAAAATTTCAGTCTATCTTCTGCTTTACTCGTAGTAATTTGCTTTTCTCATCCTTTCAAAACTCTAATAACACCCATCACAATGATACTGTAACTATTATCGCGTTCGACAAACCGAACTTTTGACATACGCACTGTATTCATCGATGAGACCCTGTCTCTTGAGTTCAAGTTCAACAAGCTTCAACAAGTGGAGCTCCTGAAGCCCTGAGCCCCTGTTCCGTCTCGGCGGTAATTTCGTCTTGGTGTAGGAAGGTTGACGTGTGGAAAATCTCATTTCATGTTACAAATGGGGGCACGCAACTTCTTGCCAGCCATTTCTGTTCGACAGGGCCTAGAACCACCGAATTACACGTCAATGTAATTTGCAACTCTATTACCCTCCGTTGTCTTCCCTATACCATCTTTACAGACCCTGTTTTCTCCTCCTAGATTCTTGTGAATCATGTTGTCAGCCAGTATTGAACTTGCATTGAATAGACCTCTACAAATGGGTCAGATGGCTTCGGGATCATGGACATCGGAAACCGGCTATAACAAATATGTTAGCAACAATGTGATTTCATTTGAGATAATCTGTTATATAATTCAATGGAAGAGTTGATTCCATACGTACTACGGGCGCAAGTTAATTTATCATTACCAAAATTCTGTCTGGCAAATACTCAATAGTAACCGACCCGATACGTCAATGATATCACGCATCAGGCTCGGCATTTCGGGACATGCCGTAAAAAGCAAGCATTTTACCATGTTCTATCTGCCGCTGTGAAAAATTCCGCAATCCGATGACAAATATCGCGAATTTCCTCCCTGATGATAAATATCAGACTCCCATGAGTTAGCTCCCACAACCCGCTACGCTCTTTGTCCTGTTAGACCGAAATTGTAAAATATCACAGGACGATAATGACTCTGAGTCAAGAAGATTTCAAAGAAAAGGATGAACTGGGAAGCGCAGAAACCGCTCAGTCTTCAGTGCTTCAGGCACAAGAGCCCCCGGATGGCGGATATGGATGGGTTATTGTAGGATGTATATTTATGTCAAGTGGTAAGCATTATGTTCGTTCAGCTTTGTCTTCGTTTTTATAAAACTTCTCCCAATGTGTTTTAGCCGCGACTTGGGGGTACGTCTTAGCAAAAATTTGTGTTCACTTGGTTGACGAAATGCCAAATCATCAGCGTTAACTCGACTTTCGGCGTGTTTTTAAGCTTTTATACTAAGAACAATTGCAGGTATTACTTTGCAATCCATAATTCTATGTAAATAATCTTCCTTGATTTAGTCTTCCCGGGCGCAACCGATGTGGACTTCGCCGCCATCGGTGGTCTCGCCGTTGGATGCGCTATGCTCGTGGCACCTTTATCGAATTACCTATCCAAACGATATAACTTCAAGATACCCTTGATTATCGGCGTGATAATGTATGTTCTCGCACAGATATTCGCCGGGCTGAGCACGAAAATCTGGCAATTGTTCCTGACGCAGGGCGTCATGTTCGGGCTCGGTTTAGGTTTGGTATGTTCGCCTGTCATTTTTGACGAACAGGAGTCAACTTTGCGTTTTGGCCTTTTTTAGACGTTCGTTCCAACAGTTCCTTTGGGTAACGAATGGTTTTCCAAAAAACGGGCTTACGCGACGGTGAGTGACCGTCATAAGCGAGCGCACTGTGAACTAACGAATTTGACATTTTCTTAGGGCTTATCAGCAGCAGGTTGAAACGTTCTACCTTTTGTCAGCGTACTTGCGTGTATTAATCAGTCGCGATGTATCAGGTTCAGGAGCGGGAACCATCGTCTTTTCGCAAATCACGAAAGCATCCATAACTAGATTAGGACTACGATGGGCATTCTTCATCAACGGAATTGTCTCTTTGGTGATCTTAGTTCCTGTGGTAATCTTCTTGAAAAGTAAACTATCCCATTTTTTCGCTAGCAAGTGTGTTTTCTAATTGAACAATAACCAGCTCGATCTCACGTGACAAAAGCCCGCTTCGAACCAATTCAATACACCCTTCTATGGCATCCTGGTTTTATATGGGTATGGTCGTGGGGTTGTTTTACCATTTTAGGCTATACTTTGTGCCTTTACACGACCGCAACATACGCCTCTTTGGGGTTGGGTCTCTCTCAGACCCATGCTGCAGCAATTCAGTCGATCATTGCAGCAGGTCAGATAGTCGGACGTCCTCTCTCGGGTTACGCGATGGACAGAGGTGGTAGATTCAACATTGCCATTCTATGGACGACAGTTGCAGGATTGAGTTGTTTCGTTATCTGGATGGTTTCACGGAGTTTTGGTGTTCTCGTCTTCTTTTCAATAATTCAAGGTAGCTTGCCAGAAATTCTTTATATTTTTTTGTGTCACTTAAGCCTCTGCCAAGGGATATCCGCTGGGATATTTTGGAGTGCAAGCGGTGCCCTAGTCACAGAGGTGGTGGGCTTAAAAGACCTTGGTTCAGCATTGTCAATCTTATGGTTAGCAATCGCCCCATCATGCATCTTAGCCGAACCAATCGCGGTGTGGCTTCTCCAGGCATCCGAAAAACGCACTGGAATTTTTCTCTCGGAGAATGGAAACCAAGCCACTGGTACTACAAACGCCGTTAGTGGTGCAGGGTCAGGAAGTACAAGGGCAGCTGTCGTGTTTGAAGCCTCCATTGGTTTCGCTGGTGCTACGTTTATAGTTGCAAGTCTGTTGCTATATAACGCAAAACGGTGGAAACAGGGAAACTGGAAGCTGCTTGTAAAAACATGAGTTCAAAGGAATCAATGTTATTGACGATTGTAGAGTTGCATGAATAAACTAATGACTGTTCCAGTACATTGCTCGAGCTCTTCCGTGGTGCCCGTCGTTGACTTGAAGTCAAGACTTCACGAACAGCTGTTTTCAATCAACAAAAGGCTTATTATCGAAATAAAACAAAATGTCCTCGCGCATCGGTTCCGCGTTATAAGTGAACAAGTCTCGCGAAAGAACTTTTATTCATTTAACGCTGGCGGCGACCACACGTGCACATCAGTGGATGTGTTATCATCCACGATTACTTCGATTTATTAATAAAGGATCATAGGCTCCTGAGTTTCTGATCACACCTTTTGAGTAAGTTTCGCTTCAAGACGTAATGTACATAACACATCAGACGATCCATATCTGTAGGGCATAATAGTAAAACAATGAAAATACGGTGAATGTTTTTGTTTCTTCAAGACCAATGGCTCAGATCACTGATCAGTGGCTAATAGTAGGATTTTCACGATTTACGCCGTGCGTTCTTTCAATTCTTCTCGTACCTCTCATGAGGAAATTTCAAGCCAGAATGTCATACTATTATTATGTATGTGAATTCGGGGGTTCGATAATTTCAAGCTTTTTTCCAACACATGCGTAATTGTGAACTCCTCACGTAATATAAATACATATATATAAATTTACTGGCGCCAGATGAACAATTTTGGCGTATTACTTCACACTTTCAAAAGATCTGGATTTTCAAGACAAGCTAATACTCGTTTGTCATTATGAATTATTACAAGCTTGATGAGTGCGGAAACAGGCTACACGGAGATTTGTAAGCGAAGGCTATATGCGCCGTTCCTTACGGCTAGGCAACTTTGAGGTACAAATAGGCTATATTTTCTATTTTTTACCTTTTATTCCCCTTTCGTCTCACTCTATTTTGAAATTCACAATTCTTATTTTACCTTTCCAATCACCTTTTAGTTCCATTTTCCTGGAACATATATTTACAAACTGTATATATAAAAAACCACCTTTTGGACACGAATAACAACGACTTTTATGCCCCCATCATGATTTCCCTCTGAGCACACAACACTGGTTCCCTTTCCTTCCCTGCCTATCTCCTGACGGCGCACATCAAGCTGGGCATGAAAATGATAATAAGTGGCTTAACACTACCTAACGGCTTCGATATCACATACGGGAAATGACATTGCTATTACTGGTACTAGTTCACATTAGCGGCAGACCGGTTGTCATCCATAGTTTCAGGCATATTATCATGATCATAATCCTCGCCTGCGTCTCTTTCGCCAGCTTCAGGAGTGGCGAGCTCTACGATAAAGGATTGGTGCACATGTTGAAGAATATTTGACAAATGAAGTGACGGCAGGGACATATTGTTCTCGTCAATTTTAGCCGAATTAAGGCGACGAAGATCCAGTGTAAAATTGGCCACTAAGATGGATGACAGGCTTGAGGTTTTCAAGATTAAGGACAGGTGTGCGCGAAGTGAGATAGTGTTGAACTCACGTGTTTTGCATGGTAATAAAGCTACCTGCTATTAACCGAGAGCTAGTTATTAGATCAGTTTATGATGTGGAATTGCACTGCAAAAACTATTACGTATTCAGCAATCTGTAATAAAATGACATTTTGCAAGCTATTAGTGTGGTCGGCATAGTCTAAAATGTTACCTACAAAATTATCGCGCTAGCACTATTGGTGGTAACAACAAAACTTGTGGGGCCATTAATTTAACATAAGATCTCACATAAACGATGACTTACCAAAACCTTAAGATATCTAGGATTATTTCTACATATCAGCTTTTTTTTTTTGACTGATTAAATCTTACTCTGAGTGAGAAGTACGGAGACGAGGCTCTTGTTATCAGTTTGAAATCTGGAGCTTCCGTGTTTTAATCTCCATATGCTCCAAACCTTCCATACGCAAATGACAAATAAGAGAACATCCAAAAAAATGTTGAAGATGTCATTTAAAACATTATTCAAGGTCAGAGCAGCTAAGGAATGTGTCAACTCAAAAATTAAAAAAATGAGCCTATGGAACATACCGGACTCGCTGGAGAATTACATGAATAAGATACTAGTTGACGCAGAGAGAACTGAAAAATTGTATATATAGAGGACGAACCTGACCATACATCCGGAGAAAACTATCGTACCTAGATTGGCCGGTGGAAGTAAGACACTTATCGATGCACATGGTCCTAAAAGCTCCTACCATACAGAGTCAGGGCTAAGAATGCAAGAAACGAGAGGAAGCCGGGGGCCAAAGCTGCGACGAGGACTTTATCTCCTTTGCATATAGAGTATGCTCGGATGAGTAATAAGCCTAAAGTGATCGTTAAATGATCCAGAAACTACCATAGACATGCTCGGATTTAAAATTCTTTTGTAGTAAGGTTAAGCTATCTCAATACGGCTTGCAACACCTTCGAGATTAATAGCAGCCCAGCCAAATAATTTTCGGAGAAGAACGAATAGTAAAACACAGACCTCGAGAGCCGATGTAATCAATAATTGATAAGGCATTTGTTATATTGGCAAGCGTATTACAAGATCTGTCAAGGTTTCAAAATTCAGTCAACTTTAGTACTACAACTTTATTAGTTTCATACCTTCCCAGCTTCAAGTTAAATGTTAGAAACACAGTAATAGGAGTTTTTGAAATCTAACCGACTCAAACATACCGAAGAAAAAGCTATCCAGAAAGTGATTCCTTGAGAAATCAAGCTGGCATACCTTGTAAAAACGTATAACAATGCGGGCAGGCTAAAGGCCTTGAGCCATATATGCTCTACTTCTTGAGACAACCTTATCAAAGCAGCGTAAAACGGAAGTACTGCTTTTACAATGAGACTTCCCTTTGAGAAATTTTTTGATTGCTCACTTATAGAACTCAAAAGAACTAGGGGATAAACATAACTTATTATACCGTAATCAGAAAACAATATGAATACACCAGCGTAAGATAATAAGTCAAATACGTACTTTTCATAAGCCTCCTGGATCATGGCCTCTAATGTGGCAGAGGATATGGTATCATTTGGAGTATTCATAATATGAAAAATATAGGTCTGTGGGTCCTTGAGTTTGATACTGTGAGGGAAATCAATGGTGCAGGACAACTCAAGAACATTTAAAGACTGCCTGAGCCGTGATTAAGTTTCACGAACTAAGGCCAGCTGTCAGCTGAGACATAGAAACCAGCCCGAAAAAAAATACGTCACAGCATCGACCATCATCACTGAAATTGAATGTTGCGCGTTGGATCCAAGTTCATCCAACAAAGCGTCATATCTCAATACATAACACTGAACAATCTATCGCGGAAATCTTTGATGGTTTATCATTAAATGAAGGCGTTTACATTGCTTTTATATTGCTTTTTTAATGCTCAAATTGAAATTTAACCCAGAAAGTACGATCTAAGTGCCTAAATTTAATTATAAACCATCAAAGATTTTCGTGATACATGACGGCGAACAGTGGAGCTGGGAGCATCAGTAAGACAGACTGAAACCTTCATTTTTATTAATTATTACTAGCAGGCGCCTCGCTCATGTTCATACTACCTTTGGGCACCTAATAGTCCCCTCAGCTGAGCTAGTCGGTAAGGACTTAGGGTTCAAACGTTCAAACCCAATACATTAGGCAATTTGATTGATGTACTTTCAATAACACGCACTGTCTCAATTGGACATCATGATTTACATCACCGTTGGGCAGGACCGGCAGGCGTATCTCAGCTCCGACTCGACTCTATTTCTAATACACCACTGTACTGTTGATGAGATATTATGGTATCAAAAAAGGTGAGATTTAACATGGGGCAGTATCTGTGTTCTCTGAGCGAGGTGGTTCTTTGGGTAGGTCTGTCTTAGACTCGGAGCCTGCATTTGTTTACATGAATTTACGGGCGTATGGGACATATGAGTAAGAGCGCTCTGGATGAAACCCCGTTGTCTAATGGAGTTTCGTTTCATCCAGAGCAATGTCGAAGTTAGCCGAGAAACGAGCCTCATCTGGAGGTGTTCGGTTCCGCATTTCAAGCACAGCTTCGTGTGTCTATTAATATATTTTAATTAGCATGCACAAAACTACAGCGAGTGAGAGGAGACAGGACCAGCAAATTAGGGTCGGTGCCGTATCCGTTATATTGAGCGTTTTAATTATTCATGTCGGCGAAATTGGCCATTGATATGCCTTATTACTACCCCTTTTGAGTTCAAGAGAGACAGTGGTCAGACTCACAGAAGAAAGAGGGTTCTATAGTGGCGCGGGAAACAAGTATATGAAGTGTGAAATAATGCCGAGCGCATGAATTCTGATGTTAACTGATGCTTCTGCTTGTATTTAGGCACATATCTCGTATATTGATTGGGGTGCAGGTGATCAAATATTTGTTTTGTGATAATCATGTGTCTAGAAACAATAGCAGATAACAAGAGAAAACTTAATAAATAAGAGGTAATGGATACAACCTTTTAAAACTCATTAATTATGCCGAACACAGGGCATGTCCAAACGATATCAAATGCAACATAAAAATGAACTCTACTCTTCAAACATACGCAATACCTCCTAATGTCCCGAACAGCATCGCATCAACAGAGTCACCTGTGTTATGTTTGATCCAAGTGTGTATGCTTTCCAGTAACGCAAGATCCTGTCGGTCGTCTTCATGTTCGATGAACTTGCCCTTTTTAGCAGGCCATTGGACATTTTCTTTTGTTCCAATAAAATTTACTTTCAGCTTCCCATCGTTCGTACCCTCTTCTAGTGGTATTTTGGTAACGAGATCTAGATACCAGACGTCAGTGCCGTAAAAAGAAGCTTCTTTGACGTGGTGTCGAGCAAAGTCATCGGGGGGATTGTCGTCTAAGCTCCATTTTAAAACGTGTGCATCGAATGCGATAACTAAATTGATGCCAAATTTCAACGCGCTGTGTACATAGACATATAGGGAAGCACAAACCAGTCCAAATTATTCCTGGGTGCTCTATCTGAAGAGTAAAACTCCGAGTACCAGCGGACAAATCGGTGATGTCATTTATTGCAGACACCTTAAATGTGTGTTCATCGGGATGTCGTCGACTGGCCGTCGTCAATTGCATTCGGTAGGGTGTTAGGAACTAGGTTTTGGAGAGTGAGAGGCTTGAGAGAATGAAAGTTTCATTTAAGCCTTACAAACGAGAATGGATACAAGGTGTCCCAGTCGCCGTTCCAATCATCTAGTAAGTGGTTAGCTGACCGGTTTATCTTACAGTACTAGCAGGGCTTACTCATGATAACAGGATTTAGCTGGAATGCACCTTCGGGATGTTTGTGTCCGAATTCATCAGCCAGATCCGTCACCAGTAAATCAAACTTGGGGGAACCGTCAGCAGCCGCCAGGTTCAAGTAAAATTCACCAGTAGTTATCTGAAGTAATAAGGGAGTAAGGAATTATGAAAATATCGGTTACATTTGCACTTACATTTTCTGAATGTATGATAAACACGCGTTTGGGATGGTAATCATCAAACGGCTCCCTTCTTGACATATAAATAATGTTCACAACAGAGAGAACACAAAGCGCTATGACAGATTTGATAATAAATTTCCTCGGGAAGCGATGGACAAAGGCTGGAAGTAGCGGGAATGTATAAGACATAGTGAATCCAACTATCGACGCGATGATGAACTCGGCGGGGGCTTTCTATACAATACAAATAAAGGTTTGTCAGGTGTTGCGTAATAGAATGTAAATTGGGCCTTACTTCACCAATCCGACCGGTCTATGTTTGATGTCTTTCAGCCGAAAATCACTGATGAAGAGAAATATCAACATACCAAAGGAACGAAAACATCTCCAACGCCACACCACAGCTCCGTCCCCATGATGAGGGGAGGTAAGCTACCTATAATGTGAGAGCCTAATAAAATAGGGTGCTTGGCGTCTCCACCAAAAGCCTTTTGAAAAAATAGCGCCATAAAAAAGGATAGGGCCGGGAACGCGAAAACAGCGGATGAACCGAAGTCAAATACGACCTGGAGGACAAAGGCCAATGTACTGTTCCACAATAATATGGAACCAAACATCGAGCTCTCGTTATCTTCACGGGCAGAGCTCAATAACACCCGAGATATAAATATAGCTTTTAGAGTAAAAATTGAGTTTGGCGGAATTTTTTTTTTAAAAAAAGTAATACGACAAACCGGCGATGGACGGCGGACCATAAAGGACAAGAGGAAGTGTTTCGTTAGAAAACCAGCTCAGTGATCTATGGAGAACCCTTGTCATGATCAAGGCCACAACATTTGCGCCCAAAAGAGGAGCAAGTGTAGAGACCAAAACAAGTCCTAGTCCGCGGATTTGATTGATGGCAAACTGCGTTAGCGAAGACGAGTCTGAACTCAGGAAAATGATAGTGACAGAAGCAAGCCAAAGCGTCGTGTATAATACTCTGGAGACGGAGAACGGGTATGAAAAGAACCATTTCCCCAGGAAGGAGTGGTAGGTGATTTGAGGTTTATGCGGGACTACAGACGACAGCCGAGGGAGAACCGATTCAGAATCCGCAAAATGCCTCAACAGGGCCAGAGTATTCTCCGCCATGTGCTGCGAAATGTGTGTCAAGATGACAGCTACACTAGAAGAAAACGATGGTACCTGAGCAACACCGGGTTCAATATTTTCAACTGTATCCTAAGATAACGATTAGCTAGTCTAACCGCAGTCACTTATTTTACACACAAACCTTTTGAGTGTGATAAAAATAACTGTGACCAACCACAGCCATCTGTTTTCTAACGTTATATGATAGTTCTTCTTTACAAATCTCGCACTGCTCACATCAATGCCTGATACATTCAAGTATTGTTCAAATTGCCGGAAGTCAGTGCTGCGAAACAAATTAGCCAAAATAATTCCTAAAAGGGGAGATTCAAACCAACTCAGATAGGATCATGCCAGAGCCAAATATATCACTGGCTATAATTGTTCCGTATGGGTAAGGTACCTTTCCGAATGCTTCGACCATTTCTTCCGAAGTCGCTTGAAACAATAACTCGGGGCCCTTGCTACCCGCAGCTTGATACACTTTGTTCAGAAAGGCCGAAAGGCTGATAGACAAGTGGAAGATAATACCTTCTAGGTTGATGGCAGCACGGACTCTGCAAGAGAAAGGTTTAGTAAAGCATACTAACATTAAAAGAACAGCCTTACGTATTAGCTGTATGATGCTGTGTAGAATATAAATGAGAACCGTCCTGCAGAGATTCCTCGGCATTATTAAATACTATCAAGAAGAAAATGCTTGATTAGTTTATTCAAGCTTTTCAAACAGGCTTGCCCACAAAATATAATAGCGTGTTTAGGTTCCCATTCAGGTGTATGAAGTAAAACACGTAAGCACTCTAACATAACTCCAACGGCCAACGCGTCATCGGCTGCGCCAGGACTCGGGGGTGTACTGTCAAGGTGCGAGTTGATCAAGATTGCATGTTCTTTTCCAGCTTGTGTTCCGTTAGAAATCCGGACTATCATGTTCGACAAATTGACGTAAGTTTTATAAAGTCTGTAACCCATCATATCGAATCTGGTAAAGCACGTAAGTTTAAGGGGGTTTCGTAAATGGCGATATACACACCTGTGTTGTCCGTTCCCCTGTTGCCGCCACACCTCGCACTCAAGATTACGACCACCCGGGGTCCGCGCAACGAGTTCTTGGCATGACTTTTGAAACTGGAGAACCTGCTCAAACAGCCACGCGTCTCCTTCAGCGTGTTCTCGTGTGCCCACTGTTCGGAAACCAATTTCGCTCGCTAGTTTTGTTACTGTATCCAAAATATTGAACTCTGATAGTGTCGGGTCATTGCTATATGCATAAATCGAATCAAAACAATGCATTTAACTAGATTATTGTTCACTTACGAAGCCACCGGTCCTACCGGCGTTGGTAATGCTACACCGCACATGAATTGGTCAAACTGAAGCTTAAGAAGAGAGCAAAAACCCAGTATACTCAACCGTAATGTTGTTTCACAGAAAGATACGAAACGAGAGACCATAGTGGGACAATTAAGAGCAACGTGGACCATATCCCCCATCTACTTGAAGAATACATGTGAGATGAAAGGTGACGGTTTGGAGCAATGAGCGATGAGCAGGTCAGGGAAGACGCGTTTAAAAAAAGATGCTGGACTGGTTTGAATTAGCGCGCGCTTAATAAGCCCCAAGAGTGATAGCGCTCGTGAGTCGTGAGTCGTGGACCTGGTGCCGGTTCTAGTCCTACTGTTCCAGTACCAACCTGTCAAAGTATATATTGTGCTCAAGACATATATTTAACAATAACAAGTAACTGCTCATCAACCATCCGGGCCTGATTCTAATAGCTGCGGAACAATTTCGAAACAACGTAGTACGCTAACTGAAAAAAGGCCATAAATTCCGTATACAGTGCATGTGCCGCAGCATTAAATTAGCTGCGAGGGCCGCGATCAAATTGGTATCAGAGTTAACGGAAGCTCCACCCGATTGGTTTTGGAGTCCTTCACCCTATGTGAAAAAAAAAACCTTTCAGTAACATCAAATTATCAAAGTAAGGACAAAACCTACATCGGACTCATCAGACCCGCAGGGGCTCGAAGGATTTCTATATTTCCAGGTGCAGGTAAGAACTCAAAGTTTTCAATCAATTCCATCAAAATAATTTGCATCTCCATCATCCTTTTTCGGAAGTTGAGTGAGTAAGAAAAGACGAGACCACGAGGAAAGCCGTGCACTTACGCGAATTTCCAACTAAAATGACATCAGACCTCATGATCATTGTAACGAGTGCAGGAGAAGAACAAAAAAAAAAGAAACTTCTCTGACCCAATACAACTACGATTTCCGGTACCAAATGTAGCACTATTAGCGTTAAAGTGAGCCAATCTGGATCATTCGGGGTTAGAAGTCTGCGCTCACATATTGCCAACTACTCCTACATTTGTATTATGGCTACGATCATCAGCGTCAATAAACCTTTCTGGGCGCCATTCATCGGCGTCCGAGCCCCAAACAGATTTTAGCCTGGGGGAGCAATTCTAAGACATTGAAAAGAAAAGCATTAAGATGAGATCGACAAACCTATTATAAGTCAGAATTCCGAAAAACATTTGTTGACCACGTTCAACCGGAATGCTTGTGATAACTTCCCCAGTCGTGGTTTTGATAGGTTCGGATAAAGGTATCACCATGTCTTTGCGCATCTCCCGTATAATTCCGGGAGTAGTTGGATGAAAACGGAGAGTTTCCTTCCAAGTGTGCGTCGTCATCATTTTTGTAACCTCGGTGATTTGATATCCGTACCTTGATGATCGCATTGAGGTAATGCATGGCGTCCAAATCTGCCGCTGTTATTTCAATCTGTTTATTCTGGACAAGCTTGGCTCGCATAGAGGTAATTTCCTCTCTCAATTTCGTTTGATATTGCGGATTTCTTGTAAGTTCGTATAGAATCCAACTCATTGTTGTAGCAGTTGTCTCGTGTCCAGCGAAAAAGAATGTCCTGTTTTTTTTTTTTATTATACCATCAACGTTCAATTTTCTGCGAAAATAACTAACGTGAGTTGCGAGAGAACTTGCGTCTTGCTGAGCCTGCTTTTAGGATTTTCTGACAGATTTGCACGGACTAAAATAACATACATGTTATCATTGCTTGTAAAGATGATAGCGGTGGGTAATACATACCTAAAATACTCATAAGGTCTCTGGACCCTTCTTTCCCTTCACGATATAAAGTCGTTTGCTTCCTGACAATCTCATCAGCAACGGAGGTAACTACGGTCATGTAGCTTGAAATCCGTTTTAAACGCTTCGTAGGCAAATACTTCATAATAGAGAAAACAAAGTCCGGGGCTTGCCCAAGAATATAGGCTAGTACAATATCCTTGTCGCTCTGACGATAAAAAGCATCCGCCCTAGTGGAAAACCGGTCATTGCCAAATCAATGAGGAAGACAAAGACGAATACATAAGATTACTGTAAGCTCGAGCTAGTTTACTTTCAAACCCGCCTTCACTGAGTGCTCCAAAGTCATAATCGGCGGCGGCTACCATATGCATGAATGATCAAACGTAAACTAGGCGTAGGAATAGAACACTGAACCGGCTCCAATGATATCCAGTGTAGTAAGAGAAAGCCATGTTTTCACATTGATAACATTGGGATTTGAATCTGTTGACGACTGTATTTGATCCTTAAGTCTTGAAACTAGCTGAAAGACAGTAATTATTGTAGATCATTCCCGTTGACGATAGTTGACAAGTTGATACTACCTTCTGAGCCTTGGAGCGAAATAAAGGAATGAATTCCTTCAGAGCGCTAGGCGAAAAAGCCGGCATAATGATTTTTCTTTGCTGGACGTGTTCTTCACCTGTATGAATCTCAGAAAGGGCTACATTCAATAAAGGACGCTGGAACTTGGACCTTCAACCGAAACTATACCCTTGCCCATTAGAAGAACCGTTCCGGCACGACCATGCGGCGTCTTCCCAACGTTAGAACCGTTTATATTGAAGAGGTAATGCAAAGCCTTTATGCCGTAAGTTACACATAAACTAGCCTTCTAAATCGGCTTGTACCTTGGGATCAGATATGAAAAGCATCTTGCCCTAATTCGTGACGTCAATCTCGAATTAACAGCAAATGAAAGCAAGCGGGTTTTCCGTACTCCTAGCTCAGAATGCATCTTAACGACATTGCCATACTGTTTCGTCCACGCGAAAGCCGCATCGCCAACTTCCCGCGATCGCAGCAAGTCAGGCAAGTTACCCGTAAGCCATGTTGAAGACGGAGGACCCCGTATAGTATTGACAACCGAAGACCGCCCAACCAGACGCTTAAACAGATATCGACATGCCAAAAATGCTAATCCATACAGTATGAGGCCTTGAAGATCCATGATCGCGGACCCTCTTTTCAGTAGTGGGAAAACTGGGAACGTAAGGAGTCGCGTGTCAAATGCTTGTATTATATATAGCGCCTGAAACAAAGCCTATCATTGGGCTCCAATGAAACAATGGCGTCTGTGTGCTTCTTATCAGGATTTGTTCATCACTGGTACAAACAACAACTTTACCGAAAGTCATACGTAGGAATTACAGTCTTGGAGAGCGCAGGTTCAACACAGTCAAACGCGTTTCTCGCTGGCTTGACCAAGACACGATTCCGTACCCGCAAAGTGTGAGTATTGTTAGTGGTAACATTCAGATACGACGACACGAATTTGCATATTGATATATTTTGACAAGATGTTTTGACAAGATGAGCTGAGTGCTCGACTATGCCATTACTGAAATATTTTCCACATCCCGTTAGTCGTTTAAAGATCTGAAAGGCGGGCTGAAGCTTAAGGAGGACGGCAATTCGTTAATATGTTTACGAACCGCAGGAGCTGTAGTCGCAGTCTAACACTTATGAAGATAGTCTTTGTCAGACAACCCATCCGCATGGTAAAAACGGCGTACGAACATCATTCATATTCCAATCAGCCCAGTGCTCCATATGTATGAACGCGAACCGGCTCAACGCAACCCATCAACCAATCTTCTCTTCGTCTTTTCATCAACATCATAATATGGTTTCTGGACAATATAGTCAACTGAGGCGTCGTCGATGGTCGTGCGTGACACATCTTTATTGGCTGTGCAGTTGCTTGTTTGAAGGACAAGTCGTATACGAAGGCCCTTTGGTACTTTCCTTAGCTGCTGAACGTGCTTTTCGTACATTGCTTTGCTCGCAGACTGAAGCGGTGCTAGCTTAGGAGACTCGGATGTCGGTTTTTTGGCAGAGAAACTAATTTGTTCTGTGTACCTTGTTAATGATTGCTGGAAATAAGAAGTGTTCGTGTTGCTTCTGATGTAACCAGAGTAACCGTCGGCGTAGCACCGAACGACGAATAACTGGCCAACAAGATACATATTAGTAGATGTGACATGTGACATGTGACAAGTGTGATGCGATATATGATACGCGTCGTATTACGCTATCTGTAGAGTCAGCATGCATCATCCACGTAATGGACTTTGAATCTTTTCCCTTTCCAACAAATTCTGGATGAATCCTATTAACCATCACCGTCTCATCTCACTTCCGAAGCGGACTGACTTCGAATGGAGCTGCGGGACAAACGTCGAGCGAGCTGCGAACTGCAGAGTTTGTTGTCAGGACCCCAAGTCCGCAAACGGAATTCTATCGTGAACACACTTGGGGACACGTGCGCATAATCTGGATAAAGGCTACGAAATTAAATGGTGAGCAAATGACAACGTCTTAAACAGTTGATACTAACTTGTGTAATCTTTGATCCGGGTAGGAATATGTATATCTTTCTCGAATTTCAATTTGTGAAGTTGGCTGATCTCCTTCCGTACAGAATCTCCGCTCTTATGGATGATCTAAATCATCCATACATTTGAGTTCTCAAGGTCAGATCCTACCACACACTTCGGCTCGAGTCCCAAGGGTATACAGCTTAGGCAACCCGAAGCGCCAACTTCTGATTCCTGAATCTGTTAGCCTCAAAGGCTATAAGTGTCGACACATAAATTATAATTAATAATTGCCTGGCTGCGATCTACAAACAGTCTATAAAACAGGTGAGATCCGTATCAAAATTTAGTTTTCTCTTACTCTCATTGTATTATATATCCCAGGACCCGCTCTCTTCGGGTACAGGATTTCGTTTCTTCGTGTTCCAATCATGACAGTAAACCTCTCCCCCGAGCAATTTCAAAGACTGGCGGAAAGAGGATACCCTTTTCATATTAATTTAGGTCATCCCTAACTTACTTAGTTTTAAATGAACCAACTTACTTTCTCGTAGCATCTGCTTGTACCTTGATAATATGGGATTTTCTGTTGACTCTGTCTGAAGAGGCAAGATTCTCAAATTTCGCATCTAACTACTATAGGCTAACAATGAGCCTACTCCGACAGATCAGATTAGTTTGGAGGTGAATAACATTCTCGTCGCTATATTCCATCTTTTTCATTGATAATACGAATACAATCAGATCGAAACTATCTGTCATTACAGTTGTTTTCCTCGTCATGCGATACCTGGCTCTCGTTACCCAATTGTACGTACGGACCGCTCTTTTCTTCTGATGTGGTTTCACGATTAGTTCTCCTAGCGTCAGCGTCGCAATCCTTTTATCAAATGTCCCAGTAGCACATTCTACATGCAAGGCTTATGTCTGGTTTCGGTCATTTAGTTCCGCGATCTTGATTTGCGCCTCGCAAATATTACTGATCTACCGAGGTGAGGGTTGGACTATCGATGAAGTGTCGTCTTTCATATTTTTTCTTGTCAGTTCTTGCCGTCTATAATTGGAATTCCATGCTCCAACTACTCCTATGGGCTCTTTTTGTAGCGACGAATGTTTCCATCCTCGTATTTCTGATAATAGGTATATCGTCTTTCACGATAATACCAGATACTTTCCCCGCTCTTAACCCAGTACTTGGGGGGTGTATCACATTTTCATATCCTAAAGCTCTTTCAATCATTTGGTAAGGATCCTGCTATATTTATCAGAAACATCCACTGATAATGAATTCCTAGAGTAGGATACCCGAGTTGATCTTCCAAAGCATTTTGTTCATTTTCATATTTATGAAATTCTCCTCTATCTATCTTGATTTCCGCAACGCGGGAATACCCAAAGGACAGAGACAAGTGTCTCAGATTTATACTGTGTTCGTCCGAGATGGCGTATGGGTTTACGTGGTTCAGCTAGGTGCGTCGGACATCGTTTTTTTCGAAGGAAATGGATCCCATAAGTGTATCATTTAGTCATTTTACTCCTCTGTGTTATATGTAACAGACATCCAGGCCATTCGGGACTTGATTTTATAATGTAAGTGTCATAGCTTTATCTCGCTTTTATGATTCTGCAATCGTATAATCACAGATGGCAGGTTACTGTATCAAGTATATGTGTAAGCGTCAATCAAAATTTTACAGTGATACTCTCGATCTTTATAATATTAGTGCACTCGCTTGATTTTGAATCTACGTTCGTTAGGGCCACAAGGAGTCGAGCAGATGACTCGCGTAGGAGACGAAAGTATTGAGCTTATGTCGGAGAGACAACGGCAGGGCAATGTGCATGTGGTTGAAACATCGGAGACTAATACTCTGACGTTAACAGCGCAGCGATTTAATAGTTCCTGAATCTTTAGTCTAGTAGCGGCATGTCCTGAAGCTAAAACATCCACACTTGTTCTGTATGTAATTGTTTAGTACCCGGGACGTATGTAAAAAAAATAGACTGCTGCCACAACTTCTCTTCACACTTCACATCACATCGACCCAACTTTAGCTCGAGCAGCATAAACCCTTTCACAAATCAGTTAAATTTATCGAGGGTCATTTTGCCATCTGTCACGACCAAAAAATCACAGTAACACAGTATGCGAACACTGGAGTTGACGATCTGCAGCCGGTGGTCTCTGAAATTGGAGCATGGATGTGACTATGAATGTCTGTAGTAAAGAGTCGTGGACTTCTGAGATTCTGAGAGAAACCAATATATATACTTCCTCCTACATCATGTAGGCTTGCAGAATCCCGTGAAGAATAAGATATTATTATAAGAGATCATGAGTCGCTCTGAATCACCATACCAAGATGCCTTTTTTTCGCAAAGTTGGGGTTGGATGCAACCGCGGCGGCGTTCGTACGAAGCGCACGGTTCCAACTAGAGGCGCCTGTGGTCGCGGAGCCCTTGCATGTAGCACAGCCTTTACATATACACAATCATACACGTTTATTTAAACCTACACATTTCTTAGTTTCATTTAAGAGAAGTATTTCAATCCTAAAATTATAACTACTTCTATACAACTGCGTAACCTCCACCATCGATGTCCTAAAACGAGAAACACAGTCATTTGTCATTTTGAGCACAATTAATGATAATAACGTTCATACCTTTTCAACCCTTGGCTTCTTCATCAATTCTGGTTTTCTTTCTCCGGCATCATCGGACCGTCCAGTACTTTTTTCTTTATCGGAGTAGGTTTTTTTTTTCCAAGTGTATCACTTCGTTTCCGATCGTCCGAGTCTTCCCATAAGACGGCCTCAAGATAGAACTTTCGTAACATAGGGAAAACACTTCTGATATGTTCATTCTCGGAATACGCGGAGAAACAAAACGAGCACTGACAGATGATGAAAAGAGGGCAAGTGATCAACATGATAAATGGGAATTACGGAACAAGCTCGGCCTATTCGAAGGCATGAGAGTGTATATAACGACTAAAATATCGGTTAAATCGCACCTTGCTAACGGGACTCTTGGAACCGTGGAAAAGATCTACTTGGACACAGTGATATCGAGGGGGGCCCGCGAGCATCACTTGCGATACTTGCCCAAGTTGATACTTTTCCACCTGGACTTGCACACAACCATACAGCTCAAGAATTTACCCGAAGGTGTTGTGCTCGTAGAACCGGACAAAGTCGCACGAGATTTCAAGCTGAAGAACGGTGGAAAAATTAGGATTCATCGTCCGCAATTGCAATTCGTAATAACGGCGACGTACGCATTCACGGATTACAAAGCCCAAGGTCAAACATTGTCTCCCGTCATCGTCGATTTAGGTAACCCCCGAGCGGTTACCTTACACCGTTTAACGCGTACGTGGCCCTTTCCAGATTGAAAAGTCGGGAGAGCGTGAGGTTGTTGAGAGACTTTGAAAAAAGAGCTGATTACGCAGGATATGGACACAGAGCTTTTGGAGTCCGAGGATCGGCTTGATAAAGCGGATTCGCACTGTACATGCATAAAGATTAAAGTTAGAACCGCCCTTTTGAAAAGCGGGTCATGTAAGAGCCTAGTCTAAGAGTAAGGAATGTTACGACTCGTCGATGTAGTAGACAACCAAATATGTACAAATAAGTGCAACACGGAAGCAATTTCTACGTGCTTTCAAGAGCCCTTGCTACATGCAAGGGAATTCAGCTACGAAGAATCACATTGCCATACTGTTTCGTCCACGCGAAAGCTGCATTGCCAACTTCCCGCGATCGCAGCAAGTCAGGCAAGTTACCCGTAAGCCATGTTGAAGGTGGAGGACCCCGGATAGTATCGACAACCGAAGATCGCCCAACCAGACGCTTAAACAGATATTGACAAGCCAAAAAAGCTAATCCATACAGGATGAGGCTTTTAAATTCCATAATCGCGGATCCTCTTTTCAGTAGTGGGAAAACTGGGAACGTAAGGAGTTGCGTGTCAAATGCTTGTATTATATATAGCGCCTGAAACAAAGCCTATCATTGGGCTCCAATGAAACAATGGCGTCTGTGTGCTTCTTATCAGGATCGTCACTGACACAAACACCAACAACTTCACCGAAAGTAATAACATAGGAATTACACAATTCAAGAAACCTTCACTGACGCAGGTTCGACACAGTCAAACGTGATTCTTGCTGGCTTGACCAAGCCACGATTCCGTACCCGCAAGATGTGATTATTATTAGTGGTGATATTCGCATACGACACCATGAATTTGCATATCGATATCGTAACAAATATCTTGAGAAGATGAGCCGAATGCTCGACTGGGTCATTATTTTCCACATCCCGCTGGCCGTTCAAATTTTCAAAGATCCGATAGGCGGGCTGTAGAAGGACACCAATTTGTTAATATGTTTACGAACTGCAGGAGCTGTAGTCGCAGTCTAACATATAACATGCGTCGACGACTGTCTAACACTTATGAAGATAGTCTTTGTCAGACAACCCATTCGCATGGTGAAAACGGCGTACGAACATCATTCATAATCCAATCAGCCCAGTACTCTTTACGAACGCGAACCGGCTCAACGCAACTCATCAACCAATCTTCTCTTCGTCTTTTCATCAATATCATAATGTGATTTCTGGATAATATAGTCAACTAAGGCGTCGTCGATGGTCGTGCGGTGACACATCTTTATTGACTGCAGTTGCTTGTTTGAAGGAAAAGTCGTATACGAGGGTCCTTTGGTACTTTCTTCAGCTGCTGAACGTGCTTTTCGTACATTGTTTTGCTCGCAGACTGAAGCGGTGCTACATAGCTTAGGAGACACGGATGTCTTTTTTTTTCACGGAGGAACAGTGTGTTCTGTGTACCTTGTTGATGATTGCTGGAAATAAGAAGTGTTCGTGTTGCTTCTGATGTAACCAGAGTAACCGTCGCGTCGTAGTACCGAACAAGAACAACGAATAACTGGCCAACGAGATACATACTAGTAGATGTGACAAGTGTGATGCGATATATGATACGCGTCGTATTACGCGACCTGTAGGCTCAACAAGAGTCAGTATGTATCACCCACGTAATGGACTTTGAATCTTTTCTCTTTCCAACAAGTCCAGATTCTGCGGTGAATCTTATTAACCATCACCGTCTCATCTTCCGAAGTGGACTGACTGCGAATTGAGCTGTGGGGCAAGCGTCGAGCGAGCTGCGAACTGCAGAGAGTTTGTTGTACAGGACCACAAGTCCGCAAACGGAATTCTATCGTGAACACACTTGGGGACACGTGCGCATAATCTGGATAAAGGCAAAGGCTACGAAAATTAAATGGTGACATAAACAGTTGATACTAACTTGTGTAATCTTTGATCCGGGTCAGGAATATGTATATCTTTCTCGAATTTCAATTTGTGAAGTTGACTGATTTCCTTCCGTACAGAATCTCAGCTCTTATGGATGATCTAACATTGAGTTCTCGAGGTCAGATCCTACCACACACTTCGGCTCGAGTCCCAAGGGTATACAGCCTAGGCAACCCGAAGCGCCAACTTCTGACTCCTGAATCAGCCAGCGCTGAACAAGTGCACAGACAATGTGCCTTTAAGGGTATAAGTGTCGACACATAAATAATTGCCTGGCTACGATCTACGAACAGTCTATAAAGCAGGTGAGATCCGTAGCAAAAATTTAGTTTTCTCTTACTCTCCTCGTATTATATCTCCCGCTCTCTTTGAGTACAGGATTTGTTTCTTCGCGTTCCAATCATGACAGTAAACCTCACCCCCGAGCAATTTCAAGGATTAGCGAAAGGAGAACACCCTTCTCTTGTTAACTTAGGTTCCCCCTAACTTACTTCGTTTTAAATGAACCAACTTACTTTCTCGTAGTATCTACTTGTACCTTGATAACATGGGATTTTCTTGTGACTTTGTCTGAAGAGGCAAGATTCTCAAATTTCGCATCTAACTGCTATAGGCTAACAATGAGCCTACTCCGACAGATCAGATTAGTTTGGAGGTGAATCACATTCTCGTCGCTATGTTCCATATTTTTCATTGACAATACGAATACAATCAGATCGAAACTATCTGTCATTACAGTTGTTTTCCTCGTCATGCGATACCTGGCTCTCGGTACCCAATTGTACGTATGAACCGCTCTTTTCTTCTGATGTGGCTTCATGATTAGTTCTCCTAGTATCAGCGTCGCAATCCTTTTATCAAATACCCCAGCAGCACATTCTACATGCAAGGCTTATATCTGGTTTCGGTCATTTAGTTCCGCGATCTTGATTTGCGCCTCGCAAATAATACTGATCTACCGAGGTGAGGGTTGGATTATCGATGAAGTTTCATTTTTCATATTTTTTCTTGTCAGTTCTTGCCGTCTATAATTGGAATTCCATGCTCCAACTACTCCTATGGGCTCTTTTTGTAGCGACAAATGTTTCCATCCTCGTATTTCTGATAATAGGTACATCGTCTTACACGATAATACCAGATCCTATCCCTGCTCTTAACTCAGTACTTGGGGGGTGTATCACATTTTCATATCCTAAAGCTCTTTCAATCCTTTGGTAAGCATTCTGCTATATCAAAAAACATCCACCGTGACCGATAATAAATTCCTAGGATAACCGAGTTGATCTTCCAAAGCGTTTTGTTCATTTTCATGTTTTCCAAATTCTCCTCTGTCTATTTTAATTTCCGCAACGCGGGAATACCCAAAGGACAGAGACAAGTGTCTCAGATTTATACTGTGTTCGTCCGAGATGGCGTATGGGTTTACGTGGTTCAGCTAGGTGGGTCGAACATCGTTTTTTTTTGGGGGAAATGGGTCCCATAAGTGTATCATTTAGTCAGTTTACTCCTCTGTGTTATATATAACAGACATACAAGCCATTTGGGAATTGATTTTATATTGTAAGTGCCATAGCTTTAACTCGCCTTCACTTGATTCTGCAATCGTATGATCACAGTTGGCAGGTCACTGTATCAAGCATATGTGTAGGCGTCAATCCAATTTTACAGTAATTCAGACGGTCTTAATCTTTATTATATTAGTGCACTCGCTTGATTTTGAATCTACGTTCGTTAGGGCCTCAAGGAGTCGAGACTCGCGTAGGAGACGAAAGTATTGACCTTATGCCGGAGAGACAACAGCAGAATGTGCATGTGGTTGAAACATCGGAGACTAATACTCTGACATTTACAGCGCAGCGATTTAATAGTTCCTAAATCTTTAGTCTAGTAGCTGTATCATAGTAGTGTTGGGTCCAGTTCGGTTCGAAACCGCGGAAACTGGTTTAAACCAACGGTTTGAGAACTGAACTCAAACCAGTTTGGAACTGGTTTCACTAGAGCAAATGTAGCTAGATTTCGTAGAATGAAAATAGCTTCCGAACTGTATAGTTCGGAGGCAGATCATCCACACACAAACATCAGTGACCTTTCCTGTGCTTCAACATTGGCCTAAACTGTCAGGGTACGTGCTAGGACCATTAGGACTAATCTAGTATACTATGCGTATAGTATAGACATATATGCTGACCTACGCATTATCATATCCATCATATGGTACCTGGTATGCCGGTCCGTGTTTGTTAGGGCTACTCAGCTCAGACTAGAGGGAGGTGATCCTAAGAGAACAAGCTTAGGGACCCTCACTCTAGGTACAGCTACTATATACATAAAACGACGACGCAGCGTGCGGCCCTGACACAGCTAAGTGCCAGGCGCCCAAGCCGAACCTAAGCAACGTGATGTCACGGGCATCACGCCGTGTACGAGCGCGCGACACGCGTGAGTAGAGAAAGTGAAATAGAGACAGAATAAGGAAACGGAGAGTAGCAGTAAAATACGGAAATGATAAATGGAATAGAAATGAAATGATGCCGATGATAATAAATAGAAAAATGAGAGACAGCAGTAGCATACCCTGACATCGCCGCGTCATGGTGAGCCATGTTAGGGCACGACCGTTGTAACGATCCGATGTGAATAGCTAAATGTGTCGGCTATAAATGATCGGACTACAATGAGATATTTGTTTCGAGGTCGGTAAGTCTACCGTGGAGCGTGTCCTGGTGCTGAATTCAACGTGAGAGAGGGAGTGGGTGTGTGTGGGGAATGGGGGGGGATGTATGCGTCGATATCAAACCAACACAAACAAAACACCAACAACAACTGCAATGATAAAAGATCGTATGCAACTGTGCAAGTGAGAGGGTGAACAGAAAGTCGGCAATGAACTTGGAATGCGACTAAAGAGAGGACCTGCAATCAATGATGACTGAATTCCTGTGCGAGTTAGTGAAAGTGATAAACTGAAATAAAATCGCTAGTTTATACTCCGAGACCTCACTCAGAGTTAATCCAAAGATATAGATATGAGCGTAGAAATAGACTAGAGGCGAAACTTGACTTGAGCTGAACTTGACTTAAACTGAACTTGACTGAGACTTAAACTGTGAGACAACTCATCCGGTAGAATTGCTGCTGATACAAGTATTTACATGCAGTATTTATACCTTTCAGAGTACATAGCATTGGTGAGACGATCACTCATCGTTCACCGGGATAACAAACAGGAAGAAACAAAAGAACAAAAAGAAATATGGAAGATAGGGGAATCGCGAGAGAATGATGGGAATACAATTACAACAAAAAGGAGTCATAAACATAGATAGGAGAAAATGATGAAGCCAAAACAAAAGAACAAAAAGAGATCAAATAGGAAGAACAAAACCGGCTTGAGACACAGCCCTTGCCTGACTCAACACCTGGCACTTCCCGCGCTGCCTCTATCCTGTCAGGGTACGCTACCGTGTCCCCTTACTTTTCCTCATTTATTATCATCGGTATATATTCCCCTCTACTTTATTGACATTTCCCATATATTACCTCCACCCTCCGTTCGCTCCCTCTGTCCCTATTCCACTTTCTCTACTTGCGCGCGTCGCGTGCTCGTACCCGGCGTGACGCCTACGGCATCACGTCGCTTATGTTCGGTTCGGGCGTCTGGCACTTAGCTGTGTCAGGGCCACACGCCGCGCTATCGTTTTTCATGTATATAGTCGCTGTCCCTAGAGTGAGGGTCCCTAAGCTTGTTCTCTTAGGATCCCCTCCCTCTAGGTGAGTAGTTAGTTTCCCTTCCAATATATTCACTTAGGATCCCCTCCCTCTAGGTGAGTAGTTAGTTTCCCTTCCAATATATTCACTTAGGATCCCCTCCCTCTAGTCTGAGCTGAGTAGCCCTAACAGTAGAACTGTTAGGGCACGATCGTTCAGCGATTAGACTTGAGGATCAGACTGCTACTATAACCCAGTAACCCAGTCTATAATAGCGCAAGGAGCTACTCATGCGCGCACGGAAGTATATATACATGATTACGCTATCTCTAACCAATAGCTATCAAGTGCATTATCTGCCAATAGGAAGAGTCGGCAGTCGAGGACATACGAACGACATAGCACTGGAGACATTGTAGGGTTTAGCCAAAAAAAGGATCCTAAGAAAATCATGGTTTGAGGCATAGGCTATTGACAATTTACCAAATTGCAAAATCATATTATGATTAATACTCAGGTCAAGAGATTCTGGTTTGGAAAATTGTCAGTATACTGCTATAATTATCTTGGTTAAATTATGTAATAATTCTTTATCATATAAGCCTATGATCAATGTTATCCATTCAGTGAAATAATGAATAGAATGAAACTTACATTATCATCATCCATATTGAAGAATGTTCTTAAAATCTTTTTTATATTTATTGTGAAAATATATTTCTATTATAATTCAGATGCATGGAAAAACCTTAATTTTAAGCATGAGATTACACTGTGTAATATCAGAGTTTTCCTAGGAAAACCTTAATAATACATGGATTTCTGGAAAATCTTGAGAAAACTCTAATGTCACATACTGTGACTTTAAGTTTTAATTACATAGAAACTCAGTATTTCTCACTCCCTCAAAATTATGATAAAAACTTATATTGATAAGTAATTATATTAACTTTATTATATAATTTTCTGCTATGGTTAATAATAATATATATTTTACTTTGTATACTGTTTGATTGAATAGAAAAAGTGATTGATAGTATTATATAAGTAAAAATTATTACAGAATTTAACTAAGATAAAAATAGCAACATACTGACAATTTTTCAAGTCAGAATCCCTTAATCTGAGTATTAGTTATAATATAATATTACAACTTAGTGAATTGTCATATGCCTATACCTCGAACCATAATTTTATTAGGATCCTTTTTTTGGTCAAACCCTACAATGTCTCCAGTGTAGAGAAGGAGGGAGATGTGACAGAATGAAGCGAACGGAGAAACGGGGAGAGTTCGGGAGAATACGCGAGGGAAGTACGGACCGGTATACTGGGTACCATATGACCGACGTAGAGCGCGTAGGCATCTAAGTAGGTTATACTATACTACGCTAATATACTAGAATGACCGTGAACCTAGGACGTACCCTGACAAGAACAAGCTTCTACTCGCAGACTGGTCGTTTTTATCGACACTCGCTATCGAAAAATCGCGCTCGACACCGACTATCGCAGTGTCGTATTTTTCCTTCGAGTCCCGTCTATAATCGACCCCTCTGCTCCTTCTTAAAAACCCCATTTTCCTTTCTCTCTCTCATGGACTCTTCTCCTCCACCCTCTGCACCCCCACTCGTCACCCTCAACGATGTGGCGACTATTATTATGCGGCAATTCGCGGAAATGGATGCCTGCATGGCAAGACAGGAATCCCAGGCCTCACAGATGATTGAAGTGCTGCAGAGCATCCGAGACGCGGCTAGAGCTGCTCCAACCCAAAACCTCCCTGTGGGCGACGCGTCCTCGTCTGTACAACCACCGGCTCCTGAGCATCAAGCCAGTTCACGCTCTTCCCGAAATACCCGACCTGCTGTACCTCCTTCGTTCGACGGGGATCGCTCCAAGGGTCGCGCCTTTTGGAACACTGTCGAGTTCTACATGAGTATATGCAGTCGTGACTTCGAGACTGATGAACTCAAGATCGGCTGGGCGATGTCGTACATGAATGAAGGCCGCGCCCTCACCTTCAGCAAATCAATGCTGAAAAGGTATCAAAGAGGAGAGAAGCCCTTTGCTGACTGGGACGCTTTTCGGGAAAGATTCAAGGCGGATTTCTTTCCACAATCCGAGCAAGAAGACGCCATCAACTCCCTCTACTCCAACCGCTATGTCCAAGGCAACAGGACTGTGGAAGAATATGTAGATGCCTTTCGCGTTCTCATTGAGCATGCTGGCTTCACGGAAGGACTCGCCATTAACACATACTTTCGTAACGGTCTAGACCCGGCAATTGCGTCTCTAGTAGCGACAATGAAGGACCGACCCGCGCTTCACGACTACGAGGGCTGGATCCGGCAGGCGCGTATGTTTGATATGGACAGGCGTGCCAACGAGGCCTTCACCGCTGCTCGCCGTCAACTTGTAGGCTCTGGGACGACTCAGACAAATCCCGTAGCTACCTCCATTAACCAATCCTGTCCTAACCCCTTCCCGTCATACCAGGCCCTACAGATCCAGAGGAGGCCCCCTGCCCCTTCCTATCAGGCTCCTCCCTATCCACCTCCCAGGCCAGCATCTCAAATCATGCTCGTGTTACCTCCAAGACCTGCGGCTCCTGCTCCTGCACCCCAGGTTAGGCATGATCCGATGGACGTTGATGCTGCCCGTCGACGTGCTGGCCCAGAATCCACCAGGTGTCGTCACTGTGGAGCAGCAGGCCATTGGGCTCGCGAATGCCCTCGTGCATATGACATTCGGTATCTTCAGCCAGATGAACTAGACGACAGTATCGCACACCTGCTAGCCCAGAAAGACGCGTTAGAAGCCCAGACGCGTGGTGACTCCGCTCTGACAGAGGGGGAGACTGTAGCTGCAGCAGAGGTAGAGGATTTTCAAAACGGCGATGAGTGATAGATGCACCCTCGTTGCCGACATCTAATAGATTCGACATTTTGTACATAGATCGCGAACAAAATGACACTCCTGATTCGAATCTAACTACCCCTGCTGCATCCCCTGCTAAAACCAAAGAATCGCCTCCACCTGCTACACGCTCTGTTTCAACCCCATGTATGCTGTCGCCTTCTCAACGTCGTGCATTGCCAAAGGAATACCGACTCGCAGCTACCGCCGGTACGCAGAAGCTGGAGATCCCTGTAGAGCTGCAAAGTGTTGACACTGGAGCCCTGCTGCACAGCAAGGCCATGTTGGACACTGGAGCTAGCGGTATGTTCCTCGACCGCGACTTTGTCGACAAACATCGGCTTCCCTCCGTACATCTTGCTAAACCCATTCCCGTGTTTAACGTCGACGGTACACCCAACCATGCTGGTTCTATCACCCACGTCGTCGACCTCGTTGTTCGCTTTCGAGATCACTCCGAACGCACCCTATTTGCTGTTACCTCCCTCAAGTATCCCGTCTTGTTTGGATTACCGTGGTTCAAGGCTCACAATCCCGTCATAGACTACACGACGGGTCAAGTGGAGTTCATGCGCTGTAGCCCCAGTTGTCGGTCTTGCGCTCCACGCTGGCCAGCGGGTAAGCTCTCTAAGCATGCATTCCAACAGATCCGGCGCGCACCTCTACCAGAGCTTGACGACACCAAGGGCGATGATCCTGACATACCAGACCTGGTTGACGTCGAGTCTGAGATTGAGGAAGGTGATCGACTGTTCGCGATATCAATGCTACCCGATGAGCCCGACACTCACCGCATATATGCCACCGAGACCATCTCCCAGCGACTGGCGCAGGCCCACGCCAACAATGCAGATGCACCAGCACCCAAAGGCTTTCGGGATATCGTGCCAGAGATGTTCCACGACTTTGCCGACATTTTTTCGAAGGAGTCGTTCGACTCATTGCCGCAGTCGAAGAAGTGGGACCACCTGATAGAGCTTGTGCCGGGTTCTGAGCCTAAGTCTTGTAAGATCTACCCATTGTCACCTAACGAACAGGCCGAGTTAGATGCGTTTCTGGAAGAAAACCTTGCATCTGGACGAATCCGACCCTCGAAGTCGCCCATGGCGTCCCCAGTATTCTTCATCAAGAAGAAAGATGGCTCTCTCTGTCTTATTCAAGACTATCGCGCATTGAATGCCATGACAATCAAAAATCGCTACCCGCTACCTCTGATCTCTGAGCTCATCAATAAGCTGCAGGGTGCCCGGTACTTTACCAAACTGGACGTGCGCTGGGGCTACAATAATGTACGGATAAAGGAAGGAGATGAGTGGAAGGCTGCTTTCCGCACCAACCGCAGCCTTTTCGAGCCCTTGGTGATGTTCTTTGGTCTCACTAACAGTCCTGCCACCTTCCAGACGATGATGAACGAGATCTTTGAAGACATGATCTCAGAGGGTGTTGTTGCCGTCTATATCGACGACATCCTCATCTACACTCGAAATCAGGAACAGCATGACCAGGTCACTCGACGCGTTCTCGAACGTCTTCGTGAGCACAAGCTTTATCTCAAGGCAGAGAAATGTGAGTTTTGCCGGACTAAGATCGAGTACCTAGGCGTCGTCATTTCCGAGAACACCGTCGAGATGGACCCCACGAAAGTCTCAGGTGTCAGAGACTGGCCTGTCCCGAAGAATGTCACTGAGGTTCAGTCCTTCTTAGGTTTCGCCAACTTTTATCGCCGGTTTATCAAGGACTTCGCACGTATTGCCAATCCCATGTTCGGGTTAACCAAGAAAGATACACCCTTCGTCTGGTCCGACACTTGTCAGCATGCTTTCGATACTCTGAAGTTGTCGATCACCTCTGCCCCCATTCTCCTCATTCCCAACCCCGCTAATCCTTACCGGGTTGAAGCAGATAGCTCCGACTTCGCAACAGGCGCAGTTCTTTCACAGTTGTCGAACGAGGATGGTAAATGGCACCCTGTTGCATTCTTCTCGAAGGCCCTTAGCCCTGTCGAATGCAACTACGAGATTCACGACAAGGAGATGTTGGCTATTATACGATCTTTGGAGGAATGGCGACACTTTCTAGAAGGCGCATCTCACCCTATCGACATACGGACTGATCACAAGAATCTCAAGTATTTCATGTCCGCGCGTAACCTCAATCGTCGTCAAGCTAGATGGTCAGTATATCTCTCACGATTCGACTTCACCCTACAGCATATACCGGGTAAGTCGATGGGTAAACCTGATGGCCTATCCCGTCGCCCAGATCATGGCTCGGGAAAGGACGACAATCGTGGCGTCACCCTAATCCGACCCGAAATGTTTGCAATCAATGCTCTGCAGACATTCCGTCTTAAGGGGGAGGAGGAGGACCTTTTACGCCAGATTCGCAAGGCCAATCGAGAAGGCAAGGTCGAGGATAGCATGTCAAAAGCCGTTGCAACACTTCATGCCCTAGGTGGTCGCTCAGCTCACTCATCGGAATGGTTCGAGGATCAGGACCTCCTTTATTATCGTGGCAAGGTTTACGTGCCAAACGTGGACGAGTTGCGTCGGAAAATCCTTTCCAGACATCACGACACCAAACTCGGTGGTCACCCGGGTCGTTTCAAGACTCTCGAGCTCGTTTCGCGCACTTTCTGGTGGCCAGGTGTCTCTAGGTATGTCCAACGCTATGTTGAGGCCTGCGATATGTGCCTACGTACGAAACCGTCTCGTCATGCTCCCTATGGCCTTCTCCGACCCACAGAAGTGCCAAGTCAACCCTGGGAACACATCTCAGTCGACTTCATCGTAGAGCTGCCAGAATCCAACGGTTTCGACGCGATCCTCTCTGTTGTCGACTCTCTCACCAAACGGGTCCATTTTGTGCCGACATTTACGACACTTGACGCGACAGGTCTGGCCCGTCTGTACCTTCAACACGTCTGGAAGCTCCATGGTCTCCCCATGAAGGTGATCTCTGACAGGGGCCCCCAGTTCGCGTCCCGCTTCACGCAGGAGCTTTCTAGGCTCCTTGGCATACGGCTTGCACCCTCTACAGCATATCATCCTCAAACCGATGGTCAGACAGAGCGTGTCAATGCAGAAGTCGAACAGTACCTTCGACTTTTCACCTCCGAGCGACAGGACGACTGGGACCAGATACTGCCCTTGGCTGAGTTCGCATATAACAACCACGTACACTCAGCAACGCGCGCGACACCATTCGAACTCGACACTGGATGACATCCTCGTATGGGATTCGAACCGCTGGTTGCCAACTCGAAGATCGAATCTGTCAACGAGTTCAAGACACGTATGGAGTCGACGATAGAGGAAGCCAAGGCTGCCATAGCCAAGTTGAAGGACGAGATGGCCAAGTACTACAATCGGAAACACATCCCGGCACCTGAATACAAGGTTGGCGACAAGGTATACCTCGATTCGAGCGACATTTGTACCACCAGGCCCTCCGCCAAGTTATCGCACCGGTACTTGGGGCCTTTTCCGATAGTCAGCAAGGTCGGATCACACGCATACAAGCTGCGTTTACCACTGTCGATGTCAAGGCTTTATCCAGTGTTCCATGTCGGGAAGTTGCGTCCAAAGGTTGAAGATACAATCCCGGGTCGTCGCGTCAGGGCTCCCCCTCCTCCGGAGGTCAGAGATGACGGTGAGCATTACGTCGTGGAACGGATTTTAGACAGTCGGGTATTCCGGAGACGACTCGAATATAAGGTGCGTTGGGAAGGCTATGGTCCCGAGCATGATCAGTGGGAACCCGAGTCGAATATTGCAGCCCCGGATCTCATTAAGCAGTTCCACCACGAACACCCGAGCGCGCCACGCTCGATAAATGGTCTTCTTTTCCATCGCCGCCCTCGGTTCGACTTTTCCAAGTTGCAAGTATCATTAGTCGAGGCTACAGGCATCGGGACGCCGCCTCGTTGAAGGGGGGGGTGGTGTCAGGGTACGCTACCGCGTCCCCTTACTTTTCCTCATTTATTATCATCGGTATATATTCCCCTCTACTTTATTGACATTTCCCATATATTACCTCCACCCTCCGTTCGCTCCCTCTGTCCCTATTCCACTTTCTCTACTTGCGCGCGTCGCGCGCTCGTACCCGGCGTGACGCCTACGGCGTCACGTCGCTTATGTTCGGTTCGGGCGTCTGGCACTTAGCTGTGTCAGAGCCGCACGCCGCGCTATCGTTTTTCATGTATATAGTCGCTGTCCCTAGAGTGAGGGTCCCTAAGCTTGTTCTCTTAGGATCCCCTCCCTCTAGGTGAGTAGTTAGTTTCCCTTCCAATATATTCACTTAGGATCCCCTCCCTCTAGTCTGAGCTGAGTAGCCCTAACATATCCTGTACCATACCTTTCCATCTTATTCTTCTGACTGATCTGGCCCTGGCTGCTGGGATCGGCTTCTCCGTGGCAGTGGAAGAATGATGGTAGGACTAGGAATCGATGGTCACCTCAGATCTTTGAATAGATCACTTTCCACTTCTTGATAAGTGGGTAAAGGGTGCGTACGAGCTTCAGAAAAGTCTGGGGGAGATGGCATGGCAGAAAAAGGGGCATCAACAAATAAGAACTGTATGTAACCATAGAACCAATGATGAAAAAATAATCTCCATATGACTATTCCATCCCGTTGAGCAGTTAGGAACCTGTAACGGTTCCACTATGAGCAGCGGATTACTATTAATCATAGTGCATACTCGTATATACGTTTATATGCAGACGATCGTCGTCTGCCCAAGTATCTAGTATTATGTAACATACATAGGTGCCGTCACACCTGTAAATACCGTGTAATGGTAAAGGTGCCGGTAGCCTTTCTTACCTGCACTTGCAAATATACAGCTTTATACTGTTTGTTGTGAGTCCGTAAGAACCGGGCTAATCGTAAACTGTAACGAAACGTTACAGAACCCGACAAACTCATATGACTCGTGCATGACATTGATGTTGGTTCGTTCGTATAGAGTTAAGGCTCGTGGGTATCCTAGTTCTAAATCGTCATATGGAACAGTTACTTCCATCGCAGGGGGTGGTGTCGTGGGGAGTATGGTATTAGGATCAATGTTGATTTCGGGAACGAGTGTATTGTAGACACGGATAATGGTGAGAAAGCCTGGATTTGGACTGGTTCAAAGAGAAGAACGGAATGTAAAGGGGAAGAAGGGAAGTTGTAAATAAGGAGTAGGATTTTGTGAGTTTTCGTTATTGTACGATATATTGGGATGACAAGATGAAGAGAAGTGCTAAGGGAACTGTCCAAGAAAGAAGAAGAAAAGTAAGTGGATCTGATTGTTTTTGCCTCGTATGCTATCTTTATTGTTCTAGGTTCGTCCAAAAATGTTGGAACAAACTCATCGGATCTTTTGGAAGGATCGCTTGGTAGGGGAAGAGGAGCTGGGAAGGGAAGGGGAGGATTGTATCGGAGAAGTTTGAGGTGAAAGTTGTCAGGGTACGTGCTAGGACCATTAGGACTAATCTAGTATACTGTGCGTATAGTATAGACGTATATGCTGACCTACGCGTTATCATATCCATCGTATGGTACCCGGTATGCCGGTCCATATCATCCTCCCGTACTCTCCCGTACTTCCACCGTTTCTCCGTACACCTCCATTCTGTCACCATCTTCCTCTTTCTCATGTTTTCCTATTCGCCATCAACTACCTTCCTTCCTATTGGTAGATATAGCACCTGACCGTTATTGGTAGAGATAACGTACTCATGTATATATATACACCTGTGCGCGCAAGAGTAGTTCCTTGCGCTATTATAGATTGGGCTACTGGGTTATACTCCGTCTGATCCTTAAGCTAACTACTGAACGATCGTACCCTTACAAAAGTGGAGAGAATCGTGATGGTGGGGTATCTTCTGGGATTAAATTCGCAGGTCTGTAAGGGCTGAGTCTTTGAGTATTCATGCCCTTCATGATTACCCATCAACTTGGCACATCCAGCACTAAAAACGTGAATTCAAATCCATCTTGAGTTGCTAACCATATTCGATACGAGTCTCGTATAGCTGATTCTGGTGTCGAATACACATTAACAACTGTAAACCAGTCTAGTTTCTCCTCGATATAGACTTTCTCTCCGAACATGATCCCAGGGTGAACCAGATCTGAGCTTCTACACTGATGAATAATAAGAGGTGAGTGTCAGGGTACGTGCTAGGACCATTAGGACTAATCTAGTATACTGTGCGTATAGTATAGACGTATATGCTGACCTACGCGTTATCATATCCATCGTATGGTACCCGGTATGCCGGTCCGTATTATCCTCCCGTATTCTCCCGTACTTTCACTGTTTCTCCATACACTTCCATTCTGTCACCATCTTCCTCTTTCTCATGCTTTCCTATTCGCCATCGACTACCTCCTTTCCTATTGGTAGATATAGCACCTGACCGTTATTGGTAGAGATAACGTACTCATGTATATATATACACCTGTGCGCGTAAGAGTAGTTCCTTGCGCTATTATAGATTGGGCTACTGGGTTATACTCCGTCTGATCCTTAAGCTAACTACTGAACGATTGTCACGGTACGCTAGCGCCTTTTCCGATTATTCGATTTCTTCGATTTCTTTCGGTTTCATTTCGTGTTACGATTTCCTCCATTTCCCGTATTTTGTCGTTTCCATTAGTTCCATCGTTTTCTCAATTTTTCGATCTCTTCGATTTTCCTCGATTTCTGTCTGTATCTCCTCGGATCCCATGGGGATCAGTCGAGCGCTTCGTATCCTGTACTTATATGCGTTTTCCCTAGAGGGGGATACCTAAGCTTGTTCTCTTAGGTTTTCCCTCCTCTAGGTGAGTAGTTAGTCGCTGCCCCTCAATAGATCTTAGGTTTTCCCTCCTCTAGGTGTGTGCCCTGAGTCGCCCTAACAACGATCGTACCCTTACAGTGAAGGCTTCTTCGGCAAGTATGTTTCTGAGTCGATGTCTGTCAGGGTACGCTACCGCGTCCCCTCATTTTTCCTTGTTTATTACCATCGGTATATATCTATTTCTATCCTATTTATATTTCCCGTGCATTACCTCTACCTTCCGTTTATTCTCTCCGTCCATATTTCACCTTCTCTACTCGCGCGCGTTGCGCGCTCGTACACGGCGTGATGCCCGTGACATCACGTCGCTTAGGCTCGGCTTGGGCGCCTGGCACTTAGCTGTGTCAGGGCCGCACGCCGCGTCGTCGTTTTATGTATATAGTAGCTGTACCTAGAGTGAGGGTCCCTAAGCTTGTTCTCTTAGGATCCCCTCCCTCTAGGTAAGTAGTATAGTCCTTGCCCAATATAGTACTTAGGATCCCCTCCCTCTAGTGTGAGCTGAGTAGCCCTAACAATGTCGAGACTTGCATACTGGGAACTATAAGTATACAAAGTCATATTGAGATCCAGATCGTATGTTCTGGGTGTCAGGCACCGTGTTCCGCGTCTATCCCGGCAAGGTCCGGTCTAGTACGAAACACGTGCGTGCGGATATAGATAGAATAAAGAAAGTACGGAGAGTACGGGTGTGAGGGACTTGGCTTCAGCTTATATGCTGCGCCCACTCGCCCAACTTCAGATATCCCTCGATTTCAGAGAACGAGAGACGTACGTATCAAGTACGCACAAGTCCGACGTCTAGTACGACGATGGACTTCAGATGTCCTAGACGTCTAACGACGACTTAGACTTAAACTACGCACAAGTCCGCAACTAAGTACGAGACAGAGTACGCAGAGTACGGATAAGAACAGAGGCGGAACAGATAGAAGAGAAGAACGGAAGACTAATACTATATTCTGACTGAGGATTCCCAGCTATAAAGCTGGGGTTTAAATACATGGGTACGGAAATACTATTTAAAAAGGGGAAAGGAATAAAAAAGGAATGGTTGTATCCAGGACGGATATTTAGGCAGAGTCCGGGGCAGGTGAGTCCTGGTAAATTGAAATGTCGGACGGGTATGCTGTTATTTGAAAATGATCGGATCGGAGGGCTGTGCATGGAGTACGGGAGGAATACTGAGATAAGTACGGAGTGCGTACTTATTCAAAACCTGGGAACTCAGAGTGCAGGTTACGTAAGACCCCGGAAGGGTTTTCGGGGCACGCCGGGCGTGACACTGGGACTAGAAGGTGAAAAGCGAAATGGAGGTATAGAATCATTATCAGATGGGACTGGTGATCCAGTGGGGGAATTTGGGATTGGTAAGGATATTGATGAAGAGTAATGGAATGTGAACGTAGTCATTTTTATGTTTTGAACTTTTGAGGCTGTGATGTTGTCGATATGGGATTTCTGGATGATTAGAACTCCGCTTTGAACAAAAAAAGGAACCTTCCCCAATTAGGAAGATTTTGGTGCGCGACACCACCACCTCTCATTTTTCCTTATTTATTATCATCGGCATTACTTTATTCCTATTTCATTTATCCTTTCCATATTTTATATTCATCTTCCATCTATTTGTTCTGTCTCTATTTTACTTTCTCTACTCACGCGTGTTGTGCGCTCGTACCTGGCATGATGCCTGTGACATCACGTCGCTTAGGTTTGGTTCAAGTGCCTGGCACTTAGCTGTGTTGGAGCCGCATGCCGTGTTGTTGTTTTATGTATGTATATAGTAGCTGTGCCTAGAGTGAGGGTCCCTAAGCTTGTTCTCTTAGGATAGGGCTCCACACGGGTTTTATCCTTCGGTATCCTTGGGACCCTCTAGCCAATCAGAATGCAGGATTTTGCCCTTGACCCATGAAATCCTGCATTCTGATTGGCTAAAGGGTCGCGAGGGTACCCACGACCAAAACCCGTGTGGAGCCTTATCTTAGGATCCCCTCCCTCTAGTCTGAGCTGAGTAGCCCTGACATGAACTGGTTTATGAACTAATCCACATATTGCTATATGACTGAGTGAAAATATTGAATTTTGTCATGATTTTTATTTTATTTTGGCTCTAGAGAGCTCAAAAATTGCCCAAATGGAAACAAAAATATGGGGGTCGGGCGCCTAAATAAGCGCCTGTGTTACATAAGCAAAAAACTTGTCGAAAATCGTGTAAATTCAATGAAATCTAGAAAAAATTGAAAAATATCTCGTCCATCTTTCTTTTGTCTCCGTCGTTCGCAACAGTTTCCTCGTCTCTTTTTTCCTCGGTGTCTCCCCAGAATGACTACCCTTCCACCTATGTAAGTCCTTTCAGAGCTTCCACCTGCTCGGGCAATTCCCATGACTCTTCATGAGAGTTTCCGCAGTTGGTGGGCGGTGGGTGAGAAAGAATCTGCGTCTAGTGAAGAGCGACTTCTAAGGTAGCTTGTTTTTTCTTTCAAATGTATTTGCACTCTTGATTAACCATTCCCTAAAACAGACCGTTATCTTTCTATCTGCCCAAAGGTGCACCTTTACCCGACCCAGCACCTCCAGTCACAGGTCAATCATCCTTCATACAACTGTCCAAGCCATCGCACTATATCAACACATTCTCAATACTTCCAACAAATCGAACAAGCCAAACCCCTCCTGCAGTCCTTTTACATGGGTACGGTGCAGGCCTTGAGTTCTTTTTCCAAAACTTCTCCGCCCTGGGCGATTGGGTCGGATGGAGACATACACCAATTTACGCACTCAATTGGCTAGGCATGGGCCGGTCTGATCGTGTTCCTTTCAAAATCAAGTCCAAGAAGGACGATATACCCGGACGAGTGGCAGCTGCTGAAGGTTTCTTTATCGACTCGTTAGAGGAGTGGCGTCAGAAGATGGGAATCGAGCGCATGACACTCGTTGGACACTCGTTAGGGGCTTATCTAAGTGTTGTATATGATATCAAGCACCCTGCTCGTGTTGAACGGCTTGTCCTGTTATCACCCGCTGGTGTACCGCATGATACAAATACCACTGTTCCGTCGAAGGAAATGGACCCAACACCCAATGCCGGCGAAGTTGAGGGAGAGGATGCTATTCAGCCTGCTAGAAGATCCATTCTGTCTCGTATTAGAACACAACAGAAAGCCGACAAAAGGAGAGAAAGTGGTTTAGGGCATCTTCTGATGCACCTTTGGGAAGATGGGTGGAGTCCGTTCCAGGTTGTTCGGTATACTTTGTTCTGGGGACCGTTGTTAGTACGAAAAGTAAGAGAGTTCTCTTTTTTTCTTTTATCCGTGTAGTTTATTCATCTTTTGAAAGTACTCGTCTCGTCGGTTCACCCATATAACAGAGGAAGAAACTCGAAACATGAATGGCTATATGCTCAACACCACTCTAGCAAAAGGATAAGGAGAATATTCTATTTGTACGTTACCATATCCAATTCCAAAGCACTCGTTCCAACTAAATTGACTTTGCGCAGCCCACATCCTATCATTCGGAGCTCACGCTCGTATGCCGCTCGTGGACAGAATATCCGTCCTCAACCAAATACCCATTACATTCGTTTACGGCGATCATGATTGGATGGATCCGGAAGGTGGTGCTCAATCTGTAGAAAACCTTAGAGCCGCGGGCAACAGACATGCTAAAACCGTAATCATCAAAGGGGCGGGACACCATGGTAAGCCATTTCAGAATCTTGCGCAATTTTTTTTTTGGTTTTTTGGTTCTTACGAGACAACAAACAGTATATCTCGACAATACACCTGCGGTCAATGTGTTAATTATTAGAGAGCTGGATGAAACTGTTGTTGAGGAGTCGTAGTTGTTGTAAGGTCGGGAGCGTGCTATTGATTGTAAGATCTAGACTCCGATATCTTATTGATTTGGGGTGGACATACCATAAAAGGGATTTTTTATTCTGTAGATGACGTTATTTATCAAGCATTCAGGCATAGCCTTTGTGACGGTAATATTGATATACGTATACACGTGTAATAAATAATTATAATTTTTGTCAATTTCTCAACGTTCATTCTAACATCATGGAGAGAAACGGTGGGGTTTTGATATATCTAATTGCTACCTATATATTAGTCTGTGTGCTTGACTGTCTGACTGTTTATGACGATGCGCGGGCCATTTCCTTCAACTGCTGTAGAATTTTCATCGTAATTCGTGGCGGTTTTGATATTAGGGTTAACTGCGGTAAACGGCGTATCAATGAGATTGAGTTGATAGGTCGAGTTCTGTTGAGAGGCGTGCCAGACGATGTCCGTGCCTATCAGAATTACCCGATTCACTGTGGCGGTAATTAAGCTCCAGCATGCCCTGTATAGTGGAATTACATATGTAAAAAAATAGGGGTGATCATGATACCAGTGCCAGGAGAGATTGCGTACACTGTGGATAAGGCTGCATAGGCGAGCTGGATGATATTTGAACAGTGTCAGTGTACTGGAGATCATTTTAAAGTTGAGGCCCTACATTTAGTTTGGCGATTACGATAATGTTGAACATACGAAGAGCTGTCATTCAAGTTTCCCGTCAGTGCGTGAATGCATATTGCCAGATATACATCCATTGCCAATCACGTACTCAAACTTATCTGAAAGATCAAACTAAGGAAAATAAGGTTGACAAGATCTGAGGTTAGAGACACACCACAAAATATCCCAAACCATCATTGAAAAGCTGTCTGACTAAGACTGTGTTGGTTTCTCTAGGGCGATCGAGGGCATTCCATCCTGCTAATACGACTAGATAGACATCGAGGACGACCTGAGAACAACATTTTTTTAAAAAAAATAACAAGGGATGTTCGACGAGGCTACAACAGACCAGAAGTGACCAGGCTATAACCAATTGCGTAGGTCTGACCTCAAGAACGCACTCGTTGAACGGGGGACCAAGGTAGCTGGTAAAACCTGTATTTATAAACATTTAGGCATAAGAATTATCCAGTGTCCATGACGTACGAAGGAATTCGTGAAATAGGACTTTTCATGAAACTAAGACGGAAATTAACGGCACTAGTTGCTGGGACAAGACTCACCATAGACTGTGAGAGCCACAGCTGTTGCATATACACATACATAGGGTAGAATCAGAAGTTGAGGAAGCCGTTTGTTATAACCCCATATTGCATAAATGCGATGGAACACGAAGACTGAGGGAAAAAATCAGAAATAACTCGTGGTGGATGGCGGCAATGCGAGAGGGTTCAATATCCATACAATTGACTACTCCAAGACTTATAACTGAGACAAGGCTCACGATGGCTACCATTACTTTGCAACTGTAATTAATGAGTTTGGGAACAACTGTAAAAAGAACGCCGGAAGGGGATCCTTACGTCTGAGTAAAATTAAAAAATGAGGAAAGCTACATGGAACGTCGCCACCGGAACTCACCGTAACCGTATATGTTTCTGAAGATATCGTGCTTAATTCTAACATGATATTAAGATTTAATAGTCTCGAGAAGGAGGTGGTACATTACGATATGCCATGGCTATTAGACAGATTGGGACGATGTATCGATTCAGAAGAAATGCAGCCTTCCATCGCGTCCATTGGGCACTCCAAATTAGACGACGCTACATTTCAAGATTACTATAGAGAGCAAAGGAGGAATTTTTAGACGCACCTCATGATCAAAGAGGAGGAGGTGATCATATAAAAGTACGACCGTTCCCGCGACTGGTAGGATTAGAAGAAAAGGTCATGTAAGGTATGTAGTACTCCAAGGTTGAATATGAAACAGATTACTAGACAAATATCTGGCGGCATTTCCTGCCGTTATCAGAAGGATTGCTTCTCCTTTGGTAATTGTTAATGGTGTTGCGGCAGTTGTCGTGGACAATAGCATGGGTATGAATCCTGACTCCTGAGGACAAAGGACGAGTACGGTTGATGGATCACGGGAGATTACTGCTACGAATTATATACTTGGAACATCGTAATAAACCGGTACCAGGTAAATCGCGCTCCAAAAGTGAGGTGAGCCCTCATTCACGATGACAATTCGAAAAGGTTCAGATGATAGAGGTGTCAAATAGGCATTATTATGAATTCAAAAAATTATTGCCGTTCATTAATCAATATGTAAATCATTGCTTCAGGCAAACTTACATCACATCCTGTCACATCTCACATCTCACCTTTTCCACGATGACAGAACAAAGATCCCATCTGGTTATGCAGAAGAGTGAGCTCAGATGTCAATTGAACGATATGCGTACCTTAGTGTTCTCGGACATCCAATAATAACTGGATTTCACCATGACGAGAACTATAGTCGATTACGAAGGATCGATAACGTCGCTTTGCACGTCGTCGTCAAGCGTTTTGGACGGCTCGGAAACGAAGGCATGCGAATTCAACTTGTCCAAGTTCAAAGACGTAGTCATGCCAGGGGTCAATTATGGTAGCTGAGGCCGAGCTGAAATCACTCTTACAGCCAATCATAGTGATACCAGCAAATGAAATGAGCGTTTGATCATACCGAGATAGAATAATGGTCGAGATTTTGAAAAAAAGGGGCATCCGCGCCATATGTTTGGATGTGATTGGAAATGAATGAATGTTTCATGCGGAGAAGCGCCAGGCACGGCACCAATATCCTGCTGAGCTCGCGGACGCTCAGCCTCATCTGCTCTTGCCACCGATCATCATCGCGCGAGCACCTGATACATACACTCTCTGATTGTTCACACATCTTTTAGTTTTATTTCCCTCCATCCCCCCCTCAATATTCTCATTTGCATTATCATTACGTAATTACAGACATACATACCATCACCATAATTAAGTCTTGTCTACCCAGTGTGTCCGAATCCGCCGAAGGAGCGCCCCGAGCTCATCTCAACCCCCCAATCACCACAAACGCCACATCGGGGAGCGAGACGAGGCAGGGTGTCCGGTTGATGCGATCGATTGTAATTTCCAATTAACAATTTTCATACGAGTTTAAAGCACCCCTATGAGTCCCTTCTTTCTTATTTTGTTTATTGGAAAATCAACGTTCCATTTATATCATAGCTGATTGATTTGTCAATTGGTTAATAGACAACGCCAGTTCCGCACCTAGCATTTAATCTCAGCTTCTTGCTCTGAAGGTTGGTCTGACAAACCAGCCTCAGCTTATAGGGGTTTATAGCCTTATCTCTTTCAGAAATCCATCTCCCATAGGGTTGACAAATTTCTTTCGAGCACCAATTCAAACTTCGCTGAAACGATGGATTCGACTTATCTCTTGGGATTAGTAGTTATTCTAATTGGAGTTGTCATAGCCCATAACAAGAGGAATCGTCGTCGTTTACCTCCAGGTATGCTTTACACATTACGATTTAGAGCACCTTAAAACAAACTAAAGCGACGATAGGACCGAAGCCCATTTTTTTCTTAGGAAATCTTCACCAGATACCCCGCGAAGAGCCGTACAAAACCTACCGAGATTGGTCACAGCTATATGGTGCGTTTGATAACTGTATCGCATTCTTAATCCTGCTATGAAACTCTTGTGACGTACAGGACCCGTGGTGTATATGCGAGTCTTCAGTAGACAATTCGTCGTTCTCAATTCTTTAGAGGCTATCACAGAACTTTACGAAAAGAGGTCCGCTAAATACAGCACTAGACCGAATAGTGTAAAGAAGTTTTAAATTAATCGACTCTCAACAGTTTCTGACACAATTTTAAAATATGTGTAGGTCATGGGGGGCACACTCGTGGGTCGAGAACAAACTGCTATCATTTTCATGAAATACGGACCCAAATGGAAACAAACTAGACAACTAATCCATCGTTGGTTGAGTAAACGGGCTCTGACCAAATACGTGCCCATGCAAGCTCTGTGTTCTTACCGTTTGATGCAGAATTTGTTGGACGATCCGGATCATTTCGCAGAGCACATACGAAAGTATGTCATGACATCTTCATCTAAGACCATACAACTACTAAATGGTAGTAGCTCCGCAGGATCTATCATTTTAAAACTCACTTATGGACTGGATTGTAAATCCTACAACGATCCTTGGATCGCGATGTCGGAGGAGGTTCAGCGGATAACTGCCATTGCCGTTGAGCCAGGACGCTGGCTTGTTGATTCATTTCCTTGGCGTAAGAAACATTCACCCTCTAAATTTATTTACTAACTCGTCTTTGACCCGTGTTAGTACGCTTTGTACCGTCTTTTTTACCAGGTGCTGGTTTCCTGCGTTGGGCAAAGAGATCCAGGAAGGTTGCTCATGATCTTGTCAAAGCACCTTTTAACAAAGTCAGAGAGGATTTGGTTAGTCAACTCATTTTTCAGTTTATCTCCCGATTTTTATCTTATTCTACAAACTACAAAGAAAAGGGGAATCGCGGCTCCCTCCCTCGTACGTGACCGACTACTCGAGATTAATGGCGAAGGTAGGCGTGAAGAGGATAACGACGTTCTTATCTGCGCAGCGGGAAGTTTATATGCAGGTTAGCCCAATTAATCAATCACGAACAGAACAATACATCACAATTTTTTTGCTGATTATGACTACATAGCTGGAATCGACACTGTGAGCGTAGACCATCACTTTACTCCGCGGCGCGATGCTCTTAACAAAATTGTATACATAGATTGTTTCCACTATGCGCATGTTCTTTTATATTATGGCTACCCGTCCAGAGATTCAGAAAGCCGCGCAGGAAGAGGTAGACGCGATAATAGGCACCCAACGTCTTGCCACAATTGATGATCGCGACATGTTACCTTACGTTGGATGTCTTGTGAAGGAGCTTTTTCGTTTCAACGCCGTGGCACATCTTGTTCCACACGGTTTAGACGAAGATGACGTGTATGAAGGTTATCTCATTCCAAAGGGCTCTTGGATAATAGCGAATATCTGGTAAGATATCTTCTATAGTGGCGACAGGTTACCGGTTATTTTGTCGTGCCTCACGAGGAATTTATTTTAGGGCAGTCCTACATGATCCTGCTATATTCAAAGATCCGGAAACTTTCAACCCGGACAGATTCGACCCTTCCCATGCTGAGATGGACCCGACCTACATTGCATTTTGTGTAGGGCTAGGGAGAAGGTAAGGCATCCACGTTCATGATCTGCAACATCAGCATATACCCAAGCTGCTCACGATATCTAAGGTTTTGCCCGGCTTATCATTTTTCCCAGACTACGATATTCTTGAACATAGTTCACACCCTTTCGTTATTCAACATTCTTTCCCCTTTGAATGACAACGGTGAGAAATATCTGCCTCCGATGGAATTCGATGTTGGGCATACAAGGTACACTTAATTTTGCCTTACGCGTCAAATCGAATATCCATTTGAACTTATGATCTTCGCGAATTTAATAGAGCACTTCGCCCCTTCCGCTGCCGCGTACTCCGGCGAAATGCACAGGCGGAGAAGCTGGTGCACCAGGCCTTACTTGCATATGAATGATACAAAACAAAAAATAATCAAGGTTTGACGGTGATGCGATTATAATATTAACCCTTATCATTTTTCACAGGTCAATTTCAGACCAGTGAAGAATCGATGGGATTTTGTGAACCCTGAAGTTTCGTTCCGAGCCACGAGAATATTTGACTGTAGTAGTACATATATTAAAAATGATTATGATCATTTATTCATTATCAACCGATTTTTTGAATACATAAAGTTCACGATAAGAATACCCGAGAAATACGGTGAATCGGAAAAAACCGGGAGGTCACATTAATTTCGTCGTAGCCATCACCACATCTCCGAAGCAAGGAAGCAGCGGCCACACGACTGTTTTTGATTTCACCCGTATCAATTTGAAAGTAGCAACAATGGTGCACACTTTAATCTCAATCGACTTAAGGTCTCAACTCCACTGATGTACAAACTATCATCGTACATACTACTACACGTAGTTATTTTATAAATCATGCGCAAGGTCCCATGATGTTTTATTTTTTTTCCGGAGTGCGGAAGTAAAGACTGATTCACACTGCCGTTAAGAATGAATGGTGAGATGGCGCGGTAAACACGATAGCATGATACGACGATGTATTTCAAAGCATATAAACAGATTAAATAATAGGAAAGGAGTGCCACAGGCTAGCCTCAAACCTAGAAATCCGGGTTCAAATCAATTGCGATCCTTTACGTCTCACGAGGATTTCCCGAGTCAACAATAAGAATACGACTCCGGCTAAAAGTGAGACCTAGATAATATGAGTCTATTTTAGCAAGCAAGTCTGTGCTCAGTTTAGGTTTGCATACTCCACTCCAGATTATCGCCCGATCCCAGGCGAAAGTGTCCCCAAGAAGAGCCCCGATGACAGGATTACCCATGAGAGTCCCGAAAGAAGCGAAAAAGAAGGCAATCCCAAAACGGATGCTATCATTACGAAACATTAGTGATGCATTCTTGTTCAAGGGATAAAGTTCGATCGCACCCGACTTCGGTTGGGTCTTTGGAAAGCACCACAATAGCAGGTGGACAGAGTGCCACAACTGTAATACATTCACAAAGGGAAAGATTTAAGCAGTAATTAACACACTTACATGCGCCAGAAGCCCAGCCGTATATAATTGAAAATATGACTGTCGAGGCGACAGTTTTAATACCGAACAAAGAAAAGATCATAATGCCGCACGTAGCAACGGCTGGGATTGCTGAATTGAAAGGCCCAATATAGTCGGCGAGCAAGCCCATTAGTACTCGACCGGGAATTGATCCGGCATTCATTATTGCGAGCTATTCAAATACCAATTCAAGTGATTGCAGCCGAATAGTATAAAACAACATACAGTGTAGAATGCCACTTGGGTATTCACACCTTTCAGTATTGCGAAAAGTTGAAGATAGAAATCTGGATAATAATTTCAATTTCCGTAGAGGATAGCAATACGCTAGGCTTACAAGGGAAGAAAACGCCCCAGAAAGCGACAAAAACCCTGGAACAAATTTTCTCAGCAAATGATTTATCCTGAATACACCGGGTTTATTTCCTACCCGAAAATTGCTAATAAATAAGGAATGTCTGTCAACATCCCTTTGAGATCAGGCTTTGGACGTGGTCCAGCTTTCGGGGCCTTTGCTTTCATAAGTAGATTGGCCACTATGAGCATACCCAGTACAGTGAAGGCCGATATGCGTACGCCCCAATGAAAGCCGATATGACCTTTGAAGAACTGGTTCAACATGATTGGAAATATAATCCCACCAAGGGACGAGCCTATACGAAGATGTGAATTGAGTTTTTCAAGCATGAGCAAATTTATGTTACCTGTGGCCACGATACCCATAGCGAGGGCGCGACGATTACGCCAGTGGTGTGCTTGTACAGCAACACATGGTACATAAAGTAGACCTGCGCCTATCCCCATTCCGAGTCCTTGGGAGAGGTACAGCTGATAATATTTGTTTGGATGAGATATGGAAAGCATGAAGAGGCTAAAAGACCGATGAGTACATATCAATGATCCATGTATGAATACGGCAATTACTGACGAGAAGGTATATAAAAGCGAGCCCACAAAAGTCGTGGCACGAAAGTATCCCATGTCCAATAATTTTCCAGCAGGAAGAGCCATTGCCTGAAGGAAGAAGATCTGTGTCGAACCAATCCAACTAATTGCAGAGGATGAAGCAGTATGAGATTGCGTATAAAAATCTTGGTACACGCCAAAGCTATTCGAATAACCGAATGTCGTTGCAACGACTAGTAGACTAATAGAGCGAGGATTGTCTGTGAGTTTACAATATGCGTCGGCAGCTGCAGATCATACCCTCCAATGACAGTTGCCCACGCTTGTCGTCCTCCGTCCATAACATCATCCCCATTTTGGACTAGTTTAGGCTCGAACTCGGGGTCTAGTGGAGTTTCGCTTGGTGACTTTTCGACTATTGTGCTCATTTGCAGTGCGCGCGGGCGGTGAGGAAAGGCCGTTGTTAAGTACACACTGTGACCAGGCGCCTAATATCCTCCTTTTTTACATGTTCACCCGCGAATGTTCTGTGCTCAGAAGCCCAAAAATGGATGATCTTCAATTGCTGCCTCAAGTGAGGAGCGAGCGCACGTCATATGTGGAATGAGCAACCAATCAGCATCTGGTTTTCCACACGGCAAGCCTAAGAAGTTCGAATTGTTTGGTTTTCGGGTTTTTGATCACGTAACAAATCTGAAACATACGAAACACTTCTCCATAATAAATGGCTATCTTTTTCCTTCAGTAGTTATTGCTTCCGATGCTGATCTATCTTCCTGCCTCGTCTCGTGCCCCGTGATGGTGTCCGTGGTTGGGGGGAAGAGCTGTGCTCAGAACGCGGAACAAGACCGCTGAGTGGGCGGGCTCCTGCTCGGCGAATTCGGAGGCCGTCACTTGGAGTGAAACGAAACGGTACTGTTAAGTGCTCTAGCGAGCGTTAGGGTGGGATGGAGGGCGCGAAAGAACGATGGAAGGAATGAATTAATGATGGTGACGAGGCTAGGATGTCACCTAGCTCGAGTGCGATGGCCGGGAGCAACACGCGATTGGCTCTGGCACCCGCGAGCGTTGGTGCCGTTCCGGCGCCTTCTCTTCAGACCGCTTTTTTAGCTTCGAGACCAGACCGCGTGACAGCGTCACCCCGTGGAAGGAAACTCGAGGCTACGCTTTTTTACTGCCAATCCTCCAACGACTGGGACCGTACTTGGACCACGCGGATGTCGAAGATGATTGACTACCACTTGAAAATTTGAGCGTTTGTTCTGAGCAGCTGGATACTCAGCTTGATTGCTGTGATCGTGGCAAGTGCAGCTGTTTCTCGTTGTATCTTTGACGATCTGACTGACAATGGCCGCAAACCCTACGTCATCAAGTCCGCAACCGGTTCTTCATTCCCGTGTGATATGTATAGGGGCGGGACTGTCGGGCCTTGCGTTGGCCATTCGTTTGCAGCAAACCATGAAGTTCAGAGACATCCACCTATATGATGTAACAAGAGCGCCATGCGCTTAACCAGGCACCTTATACAGCGAAGATGGTCCTGGAGGTGTATGGAAAGTCCAAAAGTACCCAGGTGAGTTAGTTTCGCATGTAGGTATAGCTGCATCTTCGACGTTCTCACGTACGATCTCAAGGTGTCGCATGCGATATTCCTGCGGATTTCTATTCGTTTTCCTTCAACCCTACTTCTACCAGATGGACCAAGTTTAGACCAGATGGCCGAGAATTTGAGCAATATTTGCGAGACACGGCAACGAAATATGATTTATGGCCGCTAATGACATTGAACACAAACTGCGAAGGCGCCGAGTGGGATGAAGAAAAAGCTTTATGGTTAGTAACGTTGCGAGACCAAGCTTCACAATGGATATTCCATCACGCGTGCAATGTTTTATGCATCGCTAATGGGAACCTCACTACGCCGAAGTCAGTTAACATTCCTCACTTAGATACCTTCAAAGGTGGCCCCATAGTCCATACTTCCAGATGGGACAACAGCATTGAGTAGAAACGTCGTGGTTCTCGGAAACGGTGGTACGTAGTGTGGTTACTATTACTCGTTTGACGATAAAAACCTGTGTGTTTGAAATCAGCGTCTGGGAGTCAGCTGATGCCACATATACACCCAAAGGTTGCCAGTCTAATCCACGTTATCCGTTCTCCTCAATGGTATATTACACCAACTAATTTCCCCTATGGCAACACGGTCAAATGGATTCTCCATTATATTCCCCTAGCTCGCAAGGCTCTGCGTTCCCTCATGTTCCTAGTAGCTGAATTAGCTTTTCGAGGGTCATTCATGAATACAAGGGCGGCGCGTACACGACAAAAATGGGAAGAGAAAGCTAGACGATATATATATACACCCTGGCACCAAGAAAATACCATGACATCTTGATACCAAAGTATACAATGCGATGTAAGGTGCGAAACTATTTCATTGTGCCCACTCGGTTTGATACCGTCGAGTTCAGAGACCCGTGTTCAAAGGGGGATATTTAGAGTGTCTACATGATCCCAAAATAAACCTAGCCATGCACGAGGAAACCGAACTACCCCCGACAGGAATATTATATGAAGATTGAGAACATTCCGTGGATCTTATTATTCTTGCAACTGGGTATTCTACGAACAGTTCTACTACTCCTTTCCCTATAGTAGGAAGAAACGGACAGACGCTATCCGACCATTGGGAAAGGATGGGAGGGCCAACAGCTTACGGGTCAATCGCGGTTCACGGGTTTCCCAACCTTTTCCTGGTAAAGGGTCCAAACTCTGGCACCGGACACACCTCAACCATCTTTTTCATTGAAAAGGAAACGACCACTCATACATTATCTTAGTTATAAGCTAATTACATGATCAATTACAGCGTTATTTCTTTGATACTGGGGGTTATGAAACCTCTTATTCGAGGGACGGCTAGGGTTGTTGAAGTCAAGAAAGACGCAGAGAAAGAGTTCACGAACTCTATACAAGATGCTTCTCGAAAGAAGGTTTGGTATGCCGGACGTACATCTGTAAGTAATTTAGGTATCGTACTCGTCGTTTTCTGATGTCTCATCAGTGGTACATACGAGACGATGGATGGAATGGGTCGTTGTATCCATGGAGTCAAATTTATTGTTGGTGGTTCAATCTTTTTTTCAAGATGGAAAGATTGGAACCTGTCGACATGAATCAAACTCGGTATGAAAGAACGATCTTAGAATTTACAATGGCGCAGCACTCAAATTGGTCTGGGCGGGGAGAAGCACATAGTGATTAATGATTATCTATTAGTGACTAACAACGACGATGTTGTAACAAATTCAAAAGAAATCTTTAAATTCTCGAATGATTCTTTCTATGTATTAAATGATGCTGGTTTCCGGTTATTTGCACATCGATATTCTGATGATGCTTCGCCATTCAACGATTTTAAATCAGTTTCAGGACCTTGAAAAGGTGTGAAAGGAGATGCCGAATTCTTTTTAGAAGGTATGTACAATACAAGATTGCGTCCACATCGGTACCTTGGAGGAATATTCATTCACATTCACAGCATATGCACAATAGGTTTTTTTCGGAATTCCCGTTACCGCAGTTGGTGGGTGGTGGGTGAGAAAGAATCTGTGTCTAGTGAAGAGCGACTTCTAAGGTAGCTTGTTTTTCTTTTAAATGCATTCGCTTGATTAACCATTCCCTAAAACAGATCATTATCTTTCTATCTTTAATCCTAAGGGTGCACGTTTACCCGATCCAGCACCTCTAGTAACCGGCCAATCATCCTTCGTACAACTGTCCAAGCCATCGCACTATATCAACACATTCTCAATACTTCCAACAAATCGAACAAGCCAAACCCCTCCTGCAGTCCTTTTACATGGGTACGGTGCAGGCCTTGAGTTCTTTTTCCAAAACTTCTCTGCCCTGGGCGATTGGGTCGGACGGAGACATACACCAATTTACGCACTGAATTGGCTAGGCATGGGCCGGTCTGCTCGTGTCCCTTTCAAAATCAAGTCCAAGAAGGACGATATACCCGGACGAGTGGCAGCCGCTGAAGGTTTCTTTATCGACTCGTTAGAGGAGTGGCGTCAATTTACCAGACGCTTAAACAGATATTGACAAGCCAAAAAAGCTAATCCAATTCCATACAGTATGAGGCCTTGAAGATCCATAATCGCGGATCCTCTTTTCAGTAGTGGGAAAACTGGGAACGTAAGGAGTCGCCTGTCAAATGCTTGTATTATATATAGCGCCTGAAACAAAGCCTACTAATCACTGGGCTCCAATGAAACAATGACGTCTGTGTGCTTCTTTATCAGAATCGTCACTGAAACACAAACAACAACTTTACCGAAAGTGATAACATAGGAATTACACAATTCGAAAAATCTTCACTGACGCAGGTTCGACACAGTCAAACGTGATTATCGCTGGCAAGCCACGATTCCGTACCCGCAAGATGTGATTATTATCAGAGGTGATATTCACATACGACGTCACGAATTTGCATATTGATATCGTAACAATATCTTGAGAAGATGAGCCAAATACTCGACAGAGCCATTACTGAAATATTTTCCACATCCCGTTGGCTGTTCAAATTTTCGAAGATCCGACAGACGGGCTGTAGAAGGACACCAATTCGTTGATATGTTTACGAACTGCAGGAGCTGTAGTCGCAGTCTAACATATAACATGCGTCAACGACTGTCTTATACTTATGAAGATGGTCTTTTTCAGACAACCCATCCACATGGTGAAAACGGCATACGAACATCATTCATAATCCAATCAGCCCAGTACTCTAGATGAACGCGAACCGGCTCAACGCAACCCATCAACCAATCTTCTCTTCGTCTTTCCATCAACATCATAATGTGATTTCTGGATAATATAGTCAACTAATGCGTCGTCGATGGTCGTGCGGTGACTCATCTTTATTGACTATGCAATTGCTTGTTTGAAGGACAAGTCGTATACGAGGGTCCTTTGGTACTTTCTTCAGCTGCTGAACGTGCTTTTCGTACATTGTTTTGCTCGCAGACTGAAGCAGTGCTAGCTTAGGAGACACGGATGTCATTTTGTTTTCACGGAGGAACAGTGTGTTCTGTGTACCTTGTTGATGATTGCTGGAAATAAGAAGAGTTCGTGTTGCTTCTGATGTAACCAGAGTATTAACGATCGGCGTCGTAGCACCGAACGACGAACAACTGCCCAACAAGGATACATACTACAGTCGGACCTCTAATAAGACATACGTCTGAAAAGGCATAACTCCAGTAAGGCATAAAATTTTGGGACTCCCGAGTCGGTGGGCGGTGATTTGAGAGGCATAAGGCATAATCCTCCAATACCCCATAAGGCATACTTTTTTGGGAAAAAAAGGCATAATTAGTATCCTATTAAGGAGATGCAGGTCATAAATTTGGCGAAATGTAGCGCTCAAATGTCCTAAAAAAGAGTAAAAGCATTATAATGAATACAATTTAGGGCCTCGTCAACTGGAAAATGTTGGCTTCGTCTTGTCGCGAGTCGTGACTCGCGTGACAGATTGTGCAGAAGATAGGCTAACGTCTATCACCTAGGCTGGCGTCTAGAGCATAGCCGAGGATTCGGAAATTGCCGGAAATACACTAAGGCATACCTCCAATAAGGCATAATTTTGTGTCCACGGAGGGGTATGCCTTATTAGAGGTCCGACCGTATATTGATTATAAATGAGCCAAGGCGCGCTAACTTCACATTTATAAATCAATATAAACCATTTTCGATTTTTGCGACAATAATATTATTTGATCTAAAATCATGAGTTCTCGAGGTCAAGTACGCCTACCACGCACTTCGCTCGGATCCCAAAGAGTATACGAATCACCAACTTCTGAAGCGCCCTACAAGCTCGGCCCAACTTTATGCATATGTAGAAACGTCAGGCCTTCGGATTTGCGATGTCAAAAAATGTGGGAAAAACAAATGCGCAGATGTGCCTTAAAGGCTGTAAGTGTCAACACATAGATTATAATTAATAATCGCTTGGCTACGATCATCCACGAACAGTCTATAAAGCAGGTGAAATCCGTAGCAAAAATTTAGTTCTCTCTTATATCATCCGTTCTCTTCGGGTACAGGATTTTGTTTCTTCGTGATCCAAACATGGCAGTAAACCTAACCCCCGAGCAATTTCAAGGACTAGCGAATGGAAGATACCCTTTGCTTGTTAACTTAGGTTGCTCCTACTTTACTTCGTTTTAAATGAACCAACTTACTTTCTCGTAGCATCTGCTTGTACCTTGATAACATGGGATTTTCTTGTGACTCTGTCTGAAGAGGCAAGATTTTCACATTTCGCATCTAACTATTGTAGGCTAATAATGAGCCTACTCCGACAGATCAGATTAGTTTGGAGGTGAATGACATTCCCGTCGCTATAGTCCATATTGACGAATACAATCAGATCGAAACCATCTGTCATTACAGTTGTTTTCCTCGTCCTGCGATACCTGGCTCTCGGTGCCCAATTGTACGTATGGACCGCTCTTTTCTTCTGATGTGGTTTCATGATTAGTTCTCTTAGCGTCAGCGTCGCAATCTTTTTATCAAATGCCCCAGTAGCACATTTTACATGCAAGGCTTATATCTGGTTTCGGTCATTTAGTTTCGCGATCTTGATGTGCGCCTCGCAAATATTATTGATCTACCGAGGTGAGGGTTGGACTACCAATGAAGTTTCGTCTTTCAAATTTTTCTTGTCAGTTCTCGCCGTCTACAATTGGAATTTCATGCTCCAGCTACTCCTGGGGACTCTTTTTGTGGCGACAAATATTTCCATCCTCGTATTTCTGATAATAGGTATATCGTCTTACACGATAATACCAGATCCTTTCCCCACTCTTAAAACGGTACTTGGAGGCTGTACCACATTTTCATATCCCAAAGCTCTTTCAATCATTTGGTAAGGATCCCGCTATATCAAAAGCATCCACCGATAATGAATTCCTAGAGTAGGATACCCGAGTTGATCTTCCAAAGCATTTTGTTCATTTTCATGTTTTCCAAATTCTCCTCTATCTATCTTGATTTCCGCAATGCAGGAATACTCAAAGTACAGAGACAAATGTCTCAGATTTATACTGTGTTCGTCCGAGATGGCGTATGGGTTTATGTGGTTCAGCTAGGTGCGTCGGACATCGTTTTCTTCGAAGGAAATGGGTCCCATAAGTGTATCATTTAGTCAGTTTACTTCTCTGTGTTATATATAACAGACATACAAGCTATTTGGGAATTGATTTTATATTGTAAGTGCCATAGCTTTAACTCGCTTTTATGATTCTGCAATCGTATAATCACAGATGGCAGGCTACTGTATCAAGTATATGTGTAAGCGTCAATCCAAATTTTACAGTGATGCTCTCAGTCTTTAAAATATTAGTGCACTCGCTTGATCTTGAATCTACGTTCGTTAGGGCCTCAAGGGGTCGAGCAAATGACTCGCGTAGGATATACCCCTGATGACCAAAGTATCGAGCTGGCATTGGAAAGAAAATGGCATGGACGTGTTCATGTAGTCGGGATCATGACTGAAACATAGGGCTCGTATGTTGCATCATTATCCTCAATATGTCATGATGCGATCGAAGGCCTAAATAAATCACGCTTTCCCGTAAACAAACCAGATGCGTTTTCATGTATGGCTTTAGATGCAATAACGAAGTGCATCTCCCATTTCTGTACGTGTCGCCCAAAGTACACGAAAAAAGATCTATTTATATAATTTGAGCGAAGTTAAAAATTCCCAAGTGACGATGTGACTGGACTCAAATAATCTAATGGACGTTAAGTCAATTTAACCTGGACACAATAACTCCAGAGTTGCAACATGTACAGCGCCAACTTTATTTTATGAGCACAGTCGCGTAGTAATAATATCGTCCGTCATTTTATTCTGAGAGCCAAAGCCTGAGTCAGATTCATCAACAATCCGCGGTCGGGAATTCCATGCATTGGTGGAATCGCAATATTTGTAAACAGTTGGTCCACCCACCAACGCAAGGGTCCAATCCATTCAAGACGAAGGTGGGTGCTATAGGCCGACACAGAAGACCCGGACTTTCAGGCGTTGATAATCCACTAAAAACTGTTGACAGAAGAACAATCACTTCTTAAACCGAGAGAAGATATTTGATTATATATCGAAATGCATTACATGGCGGCTAGTATGAAAAGACCTGTTGGACGAGATGCTGGGGTCTGTGATTAGCCCGAGCACCGCCCGATTTTAGCCTGGGGAAGCAATTCTAAGACATTGAAAAGAAAAGAATTAAGATGAGATCGACAAACCTGTTATAAGTCAGAATTCCAAAAAACATTTGTTGACCATGTTCAACCGGAATGCTTGTGATAACTTCCCCAGTCGTGGTTTTGATGGGTTCGGATAAAGGTATCACCATGTCTTTCCGCATCTCCCATATAATTCCGGAGTAGTTGGATGAAAACGGAGAGTTTCCTTCCAAGTGTGCGTCGTCATCATTTTTGTAACCTCGGTGAATTGGTATCCGTACCTTGATGATCGCATTGAGGTAATGCATGGCGTCCAAATCTGCCGCTATTATTTCATCCTGTTTATTCTGGACAGGCTTGGCTCGCATAGAGGTAATTTCCTCTCTCAATTTCGTTTGATATTGCGGATGTCTTGTAAGTTCGTATAGAATCCAACTCATCGTTGTGGCAGTAGTCTCGTGTCCAGCGAAAAAGAATGTCCTGTTTGTTTTTGATCACCATTAACGTTCAATTTCCTGCAAAAATAACTAACGTGAGTTGCGAGAGAACTTGCATCTTGCTGAGCCTGCTTTTAGGATTTTCTGACAGATTTGCACGGACTAATAACATACATATTATCATTACTTGTGAAGATGATAGCGGTAGTAATTACGTACCTAAAATACTCATTAGGTCTCTGGAGCCTTCTTTCCCTTCACGATATAAACTCGTTTGCTTCCTGACAATTTCATCAGCAACGGAGGTAACCACGGTCATGTAGCTTGAAATCCGTTTTAAACGCTTTGTAGGCAAACATTTCATAATAGAGAAAACAAAGTCCGGGGCTTTATGCCGTAAGTTGTACATAAACTAGCCTTCTAAATCGGCTTGTACCTTGGGAATCAGATATGAAAAGCATTTTGGCTTAATTCGTGATATCAATTTCGAAGAACGAATAAAGCAAACGGTTTTCCATACTCCTAGCTCAGAATGTATCTTAACAACACTGCCATACTGTCTCGTCCGCGCAAAAGCTGCATCCTGAAACAAAGCCTATCACTGGGCTCCAACTTGAATGAAACAATGGCGTCTGTGTGCTTTTTATGAGGATTTGTTCATCACTGGTACAAACAACAACTTTACCGAAAGTCATACGTAGGAATTGCAGTCTTAGAGAGCGCAGGTCCAACACAGTCAAACGCGTTTCTCGCTGGCTTGACCAAGACACGATTCCGTACCCGCAAGGTGTGATTATTTGTCAGTGGTGATATTCGGATACGACATCACGGCTTTGCATATCGATATCGTAACACATATCTTGAGAAGATGAGCCGAATGCTCGACTGGGTCATTATTTTCCACATCCCGCTGGCCGTTCAAATTTTCGAAGATCCGATAGGCGGGCTGTAGAAGGACACCAATTTGTTAATATGTTTACGAACTGCAGGAGCTGTAGTCGCAGTCTAACAAATAACATGCGTCGACGACTGTCTGACACTTATGAAGATGGTGTTTGTCAGACAACCCATCCGCATGGTGAAAACGGCGTACGAACATCATTCATAATCCAATCAGCCCAGTACTCCATATGTGTGAACGCGAACCGACTCAACGCAACTCATCAACCAATCTTCTCTTCGTCTTTTCATCAACATCATAATGTGATTTCTGGATAATATAGTCAACTGAGGCGTCGTCGATGGTCGTGCGTAACACATCCTTATTGGCTGTGCAGTTGCTTGTTTGAAGGTCAAGTCATATACGAGGGCCCTTTAGTGCTTTCTTTAGCTGCTGAACGTGCTTTCCGTACATTGTTTTGCTCGCAGACTGAAGCGGTGCCTTAGGAGACTCGTATGTCTTTGTTTTTCGCGGAGGAACAGTGTGTTCTGTGTACCTTGTTGATGATTGCTGGAAATAAGAAGAGTTCGTGTTGCTTCTGATGTAACCAGAGTAACCATCGGCGTCGTAGTACCGAACGACGAATAACTGATCAGCGAGATACACACTGGTAGATGTGACAAGTGTGATGCGATATATGATACGCGTTGTATTACGCGACCTCAGGCTGTAGGCTCAGCAAGAGTCAGCATGCATCATCCACGTAATGGACTTTGAATCCTATTAACCATCATCGCCTCATCTCACTTCCGAAGCGGACTGACTTCGAATTGAGCTGTGGGGCAAGCGTCGAGCGAGCCGTGAACTGCGGAGTGTTTGTTGTACAGGACCACAAGTTCGCAAACGGAATTCTATCATGAACACACTTGGGAACACGTGCACATAATCTGGATAAAGGCTACGGAATTAATTGGTGAGCAAATGACAACGTCTTAAACTCTTGATGCTGACTTGTGTAATTTGTGATCCGGGTCAGGAATATGTATATCTTTCTCGAATTTCAATGTGCGAAATTCACTGATTTCCTTCCGTACAGAATCTCCGCTCTTATGGATGATCTAAAATTATCCATACATTTGAGTTCCCGAGGTCAGATCCTACCACACACCTCGGCTCGAGTCCCAAGGGTATACAGCTTAGGCAACCCGAAGCGCCAACTTTTGATTCCTGAATCTGTTAGCGCTGTACAAGTGCACAGACAATGTGCCTTGAAGGCTATAAGTGTCGACACATAAATCATAATTAATAATTGCCTGGCTGCGATCTACAAACAGTCTATAAAGCAGGTGAGATCCGTAGCAAAAGTTAGTTTTTTCTTATTCTCCTTGTACTATATATCCCGCTCTCTTCGGGTACAGGATTTCGTTTCTTCGTGTCCCAATCATGACAGTAAACCTCACCGGCCTCACACCCGAGCAATTTCAAGGACTGGCGAGAGGAACATACCCTGCTCTTGTTAACTTAGGTTGCCCCTAACTTACTTCGTTTTAAATGAACCAACTTACTTTCTCGTAGTATCTGCTTGTACTCTGATAACATGGGATTTTCTTGTGACTTTGTCTGAAGAGGCAAGGTTCTCAAATTTCGCATCTAACTATTATAGGCTAACAATGAGCCTACTCCGACAGATCAGATTAGTTTGGAGGTGAATAACATTCCCGTCGCTATATTCCATATTTTCATTGATAATATGAATACAATCAGATCGAAACTATCTGTCGTTACAATTGTTTTCCTTGTCATGCGATATCTAGCTCTCAGCTCCCAATAGTACGTATGGACCACTCTTTTCTTCTAGTGTGGTTTCATGATTAGTTCTCCTAGCGTCAGCGTCGCAATCCTTTTATCAAATACCCCGGCAGCACGTTCTACATGTATGGCTTATGTCTGGTTTCGGTCATTTAGTTCCGCGATCTTGATTTGCGCCTCCCAAATATTACTGATCTACCGAGGTGAGCACTGAGGGTTGGACTACCGATGGAGTTTCGTCTTTCCCATTTCTTCTTGCCAGTTCTTGCCGTCTACAATTGGAATTTCATGCTCCAGCTACTCCTGGGGACTCTTTTTGTGGCGACAAATGTTTCCATCCTCGTATTTCTGATAATAGGTATATCGTCTTACACGATAATACCAGATCCTTTCCCCACTCTTAAAACGGTACTTGGAGGCTGTACCACATTTTCATATCCTAAAGCTCTTTCAATCATTTGGTAAGGATCCTACTATATTAAAAACATCCATTGATAATCAATTCCTAGAGTAGGATACCCGAGTTGATTTTCCAAAGCATTTTGTTCATTTTTATGCTTATGAAATTCTCCTCTATCTATCTTGATTTCCGCAACACGGGAATACCCAAAGGACAGAGACAGATGTCTCAGATTTATACTGTGTTCGTCCGAGATGGCGTATGGGTTTACGTTGTTCAGCTAGGTGCGTCGGACATCGTTTTTTTTCGAATGAAATGGGTCCCATAAGTGTACCATTTAGTCATTTTACTTCTCTGTGTTATATATAACAGACATACAAACTATTTGGGACTTGATTTTATAATGTAAGTGCCATAGCTTTAACTCGCTTTTATGGTTCTGCAATCGTATAATCACAGATGGCAGGTTACTGTATCAAGCATATGTGTAAGCGTCAATCCAAATTTTACAGTGATTCAAATGGTCTTAATCTTTATAATATTAGTGCACTCGCTTGATCTTGAATCTACGTTCGTTAGGGCCTCAAGGGGTCGAGCGGATGACCCGCGTAGGAAACGAAAGTATTGAGCTTATGTCGGAGAGAAAGCGGCAGGATAATGTGCATGTGGTTGAATTTACAGACTAATACTCTGACGTTAACAGCGCAGCGATTTATTAGTTCCTGAATCCTTAGTCTAGCCTGAGTAGCGGAATGTCCTGAAGCTAAAACGTTAACACTTGTTCTGTTGTACTTGTTTACCCGTGACCTATGTAAATAAAAATAGACTGCTGCCACAACTTCTCTTCACACTTCACATCACCGTGACATCGGCCCAACTTTAACTCGAGCAGCATAAATCCTTCCACAAATCAATCAAATTTATCGGGGGTCGTTTTGCCATCTGTTACGACAAAAAAGCACAATAACACAGTATACGAACACTGGAGTTGACGATCTGCAGTCGGTGGTCTCTGAAATTGGATATAAATGTCCGTAGTGGGGAGTCGTGGACTAAGTTTGAGATTCTGAGAGAAACCAATATACTTGCTCCTACGTCATGTAGGCTTGCAGAAAGCCCGTGAGAAATAAGATATTATCATAAGAGATTATAAGTCACTCTGAATCACCATAGCAAGATGCCTTCTTTTCGCAACTAGTTGGGGTCGGATGCAACGGCGTTCGTACGAAGCGTACCGTTCCAAATTGAAACTCAGTCCATCACAGTAACACTGCACTCTTGGTCCGTTCCAAATTTGCTCAACACTCGCCTTTGCATCCGTATAGAACACGTTTACTTTCGCGATTGATGAATCATCTCTTATCATCAATACGAAAGTGCCACCCGCGAAAACATATACAATCCCTTGATTCCAAATACACAAAGGTATTACATACAAGTTGTAACACTTCAAATCTTTTTCCTCATTGATACGGCTGAGACGACCGCTACAGACACTTGAGACTTGTGCTCAGACGATGATTCCGACGAAAGAGCTGCTTCATTGCTTGATTATACTGAATGCTGAGTTGGCCTCATACGAGTCCGATATCTTTCGTGAATTTCAAATTTCAAATATCTCCCGCAGTATTTACTATTTACCGATCTCCTTATGATTGATGAGATTACTAAAACCTACTTCCAGCTTCATTAACAATGAGAAATTCTTTATGAACATGTTAGTTTTTATCTTTCACAATTTACAACTTAGGTTCTCTCTAATACCCGCTCACCTAGTGATCTCAACTTGACATGAGATTTAGAATATTTACTATCTCAAAAATCAATGATCGAGAATAATGATTAGAATGTGAGAAGATATAGGAGTACAGATGTGCCTTAACGGTTGAACTGCTGATATGATCATTTGATTGCTATCTACCCAGGACCATAGCCTGCAGGCATAATGGGGTAGATAAATCATGGAGTAAATGAGGTCAATCCGCGGTGAAAGTCTAATCCCGTGTTGTGTATCCTCAGTCATTCGTTTGTTCAAGCACATTGTGAACACGTTCTTTTTTGTCACGGTGATGCCAATAAACCTTACCTCCGAGCAACTTGTAGAACTCGCACAAGGGGAATACCCTTCCCTTCTTAACATAGGTGACGTTTAATCTTATCTCGTTTCGAAAGAACCAAAACCAACAGAGTTATTATAGTTTCTGTCGGGACCCTGTTGACGTGGGATTTTCTGCTGACCTTGAATGAGGAGGTATAATTTCTCTGATACCGCAGTGACCTGATTATGGTTTAATGATGCCAATTGTAGATCAACCTAATATGGAGGTACATAAAATTCAATCTCCCTTCATTATCTTCGTTAACAGACAGATATGATTAGATCGAGGCTATCCATCATCACAGTCATTTTCCTCGTTATGCGTTACTTAGCTCTAGTTACCCAATAGTACGTATGATTATACTTCCTGATGTGTACTTATCTCCCAGTCTAGTGTCACGATGACTGTGATTTTATCAGACATCGCAGTATCACATACGACATGCAGGGGCTACATCTGGTTCCGATCTTTGAGCTCAGGAATCCTAGCTTGTACATCACAGATATTGCTAATTTATCGAGGTGAGAGTTATAAACATGGTCTCCACTAGAGAAAACATTGACATATTGCTTTTATTTCCCGGAAGTTCTCGTATTCTACAACTGGAATTTCATACTCAAACTATCCTTAGGAGCTCTTTTCCTGGCGACAAATATCTCAATCTTTGTTCTCTTATTTATTGGTATATCATCTTACATGATAATACCAAATCCCTTTCCCTCACTCAATGCAACACTTGGCGGGTGTTCCACGTTTTCGTATCCCAGAGCACTTTCAAATCTCTGGCAAGAGCGTTAGGTTTTGCAAAAAACGTATATTGTGCTAATTATACATAGGATTCCTGAGTTGATTTTCCAAAGCATCTTATTTATTCTCGTTTTTTCAAAATTCTGTATCGAATATTCCGAACTGCGGAATATGAAAATAGCAGGCAGGCAGAGGCGAATTTCTCAGATTTATGTGGTGTTCATCAGAGATGGCATCCGGGTTTACGTTATTCAATTAGGTATGTTTTCTCGTTCCTATACATACAACAAGGTATGTAGTTAAAAGGAATTGATTTAGGCATATTGCTCCTCTGCGTCATATGCAACCGACACACCAACTTTTTGGGAGTCGATTTTATTCTGTATGTATCTCAATATGTATGTCTCTCATAACCATCCGACTGAAAACGCGAAGCTGGCAAATTGCCGTAACGAGCATATGTGTAAGCAAACATTTACTTAATCCATAATATTATGCCTTCTAACATCACCTTATATCCGTATCCGACGACTAGTGCACTCGCTTGATTCTCAATCTGCGTGCTTTGGGTCCTCAAGCAGTCGGGCAAATGACTCGCGTAGGATATACCCCTGATGACCAAAGTATTGAGCTCGCATTGGAAAGAAAATGGCATGGAAGTATTCACGTAGTCGGGATTATAACTGAAACCTAAGACTCGTATGTTGCATCACTATCCTCAATATGTCGTGATACGATCGACGACGTAAATCATGGTGTAGCTTTAGCTTTAGAATAACGAATCAGGCAGGAGTGCATCTCCCATTTCTGTATGTATCTCCCAAAGTACACGAGAAAAGATCTATTTATATAATTTGAGGGAAGTTAGAAAATTCCCAAGTGTCTATGCTACTGAGCTCGAATAATCTAATGAACGCTAAATTTAGCCTGGATACAATGGCTCGAGTTGCAACATGTACAGCGCCAACTCTATTTTATGAGCACAGTCGCGCAATATCGTCCGTCATTTCATTCCGAGAGCCAAAGCCCGAGTCAAATTCATCAACAATCCGCGGTGGGGAATTTGATGCATTGGTGAAATCGCAGTATTTGTAAACAGTTGGTCCACCCTCGTTGAGCAAGGGTCCAATTCATTCAAGATGAAGGTTGGTGCTATCGGCCGACACGGAAGACCCGGGCTTTCGGGCGTTGCTAATCGACTAAAGACTGTTGACAGAAGAATAATCACTTTCTTAAACCGAGAGAAGATATGTGATTATCGAAATGCATTACATGGCGGCGTATGAAAAGACCTGTTGAACGAGAGATATGGTGGAGTCTACAGTGTGATAGCCCGAGTGCCGTCCGAAAAATTTCATAGGTTCTTTTTCATCAAGACAACTAGCATGACGGAAGGAAAATGTGTAACAGACTTTTGACACGAATAATCTAGTAAAACTTCGTGGTTGGACCTTTGTTGTTCTCGGCGACTCCGTCCCAAAGCGACCATCGTCTATGTATGAGTAATATGACATTAGTTTCTCGTATCATTGCGTAAATTTTTCACGTTTAAAATAGTCATAAACTTACTCAACAGTCAACGTTGGTTATTGGCTCGGTCGGTGACTAGTAGCTCAGTGTTGGTAACGACTAACGAGCGCGCATGTGACATGATTGTGACAAGCTGACAGGACTTGGACCAGACCGGTCCCAAACTGTGGCTTGTTCTTCATCACTATCTCCTTAACCAGTGTCAAATCTCCTTAAGGCATGAGCTCTGAGCTCTGCCGAGAACAACGATATGTTGCACCTCAGAAATATGTATATCAAACAAAATCTTGACTGATTCTTATAATAAGTTATTCTGCCACGTGCGGCGCGCTGTTCTACCCCACTACACAAGTAACACAATGCTTGACTGAATAGTGAGAATTATACCTTCATTCCTTATTTTGCAGACAATTGACCGATTATTGACCTCGAAGCGACTTTCTCAAAGGATAAATAACCATAGACACCAAATATATCGGAGGAACCCGTGGGTGAGGTGTCGTCGTTGAAGTATGTTTTTCTAAAAGAAAACACAATACACTCACCTTCTCAATCAATGTAAGCCACTTTGCGTATGGATAGTTGAGCTGGTATCTCTCTTATCATAAATGAAAGACACTAAAAACAGCTTTGTGGCCCTAATTCTCTCACGTTCACCCGTCTAATCACCAGCGGCGGTTTTCAGAAGATAAGACCTACCTAATCCTGTTACTTTGCTTTGCTACTCCACCGGATGATCTTGAGCACCGTTGAGCATTACATGCGGTCGTACAACGATCTAGATACCGTGTTCGTTCGAGGGAAAATGACACAACGTTTAGAATTTGGAAGATATGCATTATTTATCGGCATACCTTTGTTCTTCTCTTGCCGAAATCTAGTTTTGGATCATCACTATCTATCTATACAATAACAGTCACACGCTGTTAACTCACTTTCATTTTTGTTCAAAATGTTGGTTCAGAGCCTTGTACTACTACTATCTCAGCCCCTGAGCTTACTAGTAGGCCCACTGGCAATGGGCGGCTTCACCCCCGAAGAGCTGCAACAATTGGCGAAGGGGACGTACCCTCTTCTCCTTAATTCAGGTTGCTCCATCTTGCTTCTGTATGATAAACGCGTTCATTTACATTATCCTGTAGTATCTGCCGGAAGCTTATTGATATGGGACTATATAGTGACACTTTCTGCAGAGGTATACTTTTGTCTTTTACATGAGCGATCAGAACACGCTTAGACAGAGGGGTTTTTTAAGGTTGAATTGGTCTGGAAGTGTGTACTGCTTTCTTATACTTAAATTCCTAAACAACTGACCTGCTAGATCACGACTGTCCGCTGCTAAGATCATTTTCTTCATCATGCGATATTTGTCTATTGTCATTCAATGGTACGCTATAATACATCATAATAGAATGAATTACTGATGAAAGCATTCCACAGCGTCAGCATTGCGGTCCCGCTCATGAATTTCGCAGAGACGGAATCTTCATGCAAAAGTTATATTTGGTTTCGGTCACTCAGTTCAACAATCTCAATATGTACCTCGCAGATTCTGTTGATTTACCGAAGTGAGCTCCCAATGAACCGACGTAAATCAATTTCTAATTTGAGTTGCATCGTACACTCTAGCCCTTGCCTTTTACAATTGGAACTACCCACTTCAGATTTTTCTGGGCGCTCTTTTCCTCGCGACAAATATTTCAATTGTTGCACTTCTGATTTTGGGCATTTCACGGTACATAGTAATACCAAACCCCTATCCTTCCTTTAACCGTGTTTTGGGAGGTTGTATCACAACTGGATATCCGAAAATGTTAGGATTTGTTTGGTAGGAGTTTTTTTATCTCTGAAACGGACATATGATAGCGATCACTGAAACAAAAAAGGGTACCCGAAGTTATCTTCCAAAGCATTCTTTTCCTTCTCGTCTTCTTGAAATTTGGTCATGGATACCTCGAATTTTGGCGTGCAGGCAGGTCAAGGCAGGCGTCTCAAATATATCTGGTGTTCATAAGGGATGGTGTATGGGTATATATAATACAATTAGGTAACGATATTCCTTTCATCACACAAGCCGGAATGAGTGAAGATGCCGAATTCAGTCATTTTACTGCTCTGCGTGCTATATAATCAACATGCCAGCTTTTTGGGGCTCGATTTTATAATGTATGTCATTCAATATCTCCTAGATTTATGTCTAATCTAAAAACTTCCTGGACAAAGATGGCAAATCACCGTAACAAGTATTTGCGTGAGACTGATTTGATTTCCTTTTCTGATAAAGCTGAACTTATAATACCTATTTAGTGCACTCGCCTGTTGCTCAATTTACGCTCTACAGGCCCGCAAGGAACGGACATTAATCAAACGACTCCTTCATTTATACAAAACATTGAAAGTATCGAGTTTAAAAGCCTTCGTACGTCTGAAAGGCAGCTGCGTTCCGGAGAAGTGCACATTGAGGTCGAGACAGTAACTCACGTCACTGAAACGCCTCGCGCATCGTTCGAAGGTATCTGAAAAAAACCTTGTTGTATCACTGTACACATATTCCACTCAGCAATGAAAAATGAATGAAGTCTCTTTTAGAACTTTTGATATGAATTTTATGATTAGATATATGAGCTTGCACGAATCACAAGCCAGCCGAGATTCGTTGACATGCGAAAACCTGCAGGAGACATTCATTCGCCCGACGCGCACGTGTGATAAGGAGATACATATATACACCCCAAAAACCACGCTCGGCTAAAATAACCGTTTGAACCATATCATGAGCAAGACATGAGCAAGACCTCCAACGCCCAGATAAACATGAGTCAGGATAAACAAATTAACGGGGCCCTGAACCAATAGATCGCCGTTATTGCTGCACCAACAGTTCATTACGGTTAGGGTATCAGCTTCAAAAATGTGGCTTCGCCGTTAAAGATCAGGTTACGAGAAGAGCAAATATCTTGTACGCTGTGAAGCCGCAAGGCGTTGCGTTGCGTAAGTTTGAAGGAAAGCAGACATAGTCGTACCCGACGTCAGCTGCCTAGCTCTTGAAGGAAGAGCTGCGTGTTCAAAAGACAGGGTTGGTATCTCCCAAACCGGATAGAAGAACCAGGAGCGACAGTATCATCTGAAAAGGGTTTTGGAAGTCTAAGCTGGTCAATAAACACAAATGAATGTTACAGGTTACGGAGCTGAAAAAAGACCGAATCATAAAAAAATATGACCCGTTTGTATTTACAGCGACCCTTAACTACTTATAATGATAGGTGATGAGAGAATATAATACAGCCGGCGAGGTTGCATGCCTTATAGAGCGTAGGAGATCCTTTGTAATGCCGACTCTGAATGCGCACGGTTGTAAATGGAGTAACACAGATATAGACACCATAACCTTGAGGGCTACAACACGCATTCCGAAAGTGCTCTATAAAAGCTACCAACTTAACAGGGAAACCTTACAACTTGAATGTGATCACCTGAATGACCATGTATTAATTATCACCGCTCACAATATTTCTGATTATTCTCACTTAGCGACTTCAAATCGGGAAGGATGGAGAAGCATGGACATGCATTTTTTCGAAAACAGAACACTTTATTTGCCAGGGAAATTAGCACACGATCCGCAAGGGTAAGTCTCATATCTCAAAGAATGTCAAGCTGAGAAAGATGTTGGTCGACAGAATTGTATCCCCATGTCCTCGCGTGAATGTCATTGAAGAACAGAGTAAACAGCTCGATCCGAGACGCGGGACAGGAGTCAGGCTTACAACATTCGGACCCCAATCGTCTCTGATGAAAACGAATAAATACTGTGATTATCGGAGTAAACGGATCTTCGAGAGGCTATCAAATCGCGGATGAGAAGTATTCAATCAATCAGAGGCTAAATAGAATTGATCCATGAAGTTGCCTACATATTGCATTGCTATTGCACGGTCGCCAGAGCGGGTGAATCATCGGAAGAATCATACAATGTATAATGAACTATGAAAGGTATAAAACGTGGGCAGAGGTGTTCATTAGTCAACCTTGAATATCATTTCCAATTCTGATAGAATGAGTTTGAATATAAAGTAAATATAAAGAATAAGATCGCGAAGTGCCGCATGACGGTAGACTAGAGGTTCTGTTGGGCCGGTATTGCCATTGATATAAACAAACAAACGCTTCCTCTTCTACAATATAAATAAATTTCAAATTGGTGTTAGCAATGAAAATCAAGGAACTGGCTTTTGTGAGTGGCGAAATAGGTTTAGACGGAAACGTTAGGAAGTCTGGCAAGCTTCATCACGGAGTTTGAATGTTTGGGGATGTGACAGGAATATCGTCACACTACAGTACACACAACCTTATTCGCAATCACCCGGCGTTTGCCGAATCATCAGCAAGAACATTCCGCACCGTCAAGAACGTCGTCCCCGCCTTTCATACCATGACTGTAAGTCTTCAAAACACATGTTGACATTCATTATGCGTCCATTCCATTGGTTTTTATTTGCTTTCCAATCGCTACGAGCTGGATACATCAATGGATGCAACAAAGGATTGCTGGATGACGCTTTCTGTATATCGCTCTCAAAACTGGAATTCTCACAAAATTTCTTAGGATCGATCCGTTTTCCGACGCTTTGTCGAAGTTGGAAGAGGTATATAGTTTTCATTATCACCATTATTGCGTTTAGCTGACTTTCGTTCTGAACAGTCGTTCTCATCCAAGACGGCCCTTACGAGGGCAAAATCGCTACTATTGTCGAAATCATTGACCACAAACGGGCACGCTGCAGCATCTGATCTTACAAATATAGTCATAACTAACTTTGTCATTAGGCCCTTATCGATGGTCCCGTCACTGGAGTACCACGTCAAAGTATCCAATACCGCCATGTCATTCTCACCCCACTAGTTGTGAAAAAACTTCCTCGTGGAGCCCGTTCAGGTGTCGTCAAAAAATTCTTTGAGAAGGAAGAAATTGTCTCGAAATGGTACTGTGACCGGTCAAATTTGTCTACCCTTGATTTCTCATTATTGGGTTGTTTCCCTTCTTTATTAGGAACGCCACTTCGTGGGCTAAAAAGCTAGAGATTAAAAAGACGCGCCGTTCACAAGGTGACTTTGACCGATTCAACATTCAGATCCTGAAGAAGCAACGGAGAGACCGTGTACGCCGAGAGTTAGCGAAGGCAAAAAAGGCATCTTCATGAAACAAATAATATGACCCGTGCTATCGCGACGGGAATCATCATGCATTATGCTTTTATCAAAATTGCACTATCATTACGTTAGGCATAGTTTTATGTACCATTTCAATTATGCTCCTAGCCTTCTCCTAAGTTGCCTGTCGACGTTCCACTGGGTAGATCAATGTGCGATAGCTTTATCACAAATGTTTTATCTTGCTGGGAAAAAGATTGTCGAGTATGACAGGTTCCTGACAGGACTTCTTTGGTGGGGTTCACGGATATTACTTAACCGGTACTTTCTCAACCAACGGTCAATGTTGGGCAGGGAGGCGCGCTCGTTACCAGAACATCTCGATACCCGTTTGTTCGTCAACCAGCTTTGGGGTCGCTATCAAACGCACTTTGCTTACATGAGCCAGACTTGGTCGAGGCTGGCGTTACACGACTTTTTTTTCCTCAACCATCCCTTTCTCTTGTTCTCCGTTCTCCTCAGCTTTTGAGAAATTAAACCAACTTCCTAAGCGCTTATAAAGAATTATTTTTAAGTCAGGAAAATCAACCGTTGTCAGAAGACGGTGGGCAAACTCGGGTCTGCGTCCGTCTGAAATCGATGTTGTGAAACGTCTGCCGGTGGAGATCTACCAGTCATATATTGACACCACACCAGAAAGCCGATCTCTTTTCTCTTCTCTGTCGTACGAGGGTCGCTGCGGGATCCAGGTGACTCGTCTGAATCATCACCCTTAAGGCCTACCCTGACCGTTGGGTAAAAGATAAACCAGACTAGAAGACCGGTTTGAAGCAATTGAATAATCGTTTATCGACGAGAGCGGACTACGTTCGTATCTTTCGTACTAGTGAAGCAAAAGAAAACTCATTGTTGACGGCTTTTGATTTGTATTCCTTCCTTTCCATACAGTCCGGACAGCCCGACATCCTCAGCGTATCCACGTGCGATTTGCGATTGCGACTAGTAATGGGCCCTTTTCGCAATGTAACCGGCAGCTTCTAGTGGCAAAAAAAGCCCATACACAGCCTTGACGTCGTAACCGTCATTTTGGCTAACCCAGTTCGCTTCGATCCGTTTTCGGCTTAATTTACCACGCGATAAGAATAAACCCCAACGTCTATAATATCAGGTCCCAGTCATCCACTCTCGTTTCCTACTTGACGGCTTTCCTTTCTTTCTCTCTGGAGGGTTCCTCTCTCTTTTTTTCCATAAAGGCTCTGTCCTCGGTCTCCCCTCTTTTCGTCTTTCCCCACCTCTGCTGTGGCGGCTGCTCATTTTCATTCGCCGAGAGGGTAGCAACATGTCTGATCTCCAGACCGTCCACGACGCCGAAATGACGAGCCCAGAGAAAGAATTAAACAGTGCAGACTCGGATAGCCAGTTCATACATAACGAAAAACTCGTGGGCGAATCTGACTCAGACAGTTACATCGTTCGTTACAAGTCCGGCGACTCTACCCAATTTCTGCACGATGAACCCATTATTGTGACTGGAGAGGACGTTTCCAACTATGCCATTGACGATCGAGATGACGGAGATCAATCTTTAACATTCCGCTCCTTGTTCATTGGCACTATTGTGGCAGGGTTAGGGGCTGCATTGAGTGAGGTATGGCGTTTGTTCCCACTCCCGATTTTATATAAAGAAGACTTTAGTCACCCTTCCATATCATACTTTTTGTAGATCTACTATTTCAAACCAATTGCTGTCGTAATATCCTCCACGTTCGTCTTACTCTTAATCTATTCCGTTGGAAAGGCATGGGAGCGATTTTTACCAACGCGACAAACCTTCGAGGGCCGCCCGCGACTAGCGTGGATGGCGCCCATCGCTCATTTCATCAATCCGGGGCCTTTTGGCTTAAAAGAGGTTAGCTCCTTTTTGACCGTTGTTGATGAAAGCTTAAAAATATGGATAAAATGAAATCTCATTATCTTTCCCTGTAGCACGCGGTTGCGACATTGCTTTGTACAACGGCCGCCAACGGAAGTACTGCCGTTGGTAATTTCGCGGTACAGCGAGTACGTGCCTTGCACTACGCATTTGCAAAGTTCGAGCTAATTCCGCCCAACAGTTGTTTTATGATTCAAAAGTGAATGCATCAACAGCCGTATTGGCGACATTTTCGACAGCCTGCTTCGGATATGGTATAGTCGGATTGTTGCGCCCGCTGACAGTGTACCCTGCCGAGATGGTAAGGCACCTCCTTAATCTCTCAAGCTGAATTCACCATTTTGACATGAATTGAATAGGTTTATTGGACTAATCTACCGACAGTTGCCGTATTCCAAGCACTTCACTTCGACAGAGCCAAAACGTCAAAGCGACTAAAAGTCTTCTGGGCTACTGTCACGGGTGCTGCCGCGTACGAGGTAGGCTTACTTGGCTTGAAATCAGATCATTAATTTACCAGACGAAGCTTACCCATTTTTTGCATAATAGGTCATTCCTTCTTACATGTATGTCATATACTGTATTTCAAAATCGCGAACAAACCGGAGTTTTTTACGCCTTAAAACTAAATTACTGTTGTTTCTTCTTGCAGGTTTCCTTGGTTGAACGGGGTTTCTGTTCCATGCCTTGCCTCCTTGAAAGCTAGCGACTCTGTACGGACGACATTTACCAACTTGTTTGGCGGGGCGCAAGCCAACGAGGGTCTGGGGCTTTTATCGCTTAGCTTTGACTGGCAGTACATCACTTCAACATACATGTCATTGCCTCTCATTCAACAACGTGAGCACCTTTAATTCTAATTCTGATCTATCATAAACCGTATACTCAACCCGCCAACCCAAGTCAATTCATGGATTGGGCTTTCAATTTGTTATGTGGGCATGGTTGCTATATATTACAGCAACGCTTTTGATGTACGTCCGAACTATTTTGCCGTGTTCCGATATCTCGCTAACCTTCTTGTCTTCTCCGCAAGTCGCTGTCATTCCCATTCCTATCAACTGACCTATTCAACGCCGATGGATCCTTGTATAATCAAACAGCCGTCTTCGGATCCACTTTTACTCTCAACGAAACAGCCTACCAAATCCAAGGACGTCCCTTTTTATCTGGTAGTTTCGTCTGGTCAAGCATGACAGGCAACTGGGCTATTGGAGGTCTCATCGCCCACACACTATGTTTCTACTCAGGATACATCCGGGATTCATTTAGACGAGTCCGATCGAATACACTCAACGATCGGCACTACGTGGTGCGTTTCCCAGTTCCGGTTTCATTCTGTCTATTCTTTCTCTTTTCTGTTGACACACGGTCATGCGATCTTCTATATCTAGGCAATGAAAAAGTACAAAGAAGCGCCATGGTGGTGGTACCTGATATTATTGGTCCTTTCATTCTTTGCGGGTGAGAGAATTTTATTCATATTTGTATTATATTGTCTGACTCATGATGATTTGTTTTTTTTTTGTGAAGGGTTAATCGTTGTACTTACTGGTAAGGGGCATATCCTCTTTCTCAGATCACTATTCCGAACCAGTTCTGACTAAATGAAACCAAGGCGATACAACATTGCCCTGGTGGGGCTACATCATCGCGCTTACGTTGGGAGGTAATGTGCATTCCGTCAATCATAACACACATCAATGAATTTAATATTTCACGTCTCACAGTAACTGTTGCGGTAAGTCATTTCTATCGGTACAAACGGAGGAACAACGAAAAAAGAACACTGGAAAAAACCTCCGAGAACCAGTCAACTTACTGAGTATGGTCTATATATTTTTAGCCTTTCTCCAACGTTCTATTTGCCCGATTGGGAAACGGGATCGCAACCAATCAACTGGTGAATATTACCTTTTCTTGTTCTCACCATCCTCCTTCTCCATATTCCTCTTACATCGGAGAAGGATTTAACCACTAACCCCGATCTATTGCTATTAGATGAAGATGGTGGCTGGAGCATTGCATCCCGGAAAACCCGTCGCCAATCTTTATGTACGCGTTCATTCGTTCATTCATCTTAATCACGGATCCGGATGAAGCTAATCATATCATTATTTCTCCGTTATCAGTTCTCCATGTGGTCTCATGATGTTATCGCTACATCAATTCTCCTTGCTGGAGATTTGAAACTTGGTCAATACTGTAAAGCCCTATTTCCTTTTTCGTATCAAGAAATTTCGTTTGTACTGATTCTGACCTCGTTTTGTAGTAAAAATCCCACCCCGTGTGATGGTTCTCACTCAGGTCTGGGGAACTATTTTGGGATGCTTCGTCAACTACGCCGTTATGGCCCCTATTGTCACCAATCAGCGAGAAGTCTTACTGAGCCCAGTAGGAACCAATGTCTGGAGTAAGTTCTTATTTCCAATGCTTACTGTTGTTTTTTTGAACGTCGCCTTGATTAGGTGGTCAATCTGTACAATCGCTTAACACCGCGGCGATCACTTGGTCCCTGGCTGGCCAACTCTACAGTAGTAGTGGGCCATATGTCTGGGTGCCCCTTGGATTAGTAAGGAAACTTTTCTTTCCAGACTACGAATGGAACGGTCCTTAATTCTGTATAGGTAATAGGCATGGTGCCAACGTTCATTCAATGGTTAATCTGGAAGGTCCGTTCGTCGGAAATTTTCCCCCCTAATCTCGCTTTTGTCTAAATCAAGATTTGAATTAGCGATGGCCTAAGATTGGACCTATTGAAGTAGACAAGATCGTTTTGCCTGTGATCTATCAGGTATGGCCCATTGCTCTATTGTCGGATTTATGACATGTTCAATTTAATGAATTTTCTTTTTTTCTGCGCAGTATATGGGCTGGCTCACCACAGGATTAAATTCTACTATTTTATCGACAATACTTGTGGGTCTTATTTCCCAAGTTTGGATAAGACGGCGTCACCCAAGGTTTGTTTTTGTTATTTCACCAACTTTTAACTCGCTGAGCTTTTTTTCCCTTAAAAAAAAGATGGTATCGCAAATTCAATTATGTCTGTATTTGATTTTCCCCGTTCATGACTTATGAATCATTAATCACAAATTTATCAGCTCGTTGGGGGCGCGTTGGACGGAGGCGCGCAAACCATGATCTTTGTCTTGACATTCGCTGTCTTCGGTGCAAGCGGTGTATCACGTCCCTTCCCAACCGTTAGTCTCGCGCTCTTTTGATATAGTATATGATGGCACTGCTTACATTCCTTATCTAAAACTAGTGGTGGGGGAATCCCGACATTTCATCTCCCACAGCCGTCAACAATATCGATTATTGCAAGATCATCGAATAAGCCAATACTTTGTTGTCCTATTTTCTTATTTGGTCGCTTTTCGACACTAACCTATTATCGGGGGCCTTTCTGGGACGATTGTAAACACCAACGTGCAACCACGGAAACTGGGCAAAATCAATGTATTATAGCGTCATTATTCAACTGGCATCAAAGTCTTGCATCGGAACCGGCTTTTTCTCTTCGGAATTCGCTATTTTCTCTCCCCTTTTAACCTCACTTATAGTTTTTTTTCTTTCGTGTGTAAATGAAAGTAGCAAGGGGGACTGTTGTCATGGCATAGTAGTAATTCTACAGATGTAGCGATAAGAAGTTTATAACAAAAAAAAAAACTCATTAACCCCGGTCGTCTCTTCACGATGACTCAATAGTGCTACGGGTGCCATCTGGACCGATCGTCCCTATCCACCACTTAACCATTTCGGCGTCTTTCGGTTCATTTGTAAATTTGGCAAAATCTACACGTCCGATGAATTGCTGGTTGGACAGCATAAGGGGAAACCAAAGTGGTACGTCAGCCCACATATGATCAAAAGGGATGGAAGGTAAATCATTCATTTTGAATTGTGCTGCGGATTTTGTATTCAAATCAGAATGTTGCTGTTGCGTCACCGATGCGACACAAAAATTAGATGGTGACAGTTTGTACCAGGCAGGCCGCATCTCTTCGCTTCTTTATCAAAGATGAGCCACGTCACGAGAGTCAAACTAAGGTACTAAATTCCTTTGAGATATTATGACGTACTCTGTTGGATCACCTGAGATTGGTGTGGCGGCCCTGAAGACTTGAACGAGGTGCGCATAAGAATCTCCTTCGGCAAAAAAGAGCAAGGTTCCACAGTGAAATATGTCCGCCCTGATTCCAGCTTCTTCCTACAATCGGTACAGGTACATTGATTAATTGCGAAATATTTGAAAAAATAAGGGCTAATAGGACACTTCAAGTTCACGGAGCGCGGCTGTCGCGATTGTTTCCCCTGGTTCTACTTTACCACCAAAGCCGTTATATCTGGGAAGAATAATAAGTGAAACAAAAAGTGGAGTAGACAAAACTTTTCTCACAGTCCCTTTCCAAACCCTCGTTTTTTGAAACCAAGCAAGATCTTATGACTTTTATTAATGACACGGTTTTGTTCTCTTCTCACCCCGCGCACAGGCCCCGAGATGGACGAACCTTGCCTTCCTTTTCGTCTAGTATGAAGACGTTAGTATAAACTTTTGTTGATGGGATGTCCATCCAGTCGTTATCGTAGCCCGTTTTATTGCCCGAGAGAACATGTGTTGCCAAAGACGCATGGGTAAGACCACTAGCAGACAGAAAGGACATGGCCGTTGGTGACAGGGTCAACCTCAAGGCTCAGATTACCTAACACCCGAACTGACGAGTCAGAGATTATATTATATTAAATCCCGATTCATTCACTTGAAGTCGTTTAACAAGCACAGTGGAGTTAATTTTTTCAAAATCTCGAATTCTCTGGACGTCGGTGAACACGAATCTGATCTAGTGAGATTTACTGCTTATGAAATATCATTGCCACAGACTGGGTCACATTTATACATTCTAGTTATACATTCTAGTTATCTTTTTGTCAATCTTATTCCCTCGCGTTTCGTTACTTCTCTATGTTGTTAGCATGGCCCTGTCTACCTTCTTTGCCTTGTCAGCACCCATGGGGATATAGTTGCACTTTCTCGCGGTCTGATGCTACGTGACATAGGTATCGAAATGTGTTGTGCGCTACTCTGTAGGGCTGTTCTCTGGATCCGCGGTGGTAGTGAGTGTGGGGCATGCGATATTTACATTGTATGTTAAGTCCAGAAGAGAGACCTTCGACCTTCGTACGGCCCAATTGCGATATAACCAATGCATACGCCCTCCCGCTTATCGAGCATTACGATCGTATTCTTCAGAAATGACAAAATCCACATCGTACTTGGAGTCAATCGTAGACCGTGCCTTTTCAGGTATAGAGTCTATAAACTCTAAACACGTAAGGCCATCCTTATCACGTATCAAGTTTGCTCCAGAAGGGGTGTCATCCGCGCAAAATTCGAGATGAGGAAAGATAAGATCGACCCAGCCAAGGCGCCGTTCATTCTCTTCCTCACTCTCGGTATCATCGAAAAAATGAATTCCAAAAATCACTTTCAGGTTTCGAAAGGAGGAAAGTTTGTCCGCATATTCGGCCTGTTAATGTTGTAAACATTAGCTGAATGAGACAGAAGGAAAGCTTTTTTTTTCCTTACAATCATGGCTTTTCGGAATTGCCCCAGGTCGGCATCCCAAATCACGTCAGAAAGACTGTTGTCCGATATATCAACACATTCGACGGCCGCAAAGAAACGACCAAAGTCCGTCAGTTGGGATAGAGAGTTGGGTTTGAAGGAGATTATTCTGATACTAAATCTGTCAATCCCTCGAAAGGAAATCTCTGGCTCTTTCCAAAGTTCTTCGTCTGTTGGAAAGTTCAGGATTTTGATCATTGTTCGCGGTGGGATATAAGGGACTGTGACGATTGACCGAACAAAGTCGACATCGGCCTCCAAAGCTTTCAAGCGGAAGAAGCAGCCAGGGTGGAATACTGCAGTAGGCGGGCGATGATTCTGAAAAGAAATATTCCATCTCAAAGAGACGATAGTCGAATGGAATTCGAAGAATTCCTCTATACTTTCTTTCGTCCAAGGACAGCCCAAGTCATTGAATATTGTTAAGTTCAAAACTTCTAAATAAGGCCACCTGCAGGAGGTGACTAGTTTTCCGGCAAAGGAATGGTGAGAAATTGAAAGACTGAGGTACTTGTGTTCTTTTTAAAATAAATCATGAACGGGAACTAACACACCCACCTTTAATTCATGACAAGCTCCTAGGAAATTCACTATGGGGCTCCCAAAATCTAACGGGACAGATGTCTCGAGGGTGATACTGACCAAATTGTTCAACTGCTCGATTATCTATATCGCGTAAGGACCGAGTAGATAATAAGAACCTTTGCACGACTGACAGGAGTGTCAAAAACCGAAGCGTAACGCGACTGTTTAGGCCCCCGAAAGTGTAAACTGTTGAACTTTTTGGCCAGCTTCGTTTTATCAGGAATCACGGGAGGATAATCGTGTTTCCATATGAATGCTCGCAAGTTGACCATGTTACACAGAGCCTGGAAGAAAAGCTCTTGTGACGGACGACCCGGTATGGTGTGAAATGGAATTTGATGCCCGACTTCCAGCTGTAGATGAGCGTCGGACAGCCGCATTTTCGGATTGATAGTTTCTGAAACTTCAAGGCGACGAATGTACCGGCAAAGATGAGGATTCATCATGAGATAAAGCCAAATTTGACCTCGATAAATGGTTGCTGAGATAGTATGATAGAAAAGATGATATGGGAGGATAACGCCAGCCAAAGACTTGCATGTTAAGCCGAAAGACAGCAAATCAGCCGATTCCGCTACATGCTCAATTATAGTTTCTACAAGCTCAAACGGAAGCCTCATAGACGTAGGTTTAAAAAAGTTGTTCGGAGTTGAGATCGACTCAAGTCGCTGTTTGAATTCCGAGTCGGTTGTCGCGTGCACATCGTACTTCTAAGAGTCCAAGAAATTAATGTATTGAAGAAATCCCATAAGCTAGCTAGAGTACATGATTGAATATAATGAGTAGGATATGAATGTTTATGCCTTAATCCACCAATCCGTTGTTAGCTTCGTCTCCTGATTCCAATAAGCTACAGAAAAGAGCACGTGAGAAAGCATAACAAGAGGGATGCGTTTCGTGTACAAACCTATGTTGTTTTATCAGCGAGCATTCGCCACCGTTCTCCAGGTCAATGTTGTAAGCATAGAAGAATCCCTCTGATGAGATAACCATGACTTGTGGCAAGGTACTAAGGGCTGCTTAATCGTCTGTTTGTGACTCAGAGACTATGGACATACCTGCTTAATGCGACAACACAACGAGCACCACTTGTGGGTAATTTCAAGAAGGCGAAATCCCGAGACGGTTCCCATAATTCTGATATCGTGTTGGGCAGATATCCTCCGACCGAGGACGTAATGTTCCTGGTCAGTCGCAACGAGTGTTTGCGTAAACTGGACCTGAGAAGAAGTGTAAGTAACGCTTTGAATCAAGACGGAGCGTTCTTATTGGTCTTACCCCGATTTCTTCTTGCCATCAGCAAAAGCCTCATACCCTCCTTCAACGCTTCCACCATCGAATGACCCTGTCGGACTTCCGGGAGTGATCGACTTGTCTCTTGCGGATTCTTTTTCTTGGGTTCCCAACTTGAAGATATGAACTGTATCATGGGCTGAGCTGACAGCCAGTAAAGTCGATACAGCATTGAAATTCATCGAGTATATCTTCGCCTCACGTGTTCCTCTTCGAAATTGGTATAGCTTCTCCGCGCCTGGAACCGACCACACGCGGATGACTGTACCCTTATCTGAAGCTGTGGCCAAGAGTGTACCAGTAGAGTTAAGGGCAAGGAACGATATCGGAGCTTTATGCGCCCGGATAACGTTGGATACTGTTAACGTTTGTGTCGAGAATAGGATGATATCCCCTGACTGCGACTGTGACGGGGCTGGGGTAGATGGAGTAGAACTAACAGAGGAAGGAGATGGTACTGGAGAAGGATATGCAAGATACGAGTTTTCAGAAGAAGGTGACAATGCACATATCGCTAGGAACACAATAATAAAATCATCAACCCTGATACATATTAGCCGACTGAGCGCGTACCTTCTGGATTGGGTGTGGTCTCGATAACATGTAGTAACTTCATATTTGAGATATCGTAGATGTATATTTCAGACTCTAGGACAATAACGAGTCGTTTCCGATTCAACTTGACAGCTAATATAGATGACGGAAAGAGAAGCTCGCATATCATCGATTGACGCTGTGAAATGGTTGAGCAGGAAAGGAGAAAAGAGAAAAGATGCCGGCACCTTCGTGTTCACGATTTGAAGCTTGCGAGGACTTGACTGTGGATGATCCGCGACTCCAACCAACGCAATCAGGGACGTGCAAAATAGCATCTCTACGATTCCTTTTGCTCCATCATCTGGCGTAAAGCGGCTGTTCGTTCAAGATGACTTCACATACGAGGATGACACATACTAGAAGTAAATATTCGTCCAAATGGATCACAATTAGTTACGCTGTACCCTTTGCGAGTTCCGACTGAGATACAGCTGAGTGGAATGTCAGCCCATCACATCCAGAGCAAGAGTGGCAATAACGATAACGATATACCTAAAGTCTTGATTGAAGTTGGCGAACAGCATATTTGTGTTTGTCTTGTCGGCATGCACTGTTACCATTGCTACTTGATCAATGACATATAACGGAGAGCGGCGACTTTTCTGTGCGAGTTGAGAACGATGCTGGGGAAATTGGATGAAGTAAGCAGTCGTCACGTGTCACGCGTCGCCAAGGTCACAGTCCTGAAAGACGGAGGCTTAATATCGGCCTCCAAGTTTACAGGCTTTAATGATTATTGTATATAATGAACATATATATTAAAAGGGATTGAGATAGCTGATAATACAAGTAATGCAATTCAAAAGAAAAACAAGAAGGATTGATGATACTTTAACGTTAACTAATCAGTTTACCAAAACCTTGGGATCAGATCCCCAGAGAAGATGATACAAGCGTTCCGAAAGAGCTTTATTCAAGATTCGATCAGATCCAGGAACCTAACAATCTTTCAGCTCGAGAACCAAAGAATAGTCAACGAACGTACGGGAACATTGATTAACATCGTCGGACCACCTCCTCTTGACTCGGCCTTTTTGTACTCTTCCATCAATCTATTAATGGATCCGAACTGCTTGACTACGACACGAGAAGAGCGTTCCGAAAGTCTTGGAAGTTGAGCCAACATCTTTTCAAAAGTATCGGAGTTTCCTCTCCCGGTTTTGATATTCCCTGAATTAGGACAAAATGGTAAATGAGAACGCTCGATAAGCTTGTAAGGTTTGATGCCTAAACTAAATGAATCAGATGCTTGGAATGACATGGCTTCAAAACCAACCTAAGTCCGCTGAGATATTGTATATCCATGTAACAGCGTCGGTGATGCTAACGACTTCCTCGATAAATAGGCTTTCCTTAACTTGCAAGGTTACAAGTTGCTCCTGAACGTAATCAAGAATCTTTGTCACATTCGTCTTTCCCTTCCAACCGCAAATCATTAGATGTATGTGATATTTTGGACCGAGAATTTGCCTGAGCGTCGAAACCTGAACCTCCAAGGATGGGATAGTAGGGTTCTTGCCGAGGCTATTGACAAGATCATCTCCCGTAACATAGATCAAATACGTTCCTTCGGGGCGTAAGTGGTGTTTGTCTTCGGGAAGCGGTATCCACTTTCGCTGAGATTCATCATACGTTGCTTTGACATGGCGTTTCCAGCGAATGATGTTGATATTGAGATTTCGTAATTTGTTAACATCAATTAGTTCAACCGTACCTCCGGAGGAGGAAGATATAGGATGAACTTGGCAGTGATACTCCGCCATTTTGAGTCTCAATGGATGAAAGAGGGGCGCGTTTACCAAGCGTGGCGAGACCTCGACAATCATATCTTTCAGTGTAGCTTTCTTATCGATAACGAGTTTGTTGGCAGCCTTGGAGGCCTTATGCGCAACCTTTTCTTCCGCCTGAGAAACAGACCTCAATGTGTAGACAAGTCAAATACGTTCTAAAGAATCTACCTTTTGTGCTGCGAGTTCTGCCTTTTTTCGAAGAGTTTCCTCCTTCTTTTTTGCCTTTTCAAGTTCCTTATGACAGTCTCAAAAAGGGTTCTCAACATTGATAAAAGAAACATACTTTAACAGCTTGTTCAAGTGCCTTCTCCTCAGCGGTTTTTCTGCGCCGTTTGACCTTGGGCTTTGACAGATCAGGACCATCGACTTTGTCTTCGCTTTGAGATGGCTTCCTCTTCAAAGACTCAGGAGAAGAAGGCAGAGAGCTACTCTGTAAAAGAATAACCTTTATACTACGGTCACATCCTGTGTATATCACATTACCTGATATCTCTGAGTCGGCTGTTTGGAAAGATCGCGAAATAGGTCGGAACGAAATGGGTCGGGTATCTCATCGTCACTCAAATCAGATATGTCATATACTTGCTCTTGACTTGACGGTGGCAGACTTGAAGAGGGTGGCAAAACAGGACTGGACCGTCTCCGATCCTTAGAAAAGAAGATGTCTTCATCGCTTTCGTATAGAGTATGGGCAGCATGGGGAGGTTCAATATCAGAGTCATCGCTTATAACAATGATATCGGCTTCTGACATAGTTGGACAACGGGGTACAGAAAAAAAGTGCAAAACTTCTAAGATCGCGTGACAAGCGCGCACTGTCACGATTACGTCAAGTGTCCTCAAAGCCTTGCAGTCCAATCAAATTCAGTGCTTAACTTGTAGCTTGACCACTAAAGGTGAAAAGAGTATACAAGCTCAGATGTACATTGCATCTATGTATATCAGAAAAAATGACCTTCATAATTGAAAAGAGATGAAATGGCTTCTGTATGGCGAGCTCCGGCGCGAGGCCCGACGCCCCAACTTCATTTCAACCATTCATTATCTAAATGGAATCATTTATTTCATTGTGCCCATTTAATGAAGACATCTTTGCAAGCACAGTTAACTATGCAGTACCAACCATGCCTAAAGGACTCGACGGCCGGCACTCCATTGCAGCACAGATTAGTATTGTCCGTCCTTCGCGCATCGGCAACATATCCGAAAACAATGCGTTTATTGCAGAACATCATCGATGAATGAATGACAGCACGTGGAAAACAAGGGGAGGGACGCAACGCGCCTAGCAGGAGATGAACAACTAATACATACAGAGCGCGCGCACTAATGCGGATCAAAGGAAGAATCCGCATCCACAACAATCGACAACAAAGAGAAACAAAAATTGGGTGGTTCGGTGAGTGTGTTTTTTCTTTTATAAATTATTGAAAATGATATGGTTTGTGTGTGAAGTGCAAAATTAAGAGATAAAATAAGGTAGAGTTTGAGCATGAGTTGAGTCTGGTTTCAAAAAGTTCAACATCATCGACATAAATGGATGTAGTAAACAGCTACGTACCTAGTGATCATTGTCGCCGTCGTAATCGCCCGATCGTACATAAAGGGTATCCTGAAATGAGGCCAGTTGTGTTTTTGTTTTCATACCTGAGCAGGCATAGTCATAGGCAATGACTGTGTGCTACTATTCGAAGCTATTGAATGCCTTACGCTCGTCAATGGAATCTCCGCTTTACTATTATTCCTTAGCTCCTGTTCACGTTGTGCATCCAATTCTCGGCGAGAATTTTTGAGTCCTTTGAGACCGACACATCCAAAAAGTCCGGCGGAACAAGCCATGACACCAGCGAATATGGTCGCTTTGTGCAAATTCCCGTGTGGAGAAGCACTTGGACTATTATCCACCAAGGCTCCCTCAACTATTTGAACACATGTTTCAATTTATGACGACTTAGATGAGATTATTTGAATACTAACCGAGAACGAATATAATAGTGGAGAGGTTGCCGCTATATTAGAAAATTATTATTACGCCAGCGTCAAGTAACAAAATGAATATGACGTACAGGCACCAAAGGATGGCAGAACTTGTCTCAGGATCTTCGAGAAGATCGCATCCCAACTCAAGAGCAAGAGGTAATAGAGTAAGCGATGTTGATCCAATAGCGGTCACCGTAACGAAAATTCCAGCACGATCGTGTGGTCTTACTGGAGCAAAGGTCAGAAGATTGTCCATGATAGAGCTAAAAGGTCACTAACTTGCCCAAATTAGACTTAGCCTGCGCCACAAAGCAAAAACAACATTGGCGTCAGAAAGGCGTCTTGAGAAGTATTTGGGCCACTTACCAGGCGCCACTTAGTATAAAGATGCAAACTTTTATACTGATTGTGATATGCTTTGTGAATACACGATCAAAGAGCGGTGAAGTTACAGCTGAAGCAGCTAGTCCTGTCTGTGATATGTTGAGTCTATGTATTGAATCCAGCAATTCTGGTTCCTTACCAACAACAAACACGCCCCCTTGAAATGATTTAATGAAGATCCTAAGACGAGAATGGAAGTTAAACTTACAAAAAGGCCGGATTGAGTGTCTGAGAAACCATATGGTCGGAACAACTGCCCGGTTAGCAGAGCAAATCCGTTGACACTGATAAGTATGCATAAAGAGAAGCTCAAGTCTACAGTGAGAATGATAGCTTACGCGCCAACGTATATCGCAAATGCATAGCAAATGATGAAAAAATCAAGCCTTGTCCTGAAAGGCAAGCCCTTTTTATCCACGGGAACCCCAAATAATGCCCGCAATGTATCGATCGGCTCAGGAGAAGGCTGAGCTCCAGAAAATGCTACGCAAAAAGTTTGATTAAGTTCACTTTTTCATTGTGATATCGTATATTATGCGCCTGCTTACTAGGTGGAGTTGGAGGATTGGAATAAATCAACAACGCCAACGGCGATATGACGGTACAGATGATTCCTAAAATCAAAACCTGCGATTTATCCGTTAGTTATCAATCAAAAATATTTGAAAGACTACGAACGGAGTGTCTTGTACTGCCCAGAATTGAAGGAAGAATTTGGCCAAGACCCGCTCCGACGGGATTCGCTAAGGAGGTATTTGAGCCGAAAGCCCTTAAAAAAATGATGAAATAGGAAATTCACCAACAGAGACAAGCATCGTAACCGTCGTTCGTCCGTCAAAGTCGAACCAAGCTTGTGAAAACTTTGGAC